>QGED01000090.1:251347-354644 GCA_004367475.1 Fusarium camptoceras | reverse complement strand
CCTCTTCCCTTAAATCTTTTCTTCTCTTCCCTCCTCGTCTCGCATACCCGGTTCAAGCATCCGATCTGCGAATTTGTACGTCCAACTCCTCAAGGCTTTGAATAAGAACATCGTCAAGATCCCTTGCTTTATCGCAACATCTCACGATCCTCTTCATCATCGCCCGCCTTCCTCACTTCGTCTCTTTCGGGCGCTGACAATTTTGCAGCAAGTACATCAAAAACCTTCATACAAATCATCCACAACCGTCAAAATGGGTAAGGAGGAGAAGACTCACCTTAACGTCGTCGTCATCGGCCACGTCGACTCTGGCAAGTCGACCACTGTGAGTACTGCCCTCAATGACTTGCTTCTCAGCAGTCAACGACCCCGCCATACTTGGCGGGGCAAATTCAACTTATACATTTTCTGACAAAATTGGATAGACCGGTCACTTGATCTACCAGTGCGGTGGTATCGACAAGCGAACCATCGAGAAGTTCGAGAAGGTTGGTTTCCATTTTCCTCGATCGCACGCCCTCTGCCCACCGATTTATCATTCGACTCACTCTCACGACGACTTGATATCCGCCTGGTACCCCGCTCCAATATAAAATTTTGCGGTTCAACTGTAATTTTTTTTTCCTGGTGGGGGTTATACCCCGCTACTCCAGCGACAGGCGCTTGCCCTTTCCCACTAAACCATCTTGCACATCACGTGTCAATCAGTCACTAACCACCCGACAATAGGAAGCCGCCGAGCTCGGTAAGGGTTCCTTCAAGTACGCTTGGGTTCTTGACAAGCTCAAGGCCGAGCGTGAGCGTGGTATCACCATCGATATTGCCCTCTGGAAGTTCGAGACTCCTCGCTACTATGTCACCGTCATTGGTATGTTGTCGTTGTTTTTACCCAATACCTTCTCATGCTAACATGACTTCTAGACGCTCCCGGTCACCGTGATTTCATCAAGAACATGATCACTGGTACTTCCCAGGCCGATTGCGCTATTCTCATCATTGCTGCCGGTACTGGTGAGTTCGAGGCTGGTATCTCCAAGGATGGCCAGACCCGTGAGCACGCTCTCCTTGCCTACACCCTTGGTGTCAAGAACCTCATCGTCGCCATCAACAAGATGGACACCACCAAGTGGTCTGAGGCCCGTTACCAGGAGATCATCAAGGAGACCTCCTCTTTCATCAAGAAGGTCGGCTACAACCCCAAGGCTGTCGCTTTCGTCCCCATCTCCGGTTTCAACGGCGACAACATGCTGTCTCCCTCCACCAACTGCCCCTGGTACAAGGGTTGGGAGCGTGAGATCAAGTCTGGCAAGCTCACCGGAAAGACCCTCCTTGAGGCCATCGACTCCATCGAGCCCCCCAAGCGACCCAACGACAAGCCCCTCCGACTTCCTCTCCAGGATGTCTACAAGATCGGTGGTATTGGAACGGTTCCCGTCGGCCGTATCGAGACTGGTGTTATCAAGCCCGGTATGGTCGTTACCTTCGCTCCTTCCAACGTCACCACTGAAGTCAAGTCCGTTGAGATGCACCACGAGCAGCTCACTGAGGGACAGCCCGGTGACAACGTTGGTTTCAACGTGAAGAACGTTTCCGTCAAGGACATCCGACGTGGTAACGTCGCTGGTGACTCCAAGAACGACCCCCCTCAAGGTGCCGCTTCTTTCACCGCCCAGGTCATTGTCCTCAACCACCCTGGTCAGGTCGGTGCTGGTTACGCTCCCGTCCTTGATTGCCACACTGCCCACATTGCCTGCAAGTTCGCCGAGATCCAGGAGAAGATCGACCGCCGAACCGGTAAGGCTACTGAGGCCGCCCCCAAGTTCATCAAGTCCGGTGACTCTGCCATCGTCAAGATGGTTCCTTCCAAGCCCATGTGTGTTGAGGCTTTCACTGACTACCCTCCTCTGGGTCGTTTCGCCGTCCGCGACATGCGACAGACCGTCGCCGTCGGTGTCATCAAGGCCGTCGAGAAGTCCACTGGTGGTTCCGGCAAGGTCACCAAGTCCGCTGCTAAGGCTGGTAAGAAATAAGCGACTTATTTCTGAAATGACAACCTCCTGTGGGATCTTACGACTTTGATCTCACGCCCAAGGGCTGATGTACTCGCTTCTACGATGAAATGATTATGTTGGCATGAGCACTCGGCTTTTGCCTAGGGGCACAGGATGAAAGGCGGTAAAAAAAAAGCCTAGGATTTTGTGCAAATCAAAAAAGAATAGAGAGTCGAGAAGTGATTCGTGCAATTTTTCTTGTTCCTCATGCTACTCGTGATGTGACGCGATGTTTGTGTTGAGTAAATGAAGCTCTGGTGATGCTCGTCCATTGGCTCTGGGCTGTTCGTTCTGTTCGTTCTGCCCGATGTCTTGACTTTCGTTTCCACATGCTAGACGTTATTCTTGGTTGTGAATCATCTGTTCCCCGTCTTTAAGTCTCATATGGGAGCGTTGGTCATCTTGATAGGATTGTCCTTGATGTTCATTGTAGTATCTCATTTTAGTCATAAACCATACATGATATTCCCTGTCTATACATCCAATGGTGTTGTTACACATAATACACATGCTTTGATACTATACAGGTATGGTCATTCACCCCCAATCTCATCCAAAAAGCATATTCGCCACTACCTTGATCATGTATCCTTGGTTGATACCTCCCATTGTTGTTTCCATTTATGAATCTGGTCATGCAACCACTTGTGCTCACCTCCCATCGCCGTTCTTCCTTTTGTTGCTGCCTTTGCCATTTCCAGTACTCTTTGACTGCCCCTTAGGCTTTCCATTCTTCTCCGGTGGAAGAGTGTCAAAGAAACCAGCGGCGGCATTTGGGTCTGCGACTCTGTTGTTACTGGTTGCTCGTGCGGCAAACTGGGCAAGGAATGGATCTTCCTCCACCTTATTGTTCTTCTTCTTTGCGGGCGGTTCCAGGTCTCGAATAGTGTACTTGCGGGTCGCGACCTTCGCCTTGCGAGCGGCGCCCGGCTTGTTCTTGGTCTTGTTCTTGTTGTCGCTGGCCGTAGTCGGCTTGGTCATCAATGCTTCGGCCCCAAAAAAATTATTCAATATTTCATTGCGAACTCTCTCGCGCTCGGCCGCGGTGGCGGTCTTCTTGTCCATCGTGGGTACGCCGTTTTTATCAGACGAGGCATTGGCGGCAGTGGTTTCGGACTCATTGCTGATGGGGCCCTCTTCTTTAGTGGTACCTTCACTGTCGATAATTCGCTTCTCGCTCCCATCTGCTTCGTTTGTAGCAGCACCCTCAGCGATGCAAGGTTGCTTGCCTTCTTCATACACGGCAGTTTTCTGCCCATAGGGAATATCGAGTAGAGCCATGAGCTCTTCTGTTTCTTGGTGTTGAACGGACTCTTCCTGAACTTCGGGTTTCGTTTCGACGCTGCCCTCCTTCTCGGCCGCGAGCAGCTTATCGATGTCGTCAAAGACTGGCTCATTCCTCGATTCGATTAATGCACCAGTTTCGGAAGAAGCCTGCGATTTTCGAGCTTTTTGGGCTTTCGGAGCGCTTTGTCGCTTCCTTTTCTCACGTTCAACCGTCTTAAAGCGACCCCTTGAATCGAACTTATCTTCCACGATGATGTCGTCCGTGAGCTCCCTCTCAGGCAAGTTGTAACTGTAGTCTTCCAGCTGGCGGTTTTTGATAGATTGATATCCCTCATGCCAAGAGAAGCACTTGCCAGTGGCCATTTCCTCAACCAACTGCAAAAAACCCTCTCGTCTCTCGCCATCAAAATCGACACGACTTTTACTTGGTGTACCAGCCTGCAACGTAATTTCCTGGCGTTGGCCACCCTGCTGACCTGCCTCGATGCTAGAGTAGCGCAAGGTATGGCCACGCCAGGCCATCTCGACACTTTGATGGATCTCAGTACCCCGAAAATCGTAGAGAACATCCTGTTTCTTCCTTTGAGAGTTGAGGCCGGGTTGCCTGCCACCCAACCACATTTCCGGGATGTGCAGCATGGCTTGACTCGGCGTTCGAAGCTTACCTTCGTCTAGCTTGAATTGGGATGCTTCCAAGAATGTCTGTAGATTTGGATTGGCGGAGAGTTTCAGGACCTGCGAGCGCTCGTGCTGGAGGCGGACGTCAACAGCCTCACCCGGTAGTAGCACATCGTTCACGTGCCAGAAAGCAAAGAACTCAGCGGTCATGTTATCAGGAAGCCGGAATTTGTCAAAATCAACGCCAGGGTTAACAGGTATGTTGATACGGATCGCAGGATGTTTGTTCCCTTTCTGTGCATCGCTGCTGCGGCCACTTTTGCGTCCTTCGTGGGGCACAAGGTTAATAACAATGGTCGTAGATTCTTTTATTGGCTTGTTGTCATCCGATTTCAAGGCAGAGAAGGAGGCGGGGTGAGGAATGAACGGTAACAGAATGCGACGTTTGCGAGCGAGTGATTTCATCGAGTCATCGGACTCTGAGTGCAGAATATGCCCAAAAGTCGCAGTAGTAGTTTCCTTGGTTTCCCCAGGCTTTGAGTTAATGAATTCTGCTGAAGCTGCTAGTGCCAGAGGCGACATCTCCTTGGCGGACCAGTTAGGCTTGGTGACGGGGTCAACAACTCTTAACCATCGGCCAAGCTTGTCTCTCCAAGACATAGCTCTAGTCTGTCTTCGAACTTGGACAAACTGGCCGCCCAGTTTGTCTCCACGTGAAGGAATGCACTGGAGAACGTTGTCGGTGACTGGGATAGTAAGGCCAGCCATCAAACGGAACACCATGTCTGCGCGGTCTTCTGTTCCGGCTGGGGCCTCATCGGAGTCGGGCAACCAGGAGACCATAAATTTCTAGCAGCTGGTCAGAGTGAATTCTTTTCTTCTTTTAGAATACCAGCAAGTCTTACGTTTTTTGTGCCCTCCTTGATGCGCCTGATGGAGGTCTTGGTGAGTCGACCAAGCTCCTTAAGTTCTGCCGACGTCGGGAGACTCGTATCACGAGGGAGATACGGTGCCACATCGATGGTTCGAGTATGCATTTTCTGCAGGCACTGGTCAATGTAGGCAAGAACACCGTAAGTCGTCGACTTTCTCGCTGTGATGTTGAGACGAGACCTTTGGACGCTCAGAGTCAACTTCTCGTCCTCGCCTACCAGGAAATCCCGTCTCAACTCCCATAGTAAGCGCGATATGTTGTTCGGACCATCTATATTCGTTAGTAGCCGTGCTGTATGACCAAGCTGGGGGCCACAAACATAACAGAAAAGGGAAAATATAAGGATCCATTCGGATGGAGGCTTTTCCAAGGTCGTTCTCGTGTTCCATTACTTCAATTCCCCACTTATACAGAACGATCTTTTGAGCAATTGCCGTCTTGTCGATACCACGAACCTGGATCGAATTGATTGATGCCCAGGGAACACTCTCCTCAACCCAGGAGTAGTTCATGATCTCGCCCTGCTGCTGCTCTGGCTGGCGGTCGCGATGGTAATCCTTCAACTGATTAGTTGTAAACCCGCTGCAAAGCGACTCGATCAAAGACTGGATATCTGTTAATCGAAGAATACGAGTATCAGGGCGGAACTCTTCAATGTTGGCATTGATCTCTTCCGTTGGAGGCTCAACAGGCTCGGCAGGGTTCATGCTTTCCCAGTCAATATTGGCCGGCTGGGCCTCTTCTTCTTCCATCACTATAGGAGCCTTTCTTTCGATTCGTGTCTTATTCGGGTTATTGATCACGATAGCGTCGGCTGGAAGTCCCAAGGATGGAACACCAAGAGACTCTTCGTGCAGTAGCTCGTCGCGGAATCTTCGCTTTGGCCAAAGCCTGATCTTCTGATCACTCCCCGAGAACCCATCGTCGAGTTCAGGTAGCTCAAAAACATCGAGCTTCGGGTCTAATTTTGTCGAATTGTCGTCTATAAGCTCATCTAATTCATGCACAGATCCCGGTCGTTGCTTATAAGCGGGCTCGTCCAGATCAGATAGCTCAGAAACATCACTGTTGTGATTGTTTGACGAGTTCACAGAAGTGTAATCCGAGTCCCCTCTCAAGGGTGATGCTTCATCCACAGGGCTGTCGGGCTCACTCTGTGCAGAGCCAGTTGACCTCTCTTCGGATGTTCGAATTGATTTAGAGTCGATCTCGGTGGCGGGGACGCTATTAGTCGATTCTGCAGCATCTTTCGATGGTGTCGTCGTTGACTCTTCTTCGACTGGTTCTTGTTCTGAATTGGTCTTCGGCACGTCTTTGTCAGAAATAAAAGACTCAATCCTGCCATCTCCCGATTTCCCCATGTCGGATGTATATAACCGTCGTCCGATACCCTCGCGAACTGGATTCGGTCGGAAGCTCAAGCCGGCGCTGCGCTGAGTTATTAAGCCGAACCTGCATGCCAGGCAAATTCGCGGCACTCGGACCGCTCTAGAAATCATCGAGAAAGAGAGTAATAATACAAAACCCCCATTGAGGGAGCGGATTTCGGCAGTGCGACCAGGCCTATTCAAGACTGAGAATTGAAGTTCCCAGGAAATTTTATCCGATAAGCGACTAAGCGATAAGCGATAAGTGATAATTTGATAAGACTGGACGCGCTCAACCGCGTAAAGCCTCCAGCTTCTTTGCATTTAACTTAACAACCCCTCAGTGTCGGTTAAGTATTTGTCAATTGCAACCGCATTTATATGATTTGGCTATTTCTGAGTTCTTCTGTTCACCTGAATACCTAGTGCTTTCGCTTTTCTTTTCATCCGTTATCATGCCTCCACAAAGACGTCGCCGCCCTGTAAGTCACCCGTGATTTCTCTATTGAGCACCAAGCTAACATACACCTTAGGTCGAGGCCGAGGAATCAGAAGAGGAGGCTCGTCCCAGACAAAGAAACAGAGCCGATTCAGAAGATGAACAAAACGACCACGACCCTAGCGATGCCGAAATGGACGGCGACAGAACTCAAGTGCAGAGCGCCGACGAACAATTAGCGAAGAAGCTTGTTCGCTATGCTATATCTTGCGAATTCTCAAGAACCGTCATACGAAGAGATGGCATCAAAGAGCGAGGTAACAGCTCCCACCCTCGAATGCTAGACCAAAGCTAACAAGGGTTGAGTCCTGGGAAATCAAGGTCGTTCTTTCCGGCGCATATTTGATATGGCGCAAAAGCAGCTGAGAGAGTATTGGGGCATGGAGATGCGAGAGTTGCCTGTTAGAGAAAAGGTTTCGCTTCAGGAGAAGCGCCAAGGTATGTGGTATCGCTTCAATGACAGGCTTGCGCTAATACCTGGTAGCCATGAAGAGCAACTCACAGCCCAAGCTCGGTTCCGGTTCTTATATTCTTACCTCCACGTTACCAGAAGCATACCGAAGCGCTGCGATCCTCGGACCTTCGAAAACACCCAGCCCAGACGATGAGGCCACGTATACGGCTTTCTACGCGTTGGTCATCACGTTGATCTATCTCAGTGGCGGGGAGCTCAGTGAACAAAAGTTGAAGCGCCATCTTCAACGAATGAACGCCGATCAGAATGTGTCGATGGACAAGACTGAAACAATCCTCAAGAAAATGGAGAGGCAAGGATACGTGACCAAGAGAGTTGAACGACCACCTCTAGGCCAAGATGGTGAGCATGCCATCACATGGCACGTTGGCCCGCGTGGCAAGGAAGAAGTCGGCTTGAGTGGTGTGATGGGCATGACACGAGAAGTCTATGGTGACAGCTGGAACGAGGAAATGGAGAAGAAGCTTCGTTCAAGTCTGAACATTAGAGAACCTCGGCAAAACGGTGATGATGATGAGGTCGACGCGGAGGCCAGTCGAATGCAAGAATGAGATCCTAGGAACGAGGAATAATGTCGGCGCTATGATACCCAACCAATACATCCCGGAGCATTGTCTTTCTGAACACGAGGTTTTGAATGTGGTCGCAAGGTGAAATGTGATATTGCATGTCTAAAATCCTCCCTTCTACGGGGGTATCAATCCTTGACGCCGTCCGGAAAATCCAACAAACCAATTCTGAACCCTTCGCAAATTTTGCACATAATCGCTCGTAGTATACACGTCGTTCTAATCTTCGCGTGGAGGGGGCGGACCGCAGGGCTGGATCATTTTCTGTGCAAAATCGTCAGTTGTTGATTGACTATCAAGTCGCATAACTGAGCATACCCTAATCATTTGAGCGCGGACTTTGGAGATAGGTTCATTCTCAGCCAAAGCGATGTAAGAGAGTAGAGGACGGTGGCCGGCGATGGAAGAGTAGGTATCGCGCTGGATGTTGGTGCGCCATTCCCAGCTGGTAGTGTCTGGGTGACCAGTACCGACGTACTTTGCTTGAAGGCGCTCGAGTTCTTGCTGGGTTCGGAGTTTATCGGCCTGGAGCAGTTAGTGAAGAGGAATGGAGACAGCGATGGGCGGTCTATACCATTTTTATCTGATTTGTATTGATTTGTCCTTGTTGGTGGTTGGTGGTTGTTTAGATTGAATGCGCCGGGACCGTGAAATGATGAAAGTTGATGCGACAGGACAGGACTGATAAGATTAGCTCTGCAAGGTGAAACCTCGCTATGTGCATAAGCTCTTGAATAGGTACCTAGGACAAACACACACATCATCGCGAATGTGTGAATGTAGGGGAATAATTGAGCGTGTATTTCAATTTCGCCTGTTCGTCTTTGAATGCACCCGAAAAGACTTGCTGTACAACAGGACACTTGATTATGAAACGACAGTGGAACATTTTGTAATTTCCATTATTGGTATGAAGGTGTAAGTAACCAAAGACGCAATGCTCTCAGACCGATGGAGTTGCGCCCTTTGTCCTACATCTTCAAGTCAATACACGGCATCACAATATGACACGTCAGGAATACGTAAAGATGACTCCATTGAGCCTTTTCTTTTGACGCGAATGTTATGTTTTGATCGAGGTTGTCAAGGCAGGAGCATCTGGATCGCCTAAACCTCGGTGAAACTACACCCAGATCATGGGACTGGAGGTCTTCACTCTTGCTTCTCATCTCATCAAGAACAATAGCAACACCACAAGACTTGACAAGTCAAAGATAAACCTTGTATTCTCAGAAATTATGAACTTGATTCAAATCTGAGTCATTAACGCGCCTTCATCGACATAAGGAAATTCAAGCAAACTCAGCCTCTTACCAACCCCCTGACTTAAATACAATCACATCACAGCTTCTCCGAGATTCAGGAAACAACAGTCATTGACAAAGTCGAATCAAACGCCGGGGCCCACGCTGCTGGGAAATGGGCTCGAACGTGAGAGTTGCTCTGCCTGAGCACTGGACAGAGCTCAGTGCCGCCAGGATCCACAGACAACAATGCGCCGATGAGGTGGACACCATAAAGAGAACATGTCTAGAAGAATGTGGGAAACGAAGCGTGGTGGACTGTGAAAAATGCTTCCCCAAAGTTCTGGAAAGGATGCGCGCCCGTTATTGCGACGCCGAGGGCAGAGAGTGGTTTTCGCAGCGACGAGCGTTCCTTAATGAGCTGGACGTTCTTTTTACCGATGTCAAAGATCACAAGAAGATGGACCTCAAAGCCATCGAGGACAGCATCGCTTCCGAAAAGGAGGCATGGTACCGCTGGGTGCTGCGCATGTATCCGCGGTTCCTCTCGGTAGGAGACAGAGGGGCCGACCCCGACGAATTAAGAGCAATGTTGGATGACCCTGTTAAGAGACGCGAGGAACTCATTGAGAGAATCTGGGAAGGTGTCGGGAAGCCAGTCAATTGGGAGTCCGACGTAGAATCGCTGATAGAGAAAATGGCAGCTGTCAAAAACGATGCACCGGCTCTGAAGCAGCTTTACATTAATCTCTTCTTCAAAGACTTAGAAACAGGAGATGCTGTGGAAAACGCACAGCCGTATCTGGAAGCATACGAGACAAGCGACACCATGTCCATTGAGCAAGTCATCGACCGCATCGCGCAAGACCTCAAGGCGAGCCGCACGACGGAACCTCAACGTGACACGCACAGAGGTCGTCTCGACGAGCTACGAAGGGCAAAGATGGCGTTTGAACAGAACAGGCTGCAGAATAAGAGTCGGGCTCAAGCAAACCAAACGCCAGCCGTGTCTGATTATCTGTACGACCTACCACCATGTTCCGTTTGCTCAAAATCTGTGGACGCTAAGAATGTCCTCTCATGCCCGCTTTGCCAAGCGCTCGTCCAGCTTGGTGGCCGACGAAGGATGACAGTATACTGCTCGGACGAGTGCCAAGGCAAGGGCTTTGTGAGTGTTTCCATTTGTCTATCCAGAGGAGATGCTAACTTTGGTAGGATGATCACATCGATAAGGAGCACGACTGCGAGGCGGGGGATAGATGTATACAAACCGACTACGAGGAATGTGACACAGGAGCAGAATCGGCGTCGGAGGCTGTGGTTTGCAAAGACTGCGTCGACCAGTGTGATATACGAGAGCAAGGATCAGTGGAGGGCGATGGCAAAGCCGCTGTATACTGTTCGATCGGGTGCGCAACGCGGGATATTGGGAGACACAGACAAGTTAAGCACATGACATCAGCTGCTGCCTACGAGATTAGCAAGCTTGCGTTGCCATTGTTTGAGACGGCCGAAAAGATACTAAAGGAGGGAAACCCAGGAGTCAATTTCAGACAGGGCGAATGAGAACCTAAGGCTCTGTGGATGATTGTACACATATATGGTCCTGGCGTAGGTAGGTATGAACCTGAGCATCGACTGCGAAATTGTGTTTTATTTCATAATGGAACGAATGATTTTCACAAGAGTTTGACCAACTCTGGGCATAAGCTCTGATGCTATACAGTGGTTTTCTTGGCGTTGCTGACAGAATATATAGGTACCTAGGTAGGTAAGTGGGGGGCTGGGTAGGTAAGATCCGATAGCCGTCGGGGATTGAGTTGATTCGGCTTCTCATTACACCGGCCTGTCGCATTCGCCTTTCCGCATACAATCTTCAAGCTACTATCTAGGTAGACTTTGATATAATTCCTGTGTAATCGAGACTATACAAATGACAAGCGAACCATCACCAATCGAAGCATGCCCCGCGCGCAAGAGAATCTCAACAGCATGCGAAGCATGTCGCGCGACAAAGATCAAATGCCAACCAAGTGAACAACCTGGGGTCTGTCGCAAGTACGTTAAGATTTCCGTGCCAAAATCATACAATTAATTACCTTGTCCAAAAGGATAGCCGATCTGACAAAGGCGTGGTGATCAAGATGTCTCGAATCTAAGAAGGAATGTATATCGCGAACAGGACCACGAACAAGAAGACGAAGGACGAAGCAGTAGGATGCCTTTCATCACATTCAAACCAAGTTAACTGACTAACCTTGTATTGTAGTGCTATAGAGACTCATCAACCGCCTCCCCCGCCTCCTCCAGCGCCGTCAAAGACCTTCACCATTGACTTTGAAGTTCCTACGCAGCCAGAAGTGGATGAGAACTTTGATGACTTGCGTGAATCTCACGCGCAATTCATTGAATCCATATTTCCTGAAGATGGCGATACAGGCCTCAGCAGTTTCCAAGACTCTCCGCTTACAAGCTTACCGACGCCGTCTTCGTCGCATACACATCCGATACAGTCTCTGCATGCGAAGCCCCAATTCAACCTCGACTCTGCCGAATCTCTGTTAGTTTCCTTCCGGGGAATGCTGGTCCACTATCCTGTTATCGTCCTCCGACCTGACGAGACGGTGGCTAGTCTTGCTGCGACGAAACCATTTGTTCTCTTAGCCATTTTGGCTGCAGCTTCTGGGTCGCGGACTTTACAGGGGCATAGTCTTTATGATGAGGAGTTTCGGAAAGTCCTGGGACTCAAGTTTGTTGCTGGTGGCGAAAGGACTATCTCCCTACTACAGGGCATTCTAATTTACTGTGCTTGGTAAGTTTATCCTTTAAGCTATCTGCTATAAAACGCCAACACTCACAGGTATCCGTTCCACCTACGTCCCAAGAACAAACAGGCCTTCCAGTACTATCGCATGGCTGGCGATCTCGCAAGCGATCTCGACCTCGACCAAGAATCAGCATATCTTACCAGCACAATCCCCGGAGAAATGAGTAGCGCCCAGCTCGATCAACTACGAGCGTATCTAGCATACCACTATGCTTTGTCAAAGTACGTTCTTAATGAAGCGCACCAGAACCAGCTTACTTACGCTCGACAGCTTCATGTGCACATTCAAGATGGAGCACCTGGTTCCTGCGTGGACCCCCTGGACAGACAAATGTTGCGATCTTCTGCAGCGACATGCTGAAGTTGACGGGGATGTAGCGTTGACTTACCTTGTCAGACTGGCGAATATGATGGATACGGCGAATAAGTCAATTAGAGACAATGAGCCTCAGGTAAACCAGCGGGTTCAGTTGATGTTGTTAGGACTCGAGACACAGCATCGGGAGATGAAGGAAGCCATGGTGCCGCACCTTTCGCGCTCTGGTAAGTTCCCCTGTGTCAGTACCATGCGTCCCTCTAACAGTATTCAGCACCTGTGAAGCTCGCCCATCTATTCTTCGACGTATTTCTCCAAGGCGGCGCCGTATTCTATCTCACCCGCGCAAACCCTAAGAAGCCAAGTTTTGTCAACCCTTCATCGGCTCGCCTCATCCGCTGCGTCAACAACATTCGCACTCTTTTTGACTACCTCATGAACCTCGAAACCTTCACACATTTCACCAGTATTGACTGGACAAAGTTCATTCTGTCCGTGATCCTCGCTGTGCGCCTCTCCTTCCCTATCACTGCTGTCCCCGACTGGGACCATACCTGGGCACGCTCGCAACTGCGGTTTGATGTGTTTCTTGAGTTCATGTGTGAGGGCCCTGAGGATCTCACACCGGCTAGCAAACGTGTAGATGTGTTGTCTGCAAGCCGTGTTGTTCTACGTGTAGTCAAGGCGAAATATGACCGTCGCATTGCCATGCTTACAACGAGTCTTAGCAACACTTTGGGACGTCAAGGGTGTCCCATGTTTGATAAAGACATGCAGCCATACTTACCGGGGTGGGACACAGAAATCGACATGAATTCTGTACTGCCTGCAATGAATATGAACTTGGAAGGGCAACAGCCCATGTATCATGATCTATGGGCAACCATGACCATGAGCTGGGCGAATGACGGCGGCACGATGGATACGTGAATAGCTAGAACTTATCATCTGTTGTAGATACGCACCAAAAAGTGTTGCTCTTTCAAGCGCAATTACAGGCAATGATGGTGTACTTAATAGTGTGTCGTCTTCTGACAAACATGTGACAAAAGCCTCGTTGACGCAACCTTTCCAATAGTTGCCTTCCTGACTCAACATCATTGGTAACTTTTACTGTCAGATTGATCCATGGGCTATTCAAGTGCACAAACAATACAACCACCACCGCGTCTGATCCTCAATCTATCACACATGCATGATCATCCTTCAGACTCTGGTCTCTGCATAGAGCGTAGCAGGTTATCGGATCCATAATCTCAATCAGTATGCCAGTTAGAGCAAATGATATGCTCTGCTCCCTACCCTTACAGTACAGCAGTATCTCTCAACTCACCGGATCTCTTCCCCGTCGTGAAACTGCCCAATGATATCTTTCCACACATCTTCTGCACTCGTCTCAACTCAGAAATCTCTCGTCCTAATTTCCCACCCCCTGTCGTCTTATACAGCACCCCCTTGCTCGACTGCTACCGGTTATTCCCACATGACAACCCTTCATGTCACACAGCATATTCTCAATCTCTCCCCTGGCTCGTGGTTTCAAGATTTCGCGCCCGTCCCGTCCGTCCGTTAAGGGCTCGGCCCGCGGACCTGGGTAAGCTATCTTGCCTTGACTTACCTTACCCTACCTTCGCAGCGTGTAACTGTAACCCCCCCATCAAGTCGGGCTCTGAACAGAGACGGTTGCATGTCGGCAAACACCATCTTGGGGCAACCTCCCGTCACCGGTTCCCGAGCATGTAAAGAGATACAGATGGGTGCGTGACACAAGCTTCATACAATACCTACACAAGACAGAACAGGCACAGCACAATCGCCTAGGCTCAAGACTGAAGCGCCGACTCTACTTTAACTTGCATAATCAACAACTGAAGCCACATCAATACTACCCTACCTTGTCAGCATCCTGCTATTGCCTCTACGTGGATGCCTCATAGCCATCGAGTAAATAGCCGGGCTCATCGAGATGTATAAGCCTCACCGGTGATGCTGGTCGGCACTCATATGATCATGACTCTAGGACTCTGCATAATACAGACAACATGTAGGTATACATGTTTCTCTTATGAGGATATCATCGGCTTCGGAAATGAATGCAAGCCTCGTCCGAGGTAGTAGTTACAACATCAAGCTGACTCGACGCTTAATGGATGGATAAGAAACTGCAATTCAATTCACGAACAGTCTGAGAGGTTCATGACGATCGATGTCCGCGATGATTCTTGACATAGTTGCCCAAATTCCTCACTGCATAGACGATGCGGCTCAAGATCCAAGGCTCCGGAGAACGAGCCTTATCAGACAATAGATTGAACTGGGGCAGTCAAACAGCCAGGAGAAGATCGCGCCCTGAGTGCTACAGTAGGCCATGTGCGAACGTAGGCGACAAGTCAGGCAAGATAAACAACCGTGCATATATTTCTTCTCTATAGATAAACAAGACCAACACCAGTTCCAGAAAGTCCGTTGTACCATTTTGCATGATTTACCATCTGAGGAGACGACGACTCCCTTAGCGTGTTGCGCAGAGGAAACATTTATACAAAATGATTCCGCTTGGTATCCTTCCAGCTATGTCAGAGAAAGAAAACAAAACAAAACAAAACAAACAAAACAATGAAAGAACGCCCTGTTCCCTGCACCTGACCGAGTGCTCCTTAGTGGATATATCGCTCCCAAAACATTTCCCATCCAAAACAATGCAATCCCTTTCCGTTCGAATGTGACACCGTGACAAGATCCGATCTAGTGCCAGACCGAGCAAAGACGTTTGTCTCGTGTCGATACTCTTGGCCAAACATGTTTAGCGTCTTGAAAAAGGAGATAAACGATCAGACGCCGGCCACCGTGCTGAATGATCGAAAAAAGGAACTCCTCCATGGTGCAGAAGCGATCTGCTGGATTGCCCGCTGATGGTATCTTGGTATGTATGCGTATGATGAACCCTTATTTCGTGTAGTCGTTCAGTCCTATGCTCCAACCCTTCTGAATGCAAAATGTGATGCGGCGCGACCGCTCCAGTATCTTCCGTGCTCCAGCGTTCCTAACCCATCCAGAATTGCCCAAATAAACTCCCAGCTCTGACAAGAACTCAAAAAATTCGAACAGCCCGTGTTTCCTGAAACTCTCCATCTTTTCGTGGCAAAGAGACCTTTTGTATTCCGTCACGTCGTGTGCCCAGATACCCGTCCCAGGCAGCGAGCATTGCAACGTTTTTGCTCATGTATCTTTTTTTTTCTTCTCCTTCCTCTTTTTCTTTTGTATCCCGCGAGGCCATGAATCGTGAACGAGTGAAAGACGTTGACAGCGACAAACTAGAAGAATCCTCGGCTGGGTTCGGGTCAAAAAAAAAAAAAAAAAGGCCTGTTGGTTTGAAGTCCAGCAAGGTACAAGCGATCACAGACCTGATCCGGATTAAGAAGAATCAATCAACAGACAGTCGCCCGAAGTTCTGTATGCGCGCTGCCGAAAGAGTGACAGCGTTATCGCCAAGCCCGAGGGCTCCCAGCCGAAGGAAGTAAAAGACAAGAAAACTCCGTATATATCAGCGATGCAAATGCACAGGGTTATGGGAAAGGGGAATCATGGCGAAACAGTGGACAGAAATCGCAAATAATGCAAAAATAAAAAGAAAGAGATACGCAAGCCTGACTCAGGTGTGCATTAAACCGTTATGCTTCCCGATCTTCTGAGTGACTGCTATTTTCCCACCATGTAATTGTGTCGAGGAGGATAGCTCCCTGTGAAAAGATTCCTCGTCCTCTTGGGGTCGTCGTTGTCATTGTAAACTGGCCCATTCCAGCCGTAATTTGCAAGACCACCAAAGGCCCCGTTGCTGTGACCTGCGTTCATATAGGGATAGCCGCGACCACTCCCAAGTCCTGGGGGAGGTACGGTCAGTCCAAGTCCAGGAGGCGGCCTGTTTGCTAATGGGAAACCATTCGCGGAGCCTGGCATGGGTTGATGCATTCCACCCATCTGGTTGGAATTAGCGTGTGAGGGAGCCTGGCCAGATCGGACACCGAGAGGGTTTTTGGAAAAACTGAGACGAATTCCACCTTTGGTGCTGTTGTGCAATGGTGTTCCGTAGAGCTCGTGGAGCGCCTTGGTAGCAAACGAGACGTCCTCAAACTCGACAAAACACATGGGCCCGTTTTGTTTGGTTCGGAAGCAGAGACGCTTATAACCGCGTTGCTTGACAAAGACGCCCTTGAGCTCCTCCTCGGATGCGTCGCCAGGAAGATTGCCAACGTAGAGAGTATTGCAAGGCGGGTTCTGGTCGGCTGGATTAACTGGCGGGAAGGCTTGTCGGCCAAAAGCTACTGGGTAGCCATTGAAACCGCCCTTGTCCACAGGCGACATGGGTCCTGACTGAGCCGACATGACGTTGTTGAATGGAGGCAAGGAAGAGGGTCCTGGGGGCGGCATGGCGCTGGTGTTCAGCGAGAGAGCAGCCATGCTGCTGATAGGGATCTGAGGTGCTGTTGCTCTACGCTGAGGGGGTGCGTTGTTGATCTCGGCATACGCAAGAGGGTTTTTCAAAAGATTGCTCGTTTCGTCGTCGTCAGCAGAATCGTGGGCGATGAGATCCTTGCCACTCATCCTGCCACGCTCGGTCAGGTGGTTACCGATAGGAGACTGCGGGGAAAACATGTTCTTGAAATCAACACCTGAGTTTGGCTTGGGGAGTTCGTGGCCTGGATAAGCGTTGTTTGTCTGGGGTGAAATGTTCTCGAGTGAATGGAAACCACTGTTATTGAATCTTGGAACCTGGCCAGGCCCAATTGTAGATGATGCTGACGCAGCTGAAGCCGGCGAGCCTGAGTTGTTCGCTGACAAAGGATCTGTAGAGTATCGCTGCGCGAGAGGTGAGTCATCAGACCTGATCTCGACTACCATGTTGGCCTCCTTGGTGGCGTTCAAAAGGCCGTCTAATGTAGTCTTGGCATGTTGTGCTCCAGCCATGGTTCGAAATCGCAGGTTAGCCGAGAGGAAGCCGCTATCTTCTGATTGTTCCACAGGGAGCAGTTCTACCTCAGCTATTTGTTCGTGTGTGAACATGGTCATGAGTCTCACCGACTCCTCTGTAGTGTTGAGCGGCAGGCGTCTGATCTTGACCCAAATTGTAGGAGACGCAGAACCTGAGAATGCGCCCATTCCATATCTAGGGGTCTCGTGCATGTTTGAATTGTATGGCGATGGCGACGCTTTGGTCGGCCGAAAGGCATGGCCAGCCTGAAGATAGCCGGACATGGCCATAGCTGATAGTGTTGCGGCAGACGATGCCGAACTTGCAGCAAAAGATGAGGCTGTATTCGTAGCTCCAGGACTTGCTGAAGCGGTAAATGGTGGAGAGGGGCTCGCGCGACTGGGAGGTTCGACAGCTGGAGATATAATCCTTGTTGGGTCGGGCGTTGGTACGCTTCCAAAAGCTTTCATCGCCTGCTGCCTCCTTGCATATGTCGGAATAAGACTTGATTCGCTACAGCAATGCGATCTGAAGTCAAGCGAATGCGACGATCGCCAAGGCTCCGTGCTTTAGAGAGAGGTTGCCGTGATTCAGTCGTCGCGACGAGAAGCGCGGTCGCGATCGTAATCACAAAATCAACGACAAGTCGCGCTGTTGGGACCTGAGATGCGGAACGATGAGCGAAAATGTCGAGGTTTCGGGACGGATAGCGATTGGGCGTAATTAGGTCCGACGACGGTACACGACAAAGCGAAGGTCGAGATAAACAATTGCGCAGTAGTAATGTCAGGCGACAGACTCGGACGATGGATAAGCTTTGAGCAACTTGATGCGCGTATCACTGTACTGAGTACAGGAAGAAGTACTCCCTATGTATGCGATGCGGTGTTAGCAGGGAAATGAGCAAGATGCGCCGTGGAAATGACGTGAAAAAGAGTGCGACAGCTTGTCGCAGTGAGAAGGTGTGGTGCAAGTTGCAATGTCGGATGGATGGAGGGGGGCCGTTGTAGTTAATGTAGGGGGCAACAGCAACTCTCTCCATACGCACGCCTGCAGCCGGACCTCGCTAGGTAGGGTAAAAACGGTAGCGGCAGTGGTAGTGCCTATTGCGAGGAGAAGGGTGGGAGGGATTGGCAATGCTTGGTAGATTTGGGGCTGCATGGAAGGTATGGGTGTTCTGGAGGCCAGAATGGCTGGTATGTGACAGAGATGCGCTGATGAGGGAAAGAACGTGGGATTCTAACCTGGTACCTGAATCAAACGAGGGAGCATTAAACGCCTTGTGTAAGAGGGGAGATGGGAATGGAGAGTGGACAAAGAGTGTGAGTAGAGCAGGATTGGTGGGCAGCAGTAATGAAATGACGGGGACAAGCGGAAACCCCTTGGATCCAGGCTTTAAGTACCAGTACCTAACGGCAATAGTGATACCAGGAATTACTTATTCTGGCTTGCTCTGGGGATCCAACCTTAGAGCGCGCAAGAAAAGCCTACCTTGCCCGTGGATGTGTTATACCAGAAAGTCTGGGAACAAGTGTGTGTGTGTGTGTGGATGCTCGGCTCCTGTTATTTAGAAAGAGGGTGGGAAAATAATGATGATGGGAATGGAGAAGGGGAAATGAAATGAAACGAAATAAGATGGTGTGGAGGAGGGAGGGTGAATAAGAGAAGAGGAGAGAGAGAGTGTGTGTGTGTATGTGTGATAAAGATAGGTAAGTCGGTAACTAGACTAACGGGCTCACAGGTTTGTTCCTTCTTACCTCTGAGATCCAGATGTGTAGGTAGGTAGGTAGGTAGGTAAGAACTTAGAGGGTGGCAGCGAGGGGAAACAGAATAACGGCCGCGCGAGAATTACCAGTGCGGCACGGGCGTAAGAGGTTTGGCATCAACGTCGCACGTCCCGGGCGGTGCCTAGAACCAGGTAGTGCCTGCGTACCTACCTACTGTATGTAGACGTGCAGTAAGGTAGAGTAAGGTAGTATTGTATTCACTCTCAGCTCTCTGGGCTCTGTTTGGCGCTCGGTCCATGCGCTGAGGATCGATTCCGTTCGGATCTTGGGTTGCTTCCAAGTTCTTGGATCGAGTATGTTGGGCCTGTCCCTGTTGTTCCTGGGCTGGCCACTTTGGATACGTTTCGTCTGTGTTCAATGGACACGGGCTTCTTGCTAGCGAATGCCGTCTCCGGGGGATCAGTCCGGGGGTCAAGGGGCTCAGGGAAGCTTGTACCAACATGGAATGGTGGAGTTTACCGGGATGAGACTACCAAGTAAAGTGGCTTTCAAGGGCTCGTCGGGCTTTGAGGATGCTATTGTTGATCAGTGCTTGTCCTTGGTTGATAGAAAGCAATTACTGACTCCCTCGGGTACCTTGAGTCTTGAAAAGCAGTAGAGGCTACAGAAGATAGGCTTGGCAGGCTTGAGACGAAAAGGCGCAGATTTCCGGATAACACAGTGCTGGTCAACACAGGAGCCGATGCATATATGATGGCCAGCGTGTTTGTTTCAGCCTTGATTGATGCTGTAGTAGGTGCCTGAAATGTCAAGTTAGCCTCTACCTAGTCTAGTCGATGCGGTCAGGGTCCAGACGGTTAGTCAATGATATGCAATGAGGAATCGTAATGTTGCAGATACTGTATATGTATCTGGACAGAGCATGTGTTGTGGGATGTGTCTGTACTCTTGGCTACTGCTACTAAATAAATACAGTACACGGCCGACGGACGGGGAAACAAAGTTTTGTTGAACGGAAGCGCAGACAACAGACCAGCTGTTGTCCGGTCTGCTCGGCTCGGCTCAATTCCCATAAAGCTTTCAACGCAATTTGAACACGTAGCATTATCATGTCTCGTCTGACCCAGCCCAACTCTATCCAAAATGCAAAGAAGCAATTACTTTCTTTGTGAACCTTCCCCTCTCGAGTTGTAGAGTGAGGGCAAGCAACGCGAGGGGAGCGCGCAAAGCGGCTTATGGGTGGAGTGGAAATTGGTCTGTATGTATGTATGTATTATACTGTAGGGGGTGGGTGCAATTTTGGCGTCAAGGTCGTCTAAGGCTATCGTGCCAATCGGAGGTCGATCGCATGGAGTGGTGTAAAGTTAAAACAAAAGCAAGTCCCGCTTTCCTCGTTGATACATACAATGGACCTTGCGCTCCAAATAGCGCGCCTCGACCCTGTCTTGTCTGGGGAGCAAGATGACAAGATGACCGCTTGAGAGGTGAAGACGGTAGACGCTAAAGATCAACACGGACACTAAAAAATCAACAACCAGCGTTAAAGAAGCAAAATGCCGACTAGATATCAGACACTAAACACTTAGAGGGGGGGGGGAGGAGAGGGGAAGTGCAGCATCAATAGACGAACCAGAGAAACGATACAAATCACAGGCGAGGGGCAGGTGATGTAATGCTAGGAACAGATGGCTTACTTTCTTTTACTCTACCCAGTCTAGCCCAGCCTTGTAAAATTACAAACAAAGCACAAGACAGAAGTCAAAGAAAGGTTGAGCATTCATTTCTATCAATTAAATTGTACTGTACCTACCTAGTATGTAAAAATAGGCGTGGTCCCGTCCATATGATTTCAGTGGTCCAGGCAAGGACAGGATTGGAAAGCCTTGTCGCTTCTCATGACGTTGCGTTGAAGGGTCAACTTGACTTGTCAAAGGTAAATTATCCAATGATAATTTGAATCTCGGGGTAATCCAAGCATTAAGTCGGAAAATCTGAGATCAGAAAAGATTGCTGAGATCGAAACTTGGCTGTTTGTCACAGAAGCCAAGCTGGGGAGGCAGCGGGCAGCCTAAGTACAGTAGAGCCTGCCCGCGCTGTCCCTTCCCCCATCGGATCCATGCCCGTCGTCTAAGGTTGTCTCCCCCGGCTGGCGGACCAAGATTTGGCCTGCCTCCACAGGCTGCATTCTATAGTGGGGCAGCACTTTAACTTGGGCAAACTCGTGATTTCCAGTCTCTAGGTACCTATCTACCTGAGTATAATTCTTCTGTTGCCCACCTGCGTAAGGTACCTCTACCTACTGTGTGTGCTCGGGCATGTAACCAATCGTTGCATGTGGGCAACCGCATCGCCGTACAAATAAATCCCCTAGATACAGAAAACAATAAATATCAGAGGAAGTAGATATATATATGTATGAGTCTGCCAGGCGAACTCCTGGATTATTGTCTCCCTCTACTTTGACGAGTTTTTTTCTTTCTCGGAGGCAGGCAAGTACAAGGTACAGTACATCGAACGCGGGTGGTGGTGACGCGGTTGCGCCCAGCTTGAAACTCAAGGGTCCAGGCCTGGTATGAATCTGGACTTTAATTCAACCCTGCCCGCACCGCACCGCACCGCAACGGCAGACAGATCATCAGGGTCAAGAGGATTTCTTTCATCTTCTTATCGTCATCGTTGCTGTCACACGGATATCAAGCTTCAACCTGGGCTTCATTTCCTTCTGTTTTCCCTTGCAATAGGACGTATGCACGGTACATCGAGAACACAGTACAGCAGCCACAGTAACACTACCTGCGAGCCCGACTTAAAATGGCTTAACCAACCTGCAAGTCAAATGGGTCTGTAACCTTGTGGTGCAAACCCAAGCTGATTCTTGTCCGAGAGTCCTGTGGTAAGAACATGGCGGCACAACAGGTAGAGAAGCACTGCTTGCTACTGTACCAGAAAAGCTTGCATCTAATGATATGAAACCTAGAAGCTCTGACCGACCGATATGTCGGTCCGTCAAGCAATCAGCACACGAACAATCGCCGTCCGATGTGCCCTACCTTTGGGGGCGTATTGCCTCGACAGGAGCCACGTTTGAACCCTCCCTAGATTTCGGGTGCCCGCCCTCTCGACGACGAGAACATCGGATTCTGCAGCATTTCCTCGTCGAGCCCTCACCAAGATATGCTAAACCACCCGGGGCTGTGGCCGCGGGCGGGAGGGGTACACAGCCGGTGAGCCAGTCATGCAGCCTATTGACAGGGTAACCAGGCCACCACCTCCCTACTTTTCCCCTGGTGGCCCTGTCAATCAGCTTTTTGTCCTGTCGCCTAGTGACTGCAAGTTGTGTGCCATCTTACTCTGGACAAGAAGGCAACCGCCAAGTCCAGGACTTCTAACATAGATTGTTTCTTGCCTTCATCAATCAGGATTATCCTCGGATAAAAGACAAAGCGACCTCAGACCTCGGGTCCCTGTGCCTCCGGGATATGTTATCTGTTCTGGTGCTTGCGCAGTACAATACACACAACTGGGTGTCACAGCTGATCGATTGGACTCTGCATCAGTTGAGCCTGTTCTTCGATGCAATAATTGATAGGTACATTGTCCTTTGGAGTCATGGAGATGAACGAATTTGACCAAAACGACAACAGCACCCCGCAAGGCATGCTGTCGAAGTCCCGTCCAAGTGCTTATGTATTCACAAATGATCAAATGCCTTCCTCTCCAGATCACTAGGTGTCCTGATCGATTGAAAGGTCCGTTTGCATCAACAGGTTCAGGCAATCGGTCATCATCACGGACATAGCGGATGGCGAGGTTCACCCTGAAGGAAAGTATAGCTTTTTGATAGAGACAAAACCAGGAGAATAATCGCGGACTACCAAATATGCTAATTTGATAGAGATCCTTGTGGCCTGCTGGTGCGCAAACATGGCTGGGAAAACGAGACGATTTTATCAATGCACAATTGACAATCTTGCAACACAAACGTAGAGCACAGCTGAGCCTAGTTTCGCTTATGAATGTTCGTTGGTCACTGTGATACTGCTCCGCAGCCCGTATCCGGATGTCTGGCGTAATTACTGATGAGCTCCCTTCTTGAGGCTGTAACAGTTCAACAAGTCTACACCACATCTTGGATCGCTTCCCTACTTCTTACTTGGTCATTGTGATATAGGCGGAGACCTTGGATGGCTTGTTCACGTTTACATCCAAACATTGTGGAGAAAGCAACACAGAATCCCGTCAATTCCTCGTCATCATATGGTATATGGTGTGCTTCTCAAAGCAATCCTCAGAATATTGTCCGCATACGCTGCTCTTGTGCACTGATGCTGTGAGAACTAGGTTTGTTCATAGCGAAATCAATACAACAGCGCCGCTGAGATGTCGATTGGGGTTTTATGTCCCTATTATGGTGGGCTCTTTCACGCTCATCTTGGCAACGAAAATTGTCATAGTCTCCAATCATCTGCCTGCCAGTCAGGGCAAACTTGACAATGCGGAATATGTCAACACTCGGATACGAGAAGTTTACAAGTCTGTCACCAAAGCATCAATCGGACATCAAGGATCTAATGCTGGCGTTCCGCGCTGTCGGATACACGACCTTAGGCTACATTGTCGCCCATTAACTCAATTTTAGTCGTTGATCAATGGCTCCGACTAGGCTTGACCAATCTGCGCCTTCAGAACACCAGGATATCACACCTCTACGTGATGAGATCTAGCTGTACGTACTCCATCGCCCACAGCCTAGCAACTCAGTGCTGGTTTGTAGAATGAAACGGGCGTTGGTGCATTGGAGTTACCCTTATTTCTCCACAAAGTTATCCATTCGCAATTCATTAGGTAGCCATTTACCTTGCAATGCAATGGACGCTTATTTGTTCTGCACTAACTACCTACTAACGTAACTGTACAGTACTGAATGGCGAACGCTGATCTCTCCACCACGAACCGTTGACCTCGCTTGAATGCGCCATATGTCAGTTAGGTCCAGTCGCGCACGTTTGCATGATCACCTCGGGCTATATGCAAAACAACTTGTGGACTAACGGGCACCACGTGAGTACTGGGTTGGGGTTAGATGCGACAGCAGGGTCAGAATGTTGACTTTAAAGTCCTCAGCTAAGACAGAACGGCATCTTCCGTTTCTACTTTGACATAGGTAGCTCACTCGCAGGGTCTTGGTATGGACGATGCCATGTCTCACAGGCGTAGGGTCTGTGGTAGCAAGGCGAGAGGAAGATAATTAAACCTGTTTCTCACTTACAGAGAAGCTGTCCCTGTCGGCCTGTCCCTAACTGATTGACGTCGATCGCCCTAGAAGAGCTAGCCAACCCCTGCCATGCCCGACGTTGCAAGGGTCTCCTAGCGTGGCATCCAACGCCAAATTCAGTGCGGATCTTGCGCCCAAGATCATGAACAGTCAAGGCCCACAGCGTCCGGCATCCCAGCCCGTTGGGCGCTGAAAACCTTGAGAGTCCGTCACATCCTGGGCATCATCATTGGATCACCGACCAGACGCTTGGTGCAAGTGCTGCAGAGGCCGTGACAGGAATCTGCTGTAATGGGAGTCAAACATACGAAACATGCTCGGACTTGATCAATTCTAGATGCGGTGATCGACATGCTGCCCCAACCTTTTCCTCTCATGTGACTCGTTTCCTCCCTTTGCAACAAGCTGTTGGGTGGATGAGTTTGCTCAGCCCTTGCTAAACTTTCGAGGCACCGAGACAACTACACTTGATAACACACGGCCGGGTATTTGAAGGGAGATGAGGAAACCCCTGGACCCTTGGTTTCAAGTGAGCAATGACATGGGTATTAGCCCTTCTGGAGTTAGACTCTTGTCCTGTCAATTTCTTGGCTGGCTGTCGAGGAGCCAAGGTCCGATGTTCGGTTGTCTGATCTGTGTCTTTGTAGATTTCGAACAATATGTAGATCAACGATTACATCCTGTAGGCGTCTTACTAAAGGCCAGCAGGAACTTGCGCAAACCCGCCACTCGCCAGACCTAGGCGGCTAGGGCACTTTGCCTGATTTATGACACTGGATGGCATCCATACCGGATGTTTACATGGCTAAATGAGACCGAGAAGCCCATATCAAGCAGGCCAAGATATAATTGACTATATTAAAGTCACCCTTTCGACGTGATACTTGGTAGGTAGCCGAAAGACTGAATCCGATTGGACAAGCAACATGGGAACTCAACGTCAATCTGACTCGTCTTGGCACAAGACGAACAGGAATCGATGACTGGCTGTACTTGCTATGATTATACCAGAAAGCTACATTCAAAAAGGACAACGAGTGTCGACGATAACTTCAAGATGATGTGTTCTTGGTGTTCTTGAGTCGAGATATGTATGGCAGAAGAATCATTCTTTGAACACCTGCAGAGAAAACGAATGTGATCAAGCGCCAACCATCCCATGTGTGACAGTTGATATTACCTCTTGGCTGAACTTGACGTTTGCGCATCACATAACGCAGTTTGTTCTTACGGGCAGTGCCATGAACATACAGCAGTGAATGCAGAGAAGAGCAAGGGTGCTACAAGTATAAATTCTTCAACTCGTCTCAATACCCATCTGTTTTATTTTGTTTTGTTTTCTTTCATTCTATCTGCTGTCATACCTTCTTCTTTTATCAACTCATCATCTTGGTTCGCAACGTAACGCAACACAACGCAAACACCTTGACAACCATCACCAACATTTGGAGTGGATATATCATATCCCCCACCATAACAAGCTAATTATCGGGCCCTGAACAGGTCTCTGCAGACTCGACTCCACTCGGAACATATTTTTGGTCAAGCGGCTGTATAATACAGTCCCATCCGATTCGACAGGGCAGCAAATCGTGTTCGATACTCATACGCACCTTGTTTCGGGGTATCTATTCTATTCTTGGATATTATTTCCATCTGCCGAAAGATCATCCCCATCATCTCATCACTACTACGATACCTTGTCATTATTACCCCGTCAATACCTATCCACCCGTCTCAAAATGGAGCCCTCAAACGACATCAAGGGTCTTATCCGCCAGTCACCCCCCGTGGATGTAAGTAAGCCCTACGACGCTTCTACCCTCAAAGGCAAGACGATTGTCATCACTGGAGGTGCCAATGGTCTCGGATCTTTCATGGTCCGCGAGTGGGCTTCCCACGGTGCCAACATCATCATTGGTGATGTTGACGATACAGCGGGCGAGCAGCTGGTCGCTTCACTCACAGCTCAGTATCCAGACTCGGCTTTTGCATTCCAGCACTGCGATGTCACCGACTGGGAGTCACAGGTCAGTCTGTTTGAGATGGCTGTCAATGTCAGTCCTCATGGCGGCATCGACGTTGTTGTTCCCAATGCGGGCATCATCCTCCCCGACGCTTCTATCCAGTTCGAGGAGCCTGTTCTGAAGAATGGCCGTTTGCCCAAGCCCAACACGAAACAGTTTGATGTCAACATCACCGGTGCTACTTACACCACTCATCTCGCCCTCTACTGGCTGCCTCAGAATGGATCTTCTCCTCGTGATCGCTGCCTTCTCCTGGTCGGTTCACTCGCATCACTCTGCCCCTTCCCTACCCAGACTATGTATACGATGAGCAAGCATGCCATCCTGGGCCTCTTCCGCACTCTCCGCTCTACAGCTTTCCGCAACGGCGTCCGCGTCAACATGATCACGCCCTATTACGTCTCCAAGTCAAACATGCTCAAGCTCCCCGTTGAAGCAGCTTTCCTCTCTGGCACCGCAGGCGGAGCCACGATTGAGGATGTTATCAACGCTGCTACACGCCTAATTTCCGACGAAGACATTGCTGGCCGTGCGCTCTGCATCGGACCCAAGCTCAAGTCCGCTGGTGTTCATGGTGTTGAGGATGAGGACGAACTCATGGCTGTCCAGGAGCATGAGAACAATGGACAAGGTAGAGCTGTATGGGAATGCTATGCCGGAGATTATGACAACGTCGATGCATTTGTCAAGCGCTATATTCTGCTGCTGAATGCTGCTGAACGTGTCAAGGGATGGTTTGGTATCGTCACTGACATTTGGGGCATGCTCCGTCGAAAGTAAACGGCGAGTGAGCATTGAAGATAACCGCAACGTGTGGTTCTCGTGAGAGAAGGTTTCTGGGAAACGTTTGGAGACAGAGCTCTCTTTGGCTAATTCATTGGTACATATATGGCCGAGCGATAGCGGACATCGCATTCTCATTCAGATTAGGATTCAGATTGTAATCATGTCATGTTGATCGGCATCGCGAGCAAGGGTTGGGCGAAGTACATAGGAAACGAGCCGGTCACAGATGCCATGAAGAATGTATGTATATACTGAAACGACACAAAATACGTGCACCCAAGATCTGAATATGAGTGAGAAAAGTGTGACTCTGAATGTGACAGGCTCTTTGAAGTTCGAGATTATTCCATGGATTGGTCGTTGTGAAGCCTTTTAGTATGCTTTCGAGAAGATGTTAGATCTGATGAGGCTCACAAAGAATTACTTCGTGTTGAGATTGGAGTCAACCGAAGTCCTTAGACATAAAGGCAAGTGCGATGATGTGACCATGAACATGTATATATATGTATTGATGGCCTAAAACCATCATCAATAGTTGGTTGGTATCGGAATAGGTATGTATACGCGTCTAGCATGACCGGCATCGACTCACACTACCTCTCCAATTTTCGTCTTTATCCTCATGCACACTCTCTCATTCCGTCTCTTTCGGTTCCCAATCCCTCCAGTTGATACAACTCGTCTTGACCAGGTTTCAATAAATATCCTTGCTAAATCGAAAACAATAAACAAGTGCAGCAGACCTTGTCCCAGGTCAAATTTCCAACTCCACCGACGCCGTAATTTGTACATCCAATGAGCTCTTGTCGACCTTTTCAACACCCGTCGCTTGATTCAGGCATGCGATTTGTCGGATGTGATATAATACGCCGTGCCCTCTATTTGCTTCGGTGTCGTTTCAAACATGTGCTCCAAGTCTACCGCTTCGTCCGTGGGTCAATCGCGCTTCCGAACCATCGTTTTTGTTTCATTAGACCACAGGGCCTCCTGTGTTGTTTGTCCTTACCTCCATACATTCCTTTGGTCAATTCCTTCAAGCGTCGTAATCCACGTAATACATATCGAGTAGTCTGAAAGACTTTAAAAAGAATAAAAAATGGCGAGGTCCTATAAGATCTTGCAAGATCAAGAAGTGAAAGATCCCAATGCGCGGATGCCAACCAGTGGTCATCAATCTAGGAACAAAAGTTTGAGGCTCTAGAGTATAGCACATCGTGGTGAATCCTTCTTCCGGCGGCGGCGTTGGCGTCTATGGGAACTTCTACCGTTGTCATATTTGTAATCGTCATTGGGGCCGTCATTCGCGTTCTGTTCGTCTTCTTTGCGCAACATTTGCCTACAGAGATCGATAAAGACCTCGTCAACATTCGCTGGAGTCTGTTAGTCTCACTGCTGCGAAAGCCCATGCACAAAAGCTACGGGCGGGCGGACAAACTCACTCCTCGTCCTTGCGCTAGCCTCATAGTAGGGTGCGCCCCAGCGTTGCGAAATGGAGAAGCCCTTGGCTCGGGCCACAGCACGGTTCTCCTCCAAGTCGGCCTTGTTACCAACAATGACGAGTGGAACGTGTTCGTCGTCTTTTATTCGGATGATTTCTTCGCGCAAACCCGCCAGTTCGCTCAACGAGGACGACGACGTAATGCTGAATACTAAGATGAATCCTTGACCGGTTTTCATGTAGAGATCTCTCATAGCGACTATACCATCATTATCAGTATAAAGGTCATGGTGTAAATGTTGTTGAACAATAGAAGACCTACCGAACTGCTCGGTCCCCGCAGTATCGAGGCTAAAAGATTGAGTCAGTCACAGCTCTTCTCCAAATTTGGACTGAGAGGCAAGACAGCCGAGATATGGTACTCACATTTCTAGAATAACTTGACGTCCCTAGGCCGAACGAGTCAGTCGGAGAGTCAAGAAGCGGCATATGTGCCGTCTGCAGTACTTACATCAACCTGGAGCTGAGTACGATAAGAATCTTCAATGGTGGGATCATAGCTCTCAATCCACTCATTGTGAACGAACTGGGCTGTTTTCGCGTAAGCCTTGTACTGCAAAGGGGTAGACAGGGAAGGTCGTAGGATTGTGGATGCAACGGTGGGCGCGGGCACAGCAACATAAACATGGGACAAGAGAATGAGACAAGGGCAACTTACCAGTCAGACAACTTTTACCCACGCCACCTGCAAAGAGAGGAGCGAGTCAGACAAAATATATTCGAAGAAGCAAGAGATGGAGCGAAGAAGAAAATAATTGAATGAATGCTGGACGTCGACGAACCTGCTCCTAGGACTACCACATGGAGTTCGCGACTAGGGGAGTCAGTAATAAGCTTCATGAAGCGTCAAGGATTAATTGGCCATACCTCGGCTGGTAGTGATAATGTCGCGGCATATTGGCGGCAAAAAGAAACGAGAGGCAGAAGATGATGCGTGACGAACAAACGCGTACCGGCGAAGCGAATATTGACTATTATACAGGTTCTGAGATACTGTATATCAAACTAGAGACAAGAAAATTCGTTTCTGTTTGGTGATGGTGAGACTGGGCGCCTGCGAAGCGATGTCCGAGCGAGGGCAGGATAAGGCACTAATGAGCCTTGCTGTTTGTTGTTGGTCGTGGGGTTCGCGAGAAGAGAGGAACTGCTGAGAGAACAGTTGTGGTAGGAGGGAGGAACCTGCCACTAAATGTCGAAAGAAGCTGTGCCGTTGCAGCTATAATAAATGCTTTTTAGTTACAGACCCTCCAAGTTGACCGATGAGCGTCCAATGGCGTGGTGCAATACTTTGAGGGACCAGCAGACCAGCACACCCGATGCCAAACGGCCAGAACCGAGATGTTGAGTCAAGCTCAAAAAATAATGGTGGAAAATCGATTCTGGGGAGGAGGGGATAAAAAAGCTCAAGAGGGGAGACAGAGTCAGTCAGCAAGAGCAGACTAGAACCGAATAAAGATGCCCGGGGTTTATGATGCCTGAAATTGAGTTTCCACGTTTGTTCCCAGGACCAGGAGTTTGGGATGCGCCGTGGCGGCTAGCTCGAGCTTTTGCCTTGGGGAAGCGGAGAGAATGAGGTCGGTAAACAGAGATGGCAAAGCCACCAAGGGTACGCAAGACTAAAGGGAATTGTTTAGAGGACGGTGGCTCTTACTTTTCTGTTTTGAAGTGGTAGGAACCAGGATTTGGAGAGAAATGCCCGGGGAAAAACGGTGATTTTGTTTTTGGCTGGTTTAAAGCCTCGACATACCAAGAACCGAAATGCCCAAAAAAAAAAAAAAGGGTGGTGCGTAATGTGGTTGACAAGTTGGTTTGGCGTTCTAGAACTGGCGTGAACCGAAAGCAAGATCGTCAAGGTCCGGGGCCAGACTGGATCGGGCTGGACTCGGCTGGACCTAGGCTGGGACGAATCTAAGATGACCCTTGAAAAGAGTTATCAGCCGATTCGATAACGATGGTGGTCGTCGCAGTATCGATCAGTTATCTGCTGTTTGTGTATTCGTTTGCGTGTTTAGTTTGTTTGTCCGATGTTTGAGAGGTGTCGACTGATGTTGGAAGCGCAACTTGCAGCAATTGCAACCAAACAAGCTGGGAGCCAACAACGACACTTATAATATGCCAGCGACAGGGATGCAGCACGTCTGAGACGGAGAGACGAGAGAAGAGAGTGCAGCGATTATGACAGCGGCAGTAAGTAGCTACCCGAAACGGCTGTGAAAATCTGAAGGAACAAGGCAAAAGCAAAAATCTGCCAAGGGGGGCACTTATAAAAACATGCCAAGGGAGAGGGGGAAGCATTCGTTAGAAGAGAGTAGGTGCAGAGTCGTAGCAGGGACTAAAAGAAACGAAGAAGGTTGATGGGTCAATGTGCCATCGGCAGATTATGGCCGCTAGGTACAGGGATAAGCTTGTGAAGCAAAACACGACATATGAAAGCGACTGGACAGAAGATAAACCAGGAGGCAACTGGCGAGATTCAAATACCTCCTAGCTTGGGTCAAGAACAGTACGGGGCTGAAGGTGAAAAGCCGGGGCAATCCAGCGCCTCAAGGGCACTAACCAAGGAATGAATATGGACAGCCAGTTACCTTTCAGTATTGCCAATTGCCTATAGACATCAATCAGGTGAATAATTAGCAAAGCCATAGCCATGAAATCCCGGGGGGAGACAATGAAGGTCTCCAGCTAGGATCGGTACGGAGAGGCTTTCTGACTATGGCCAGCTTGAGAACATGGTTGGCCGAAGGCCAACTTTAGCTCTTCAAGAGGACTTTTATAAACCGCCCCTGTCCCTGAAAATGTGTAGTATACATAAAGGCGCGGAAGATGGTGACCGGTAGACACCAGATGGGTTTGTAGAACAATATGTGCCACGCAGTGATAATTGAAGGGCGGTCCCAGTCGATTCTGGTACAAGGGTGGCACCCAGTTAAGCTATTCGGGTCCAGTGTCCACTTGCTGTACAAGTTGCGCAACGTTCCTGAATGTCTCGGGTCCAATGGGTTTCCATCGTAGATATCGATACAGTGACGACGTCAAAGCCTCTGGCAGACCGGAGGTGGGACTGAGGGCAGCACTGCCTACGCATAACCAACCAAGTGGGCTTTATTGAGAGTTGTTCCACGGTGGTGACGAAGAGAGGAGTCTCAAGTCGTCTCGGTGACATTTTTCTTCTTCACAAATTTGCGAGGCTCCCAGTAGCTTGGGAGGGCTCCCAATGAAATGGTCAACGATGGCCAGCTATTGGTCCCCTATGGCTGGAGCTCGGGGAAAGCTAAATACTAGGTAGCTAGCGGAAGTCGATAGGTGCATAGGTGATTGTAACGGGGAATGGCCTGAACACAACACCAGCTGCAGCAATGAGGAAGTGGAGACCTCGTTGCGACTTGGGAGGATGACAGCGGGCAGCTTGGGGCGTGGGTCGCACGAGGCCTGGACGACATAGGGGCCTCGGTCGCAGGGAACGGGGCAGCAGCTGCTGCGCCGCGGGAGGGAGGCTGAAGGGTTATTGGGCAACATGAAGCCCGCCTTCCCTCCACTTGGCACGAGACAGAACCTTGGGACCGGGACGTAGCATACTAGGTACCTTACCTTAGCAGGCACCTAGAGAAGGAGGGAAAAGACTCCGATCGACGGGCGAAAGAAGGGACTCGTTGCTGTGAGGTGAGAGTTGAGCGATCCAGAGCGGAAGCCACCAACCGCAACGCCACTGGCTCCTCAATGAGGGAGGATTCACTGCCCGGGCCCCGTAATCGAATTGCGCTGAGCTACGTTAGCACAACGGGAGAGGCTGGCGTTGGTCTGGCAAGGGGCCCAGAGTTGAGATGGTCCTTGCTTGGTGTGGCTTGGCCTGGGCTACACTGCCGAGACGAGGATTCTGGGACTCTGGCATGCGCTGATGTCACTTTCGGGTGATGCAAATCATGATTTGCACGGAGATGGGATATGCAGATGATGGGATAGAAGTGGATTTTGGTGGACACATTATTATTTTAGTCTGACGTTATGCAGCGCAGCAGCAAGGGGAGTTTTGATAGAATACCCAGGTAGGGACCTGTATCCATAGGTAGGTACCTAGGTAGGTACCTACCTAATTATTGAGGCCTGGTAGTTTCGTTGATCAAGTGCAAGTCCGATGTCTGCCACGTGCCTTCCCTCCATTACCTTCGGGAATATTCCCGTTTCTTTTCTATTTCCAGCATCTTGGTCCCGACGTCATAGCATGAAAACATTGCCTCTAGTTAATACGATAGCCAAGCTGATCAGAGTGGTTACTGTCAGTGCCCCTGAATGGAGACTCGCCCATCGCATCCACCACGTCATGACAATAGAGCACTGTACTCGTATACAATGCGTGTCATGGCATGGTCTTTGCCTTGCAGCATAGCAATACGAAGGTGCAAGCAGGAGGAAAAAGTAAATACTATTGAGAAAACAATAAACGGTACCCATTTACGCTGCTACTGCAAGCCTGAAGGTTTTTTCCACATCTCTCCCTTGCGTTACCCTCAAAACCCTCCACCACAATTTTGCTGATAAGGTCAGGTACTGATGCCCAGAAGCACGTTTGTAAACCCGTACTACAAGTCCAGATCTATATCTACCATACATACAGAGAGCTTGGCACCCTAGAGCCAGGAACATCCTTGAAACGAAACCTCTGTACCTGCACCGGCTAAGGGCCAAGGGACCCATGGAGTGCTGAACTGCAGTCTACAGGTCGGAGTTGCCGAGCGAGTTACACCAGACCAATCTTTTATTTACATACATATATATATGGATAGCTTGACTGCATGTTTGAGATGCTGGTTGATGTTTCAATAGGTTGACCATGATGCTTTGTTTTCTCTTCACTTCTGATTCATTAACTCTTTGGAAAGCCAGCACCCATCATGGTGCGGCCCAGGAATAGTATCAATTCGCCCCCCTTTAAACCCTGCGGATCGTTGGATCGAATCGGTGCGGCGTCTACTGTCGGGTTCCTCAGCCCTGTTTGACCTCTTGTGATTCTGAAATCAACGACACGTCAAAAATCATTTCATGGCGTTGGGATCGGGAGGTGGGTGTCCTACAGTACATAGCAGTGAATCAGAATGCCTTGGGGGGGGGGGACGAAAGTTATTAAAAAGAAACGAAGAAGAAGAAAAAAAGAAACGTTGGTTTAAACAATCGTCGTGTTTCCATGCATGCATGCAGTAAGTTTGCTTCACTCCTCGCTTACCTACCCTCAAATGCGGCTTCATGAAAGCGACAAGAGGAAACATGACATTCGGCCAACCTAATAGGAGCATATCCACCGATGTTTGCGTTTTACTCACGTTTACGGGAATGCGGTCTGGATCTAGGAGGTTCTGTCGGGGTCGGCCAACTTACCAATCCACAGGGTATTGAGTATTCGTATTGTCGCGCAGTCCAGACCTGACCGTTGAAGTTGAATCTGTACAAGTGAGTCTGACAGAAGTTTAAAAATGATGTTCAAGGCTAACCAAGAGCAAGCTATTACCATGTCCATGTCCGTGTCCAAGCCATGCCATGCCATGTCATCCAACTGACTTTCCAATTGTGCGCCGATCACTCAGCCTAGACGCACTAACATAAGGTGACGTTCAAATCGGGACAATTTCTTTTCTCTCCCGTTACAATCTTGGATCTGGCTCCCGCTCACTCCCGCTTCTGGCTGCGGAATGATTCTCAGCCTACCCGCACTCATCATCTGCCAACATCAGTCATTAAGTCGACGCCGCAAAAGGCTATCCTGGCTAGTTTTGATTGCCAGAGTTGTGGTATTGGTTGGTTAGCCCTCCACATCCCCTTCAGCAAAGAGTCTTTTCTTACAGAGGCGTTGCTATGCTTACGGTCGGCAATGGGGTGTGTTTGGTCTGACACAAAATGCATGAGCTCCTACCACAGGATGACAAGACAGAAACTGAGACAAAGGAAAGGGAGGGGGAAAACATATCGTCAAATTCTACTCAATACCAGGCTCTATTTTAACCCTCACAACTTACTTTTGCTCCAAACTGAAAATTAATGCTTGGGTATAGGGTAACTGAGTCTCGACTGGCAAGAATATCAAGGTCGCCGCGTGTGATAACGAAATGTTGGGAATTTATCCAAACCTCCCAGTACTTGCTTTGTCGTTCAAGTCTTGAGCCATAGATCAATAGCATTATATGTTGAGTACTGTTCGTGGGTATAACGTATGCGTCAAAATTTGGCTGCCACGATATCTAGCCTAATACGATGCAAAACTCGTGACAACGTCCAGAGCAAATGTCTGAAATGTCTCAAGTTTCACAGTCAATAAATATCAATTCGTTTATCAGCCATCGCTGTATCTCAAATAGAAGTTTCCTGTTTGTCCGTACGCCATGCCGGTCTATTTACCATATCACCATTTAATAATAACCAAGAAATAAAAAAAAAGAAAAGACAAAAGGTATCAACAATAATGAATGAACGCATGGTGCAGATACATCCTAATTGTCATCTCCCTGCCACTGCAATTTCACAATACCCATCAGAACACCCATGATCAGTGCAAAGATGATCATCATCACAGCGCACAGCGCTAGGGCAATGAGTTGCATCTTGCGTCGACGTCGAGCCAACGCCGGGCCTGTCTTATGCGGTGGACTGTTGGAGCTTCCGCTAATGAATCCGTCTTGTGCGTACGGCCATGGTGTTGACGGCGGGTATTGAGGTGGTGGCGAGGAGAATGATGACGGTGGACCGAAGGGGGGGTAGATTGCCGGTGGACGACTTGGATCGTATGGCGGTGGTGGACTTGACGGTATATCTGGGGACCATGGGGATTGTGAATTTGTTGGACTCGAGTACGCAGGGGCGCTGGCTCCGAAGAAGGGTTGTGGCGTTGATGCGCTTGGAGGAGGGACAGTGAGAGGAGGAACCATGGTTTGCTGTAATCTATCGCCTGATCGAAGAGAAGAATCGTTTGAGCCGGCAGTATCTGGGGATGAGTGATTTCTAGGTAGGGTACCTGAAGTGGTCATGACTGAATATTGATAGCTCAGGGTCAAGATAATCGAGTTGAGAGTTGAAGACGATGTTCGAGAGAAGGTGAACAAGTATCGCAGTAGCACAAGCCGCAATCGGCTCCCTTCCAGTCCTTTGATGTTTCACTTTCTCACCAAATCTTTCTTTGTTCAACCTGTGTTATCAAATATCGCAGAGAATGATCGCCTGTCAAATATGTCGCTCGCCCATACGCCGTCAAGTTTTTGCCGAATGCTTGTTTCGAATATATAATGACACTTTTTAGCCGCAATCACTTTGTTCCACCAACTCTTTTCTGTCCGGATAGCCGTTTCGTTTTCCTTCTCTTGCGATCAGACCCAATATCGAGGTCGGGGAGATGTCAAATCCACGTTTGTTTTACAGATATTATTCGATGGTCCTCGGGTGAGAAAATACGATCGGCTGCTGTATAATGAACGTATCTTAATAAGATACCGTAGGGAATAGGTACAGTTATTACAAATGAGAAAAAAAAAAACAAAAAAAAGAGGGATAGAATCGTATCTATATTGATAACGTGTAGTGAGAGAATGAGAGAGAAACAGAGAAAAAGGAAGAGAAAGGAAAACATTGGCCCTTCAGGAAGAACAAGGATCAAGACAACAAACGAGACCAGTCTCGCAGTTGCGGGGGGTATTTCCCTATTCTTCAACCTCCGGGGGCCACTCCGGGAAATAAGACGAACTGCACTGGCCCCCATGACGCCAAGCCCCGGACAGGGGAACAAAGAAGACATGGTTATGTGTTTGAGAATCTTTAATCATCATGATGAATGGTGAGATGAGCCGAAAGCTTAACTTTAGACAGGTTTCGTACTCAGTTCAGTCTTGGACTGTGAGTTTTAATCCTCTCATATACACTGCGTTTCTTCAACATGGCCACTCTGAATAGCTTCGTGACCGACCATACGAGGAACGCTTTTAACTTATATGAGGAACCGTAAATTAGATACGTTAGCTGCTGATCTCTAATTCTGAAACCGGCTCGATCCTTGTAACAGCCCCAACGGATAAATTCATCTCCAACAAGGATCACTCATCAACCCCATTGGGCTTCAATGATGACCAATAATCCCACAAGTAGAAGAGCATCATCATCAAGCTTACTTGGGCTGAGTGCATGAGGGTCACCATTTTTACATTTTTCTTTTTGAAGCACTCACAAATTACATCAGTATCGCTACCCCCTGTTAAATCAACCATCGCTATTATGTACCTCCATGACCACATTCCTCGAACTCCTAGTATTATGCCCATACTATTCCCTAGTCTAGTATGGAGGCCTCGTCACGTTACCCAAGCTTCCTTCGCTTGGTCGGCTATCGATTCCCCGAAGAAGATCTTGTAGATCCATTGTCTTGGTGTCTTGAGAACGGACCGACTTGGGCCGCATTCCATCACCATTGCGGCTGTTGAGACTTCGCCGTCTCGCTTTGTCCTGGAATGAATTCTCACCTGCCTGGATTGGACTTCTCTTACCTCCCAACATGTTTACATCCGGCAGTGGTGGCACAGGAGGCACGGCCTCATCTTCATCATTATAGTCATGTAGATTGGGTGCCCCCCCTAGAGGAGGATGCGCACTCAAAGGCCCTCGTTTGGAAGCAGTGCCAGGTCTCTTGACACTGGTTGGACTACTCGGCTGATCGTTCTGCGTAGCTGGGTTAAAGCTCATATCTGAAAGGCTGTAATCATAGCTGACCATGCTGTCCCCACTGTCGTCGTCCCCCGCGAGGGCGGCTGTTTTTGGTGGGGGGTTGCCTGAGAGCACGAGCTTCAGCTGATCAACCGAGGCGACCGTGCCTCGGTTACCAGTTGAGAGGGCCGCTGGCGAGTTGGCACTGCGAACGCTACTCTTGCGGTGCCTCGGGATAGTTCCTTCTCTTTCCTTCTCGCGGTGGCCATGTGACGAGTGAGGTCTCATCAAATTGTACTGACTTCCATACGGTGATGTTGCTCCGTGACCATTAGCGAATCCATTGCCGTTTACGCCGTTTGTCTTTACCGTGAGATGGCCTCGTGTACCTGCAGTTTCCGTCTTAGATCCGGTCAATGACTCTGATTTTCCAGCAGCGGCAAGCAAGGCAGCGGCAGCATCTCTCGACCAGTCTCCCATCATCTGCTCGCGGAAGATAGCTGGCAACTCCGCATCAGGTTCCGTCTGACTGGTGGGAGAAAGACTTGAGCCGAGAATTGGTCCTGAAAGCACCCTTCCGGGAGATGCGCCAGGACTTCCGGGAGGCGCCCGGACACTATCGTGATAGTGGACCGCAATGGACTCTACAAGAGCCCCCCTGTCGTCAAATGGGAGCAGCTCCTCTCTTTCCAATGCAGCAGAGTCCCAATCTGGCTGCGGGCGTGTCTCGCCAGGCATACCAACTTGATCGAGGGAGGGAGGGGGCATGTTGATGCCCTGGACCCAGAAAGCCTTTCTTTTGCGACGTGCTACCTCACTCTCGATCGCTTTCCCGATATCAGATTCCTTGAAATCAAATTTCTCGGCGAGTGACCAGAAATAACCGTGGCAGAGTGCTGCAATTCGGACTTTATGCAGAGGTGTGGCAATTTCTTGAACATCTTCCTGCAAGCGGTAGATCATGGGCAGGCCATAGCGAGCGGCGTTAACACCAAGCTGCAAGACAAGTCTGGTGAGAAGAATATGGAGCATGACCAGATCATTCTCGTAATCAACGAATTGAAGGGCGTTGTCGTAAATAACTAGATGCAGCAACGCCAAGAACTGCGACTGGCGAGGTTTTGATCCTCGCTCACGATGGGAAGCATTCGAAACGGCTCGTCGGTTGATACCGGAGCTGGCTTCCTTGCTCATCTTGATGGATGAGCGAGAACGAGGAAGCTTCTCCTCAACGGCAATCTCATTGGCGAACGACGTTTCGCGGTCGAGCCATGTGATGACAGCCTCCATGTATGCCTTACGGACACGACCATCAGGATCTCTGAGAAGCCAGTGAGTTCCTTCCCATACGTGAATAGGCACAGGATTGCGAGACATGGCCATGTTACCGGTGAGCTTCTTCTGGGGATTTGCGACAAGAAGAATCTCCTTGATAGCACGGAGGCCCGATGCCCTGCCAGTATTAAGGCAGAAATAGTGGTCAAGCTGCTGGCTTTCGCTCAGTTCGATTGCGGAGGCGCCTGGTCCGGCTTCGTTGTTACCGACCTTTTCGCCTCCTGGAGAAGAGTTGATACTAGAAGATCGAGTTGGTTTAAGACGAATAATTATAGCAGAAACCATATCGGCAATCTGGTCCGCGTAATATACGTGGGTAGCTAAGTCACCAACGCACAGTTCGAGCCTGCCCACAAGATGCTTAGTCTTCTGGCGCACAGTTGATTCAGGTTCAATGACAGCGGCGTCGCCATCGTCACTCTGGCTCGAGGGGCTTCGAATCCTAAACAGCTTCCTCATCTGTTTGATCAGGCCAAGTAACACGTCCATCATACTCAGGCCAATGAGATTGACGTCGGATCGTAGAAGGGAACTCATGATTGTCACCAATGCAAGCTGCTCATCGAGAGTAGAGTCTTGTACCGGAATTCGGAGCAACGTTTCCAATGCCGCCACGAGGATGGTGTATCGGTCTTGTACAGGAGCCCAGCGAGCGATAATGCTGTAGATGCTGATGGCCCAGCCGTTGTCCCGCTCTCGATCGTCGTGAAGCTCCACCACTGATTCGCCCTGTGCGACTTTCTCTTGTGTGAATCTTAGTAGGGAGATGGTGGCGCCATGAATTTGTGCACGTGTAGGAACAACAAAGATGCTCTTCAGACATTGCATGGCTAATACTCCCACTTCCTCTTCGGCGAGTTTATCAACATCACCAGCAGTTCCGGAAAGGGCAACGGGATTGGGGTCGTTTGCTCCATCCGTTCCCACTGTAGCAATGCTTGTCCTACGCCGTAGCTGCTTTTCGGTATCGACCTTTTCCTCCTCTTCGAGTCGTTGATGTAGGGTTTCGAGGAAGTCGGGGGTGTCGGACCAGAGGTTCTCGAGAATTCGGGGCATGATGACATCCATTTGGCTGCCTGTTATGGAAGACAGGGCGTCCGCTGTGGAGACGCTGCGAATAGCCTCAAGGCCTGCGTTCCTCCAACGAACCTTGACAGGAGTGGTGAGTGACTCCTTACCTGGCGCGGGTTTTGTCGAAGCTAGCTGAGCGTATAACCGAACAATTTCCTCATATTGACGCAGGTAGGTCTGATCAGCCAGAAGAAAAGCTGCGTCGTGGTAATCACAAAAGGCGCCGAATGTAGGGAGCGAGGATTCGATCATGGTAATGTCGTCGGATCTGAGGACGGTGTCGAGGATCTTGAGGACGAATGGAGCAATAAGAACGGAATCCTTGTGAAGTTTTTCCATCAAGGCTGATAGGATCTGTAGAGTGACTTGGACATTTCTACAAAAGGGTAAGGATTAGCAATCACGGATTCCGACTGGACTACAGCAATTTTCAGTCGCGGTGAGGCAGAATTGTTGATTCTGACGAATCTGACACGTTGACATTTGAAGTCCACGACGATGCGACATACCCAATACGCAGGCGCCAGACATCGCTGGCTGTCTTCTTCTCAAGAAAAGCACCAATCTTTTGAATCTTGGAGCGACGGCTTGTGGCGTAGTATAAGAGGTAACTGAGCTCGCTGCTATTGGGCTTGACATCCACAGCGCCTTTCGTGGTCCGGGGATAGCATTTTAGGACGAGGACCTGGTGTTTCGGCCGACACTTTTGCTGGATGGTGTTCATTGCGCTCGCGTTTCGGCTGATGACAGACCAGCCCTGAAAAGTCGGAAGAAAATCCGGTGAAGTATAAGGGACAAAAGGAAAGGTCTAGAAAAGAGAGAGAGAAAAAAAAAGGAGCGAAGTTGAAGCAAGGAGAGAAGCGGATGGCAAGTGAAGTAAGTATCGTGGAGTCGAGAGGTTGGAGTTGGTTGGATTGGAGGCCACAAAGCCAAGGAAGTTGCACTGAGTTGGCAGCGGTGGTAAAACAGTCGGGGAAGGGAAGGGTCAAGTTTTAGAAGGGAAGGGACCACCTAGACTAGACGAACCGGACGGGAGTTACGGGGATCAAGGAAGGTTCAAGGTGGAGAGTACCTATCCGTACATGTGAAGTACCCACTAGATGAACGAGCTAGGAGGCAGACACTAAAAATTGCATTTCAGCCCAGTCCAGTTGGCAGTCAGGCAGTGGAAGATTGAAGACAGGGGGAAATTAACCCGTCGTTCATCGCAATCTGTAACGCCAGTAGCCGATGCTTGACTTCAAATTTGGATCTGAATCTGTCGCATAAATATATCATGCACTAAGTGAAGAATCAGGTTTGACTGACATTGGGCTTTGATTGCCAGAGTATCCGCACGCGTATGGGGTTCCCATCTCAACCCATCATGGACTGTGCCTCTCGTTCAGGGGCTATTATGGAAGGAAGGCATCGGGCTCAGCGGATGCCTCTAGGGCGCCGAGGTACCTTTAAAGTATCGCGTCTTCTAGACCATTGTTCCCCTGTTGTCGAGTCTTGGTCCTGTCGGGTCCCTCATCAAGATGGACCCAACGCCAGCGGAAACTTTTATGCATGTCTTGGTTATCTGCAATGTTTTATTTCGTGAGCTGTCTCTTTATTCAGTTCAGCTCCCACTTCTATTCACTACAGTACAGTGCTTGCTTAAATAACGGGTATAACATTCATCCTTGCTAACTTCGAAATGGTAGTGGTCAGATCCATCACTGATTAGCAGCTGCCCGTGACGCAATTGTCGCCATCTACACACCATCATCGTCATCGCCATTTTTGACAGCTCAGCACAAGCACCACCACTGACTCCAATTCAAGTTGTCCAAAAACCCGACGCTTTTGGCTCTTACGCATACCAGACGCTAATCTTGTTACTAAGAAGAGAGCTACTGAGGTGGTGGCTGACATCACACCCATCGACGACGTCTTTGTTGAATGTTGACCGGGGTATTAAATAGCAGCTTTGTAGGTACGCATTGCCTTGTAAATATTCATTTCTGCGGCGTGCGTCACCAAAATCGCAGCACATCAATGACCCCAATAGACGCATATAAACGTGGATCCGAGACTCTGTCAGCATCACCGCTTCTAAATTCCAGATGCCACTACCAAGGTCCAGGGTCAGAGAAGCGCTGCGCTGTCATGTCAAAAATGCAACATTTTCAGCCACCTCTTTGAAACGGCCATCGTTTGCGTTTCCTATTCCAAAAGATCTTCGTTCGGTATGCCTTCCAGCACTGACAGCCAAAGAGATCTTCAGTTGTAGTTTCCTTATTACTATTTTTCGTCGCGTTCATTCTTGTTATGGTGTTTATTCATGAAAGTCTCGCACCAACCTCAATCTTGTCTACATTTCCCATCCTCTACGGTACGGTGTCAGGACAATAGTAAGCCGCCGTAAGCATAAAAGTCAAAATAATTTGGTCGTTGTATACCAGATTAGACCAGCAGTTAAGCTACTTTATTTCGGCGGCCTAAGCCTTGCTGGACAACTCTTCTGTTACTCACTTGTCCAGCATCTACCTGCCTACTAAATACCTACCTGACCTTAGCACCTACTGCCTTTGCCACGTTCTTTTTTCTCTCTCACAACAACATGACCATCATGTTACTATCTCTGATCGCACCTTTCACGTACCTACTCGAATAGAACATTGTAGTTTTGTCTTTCTATCTCGGCCGTTTCCGTTTCTCTGCAGGTTCCACGTATCATGATCTTCACTGCATGCCACTTTTTGTAGCCGGATGATCTGCACTTTGAGACCTTACTCAAGCTGGAAAAGTACCATATCATCCTGAAGGCTGTAAGTAACGCATTTCTTATCTTGATTCTGTATATTACCGTGGTAATGGTCTACCTATCCTTCATGTTCGCCTCACCCGAAAAGTAAGCCTTGTGACTTCCGAGTGTGATTGACACCGTCCTTGTGACACAGCTCAGAACGACGGGACGCTAATCTCATTTGTTTCTTGCACGGAGCTAAAGTTTCTTTTCGCCTATTACTAGAAGCTTGGTGAGCAGTGGTGGTAGGATAGATATGGCTGTTGCACACGTGAATTGAAATGCCCTTCGACTGGACTTCTATAGCCTTGGGACTGCTCGAGCCATGATCGGCATCGAACTAGATGCCAGTCATACATCTGTGAAGCTCATGCTGGTAGATGAGAAGTGGTATTGAGGTAGTGATCTCTGTCTCTTTTGACGAGAGCATCAAAATCAACGATGAACTAAGGCGATACTACCCCGAGAGCTGGAATGCATATGTTCATCTCACAACATGAATTTTCAGACGTCGAAGAAAACGCGTTCGCTGCCAAAGGGGCCTGCAGGAAAATGGTGCTTGAGGGCCGTTGTCACAGCTTCGACTTCGGTCTTATCGGCATCGGCGCGGTATGTATAGTGATCTTTGCAATGAATTTCACGCAGAAAGGGATCGAGGGAGTTAGTAGCCTATGTTGGCCCATCGACCAAACTTTTATAAAAGAGGTGAGTAATTTCTTCCTGATGCCGCTCTTTAGGTAATGGAGTTCATCTATAAGGGCCACTTCGACTAGACGTTGACGACAGTTCTACTTTCTTGGTAGGTACCATCCAAAAAGATATATGCTACTCTGCACCCCCGTCAGCTGAGAAATCAATGAATGTCTAAGCCACAATGTATTGGAGATACTACTCTGCGAAGATATGTTGCTCAGCATACTTAAATTAAGGCGTGGACCAAGAGAGCTTGGCGATATGCTAGCAGCGACATTGCTTGAAGCACAATTAGGTGACATATCTAACATGCATATGATCCTGTACTCAATGTGACCGTGACAATATGAGCAAACGGAAGAAAGCAACGGGTGAAGGAGACAAATTGGGAGACCGTTTGTTCGTTATCAAGTGGCGTGCCTTACCTGCGCAATAACGTTTTTGGAAATACCTACGTTGGGAAACGCACCGGGTATTACTATTCGTACTCGTATACTTGAGGGGCTTCTGTAAGACCTGAGCATAAAGTGCAACTACTAGGTATGAAAACACGATATAATTTTCAAATATGAAATAGCTGCTGAACATATCAAAGCAGCAAAGCCATGTTAGCCAGGAGAGATCTGCTAGACCCGCCTTGATAGACGAAAAGAGATAAGCTGATGAGGTATAGTGATAAAGAGGCATGGAGAATGTTCTTGTGATCCTTTTCAATAACAGGCATGCCCAAGAGTATCATTTATCAGAAGTATTTGTGTAACCATGCATTCCAATAGGCAAATCACACCGCCTGATCTGGTAATTCGTCTGCCTCGTCTAGGCAGGATCAGGCTCACGTTTATCAAGTTGCGAACCAGCTGACAGGCTATATATCCGGGTACATAACCCTCAAGGTTTGGCCGGCCAAGAACCTGAACCTGGTCCATGATACGTACGCCTTTCGCTTAGCAAACCTCTTCAAAACAACACACGCCAATACAAACCACTTGAACAATACACCGATACAAAACAAATTTTCAACATCCGCCATGTGTACACAGACAGAGACGAGAGAAGAATGCACGCGCTGTGGCCATGTCAATGCTATCCAGGGCTTGATTGAAAGCTGTGGTCTGAGATCCCAGCAACCCTTCGACAGCCGGAACGACAATTATTATATCGGCCGGTGCTATGGAGTAGCTACGACTTCATATACTGAGAGTGTCGTTTGTTCCACCTGTACAGAAGAAAGGGAGCGCAGGAGGCACGAGCGCAAGGGAGCGGGTCATGTTGTCGCGAAATGATATTTTCTTCAGCTCTGCAGCGTTGGGTAAATGGCGTGTTGCATTGTCTGATAGTGTGTTGGCAGGCTATTTGTACTGTCACGGTCGCTTGCCAGCGGGAGGTGTAACACTGTGTGTTCTTTTGAGGTGCAGGTACATCCGGGCTGGATCTTGTCTAGCAGATCGTGGATGGATGAAGTGGATCGCATCAAGACTGCAAGTTGTTAGAAAGAGACATTATGAAGCTGCGAAGGGAATAACCTCTACTTAGGCTGTGGGATTCACTTGGAATCTTGGACATTTTGTTCGAGTTGTGTCGAATCAGACATACCAGATCGCTGAGGTCATCTGGAGACTGCCCATAAAGGACCTTGGAATCACGATCGACGGGTCAAACAGAAGAAATTGAGGCATAATTACAGGAGGAGACCCGATAGCAATTTATTTCACAGGTTATTTAAACGGATGAAATCAAGTTCTTGATTCAGATAGGTCACATCGTGATGACATGAAAGTCCGGTGATTGGTAAAATAACTGGACGCCCCGTGAAAAGACTGGCCGACGTCCCTGAAAAGAAATCGATGGAATGGGAAGAGAAGAAAGTCCTCTCAAAATGCTTGCCTACCTATTTTGAGTCTGCCTTGTAAGGCACAGCCTCGTTATTAGCCTCGTTAGACAAGTTCAGCTGCTTACTTATACAACTAACCTCACCCCCACTTTCTTCTAGTTCGGTTCTGTTCTCACCGTGTCCTCTCTTTTCACCATGGACTGGCACGACCCTGATTGTCGCCGGATAGATCCAATCCCGTTCGATGGTGAATTGTGGACTTGCCAAGCTTGCGGCACAATTGGCCCTCTTGAATTCTCCGTCGACCATGTTGCCGACCCTGTCGCTGCGCCTGTAAATGAAGAGGAAGAGTATCCGTCAGAGGCTATCGCACCCTTATCGTGGCCATCATGCGTCAATTACTCGACTGAGACATGCGAAGAGAATATAAAAAAAGTCTTACACGAAGTCAAGGCCAGCCAGGGCACGGTTTGTACTGGCATTACCCACCAGACGGCTACAGTGAGCGATGCTTACGGGCGAGAAGTGAGTTTCGAAGCCCGCCACTGAAACTGAGATCTCACCAACAAAGTCAGATCCAAGCAGTGATCTATCCTGAGTTCACAAAGGCCTCACACATCAGAATCCTGGAGCTCCTGCCTGCATCATTTGAGAAGGCGCTTGAGGGCCGCCTGCTGGTAGTTGACGTGGACAAGCCGCCTGCTTATGAGGCTCTGTCATACACCTGGGCTAACGCTAGCAACGATGCCTCTCTTTGTCAACGTATATTCATTGGACGGGGCAACAGGGCCTTGCCAATTACCTCGAGCTGTCATCAAGCCCTCCGTCACCTACGCCAAGAACTAGAATCAGTCTTCGTCTGGGTAGACTCGATTTGTATCAACCAGTCTGACCTCGACGAAAGATCATATCAAGTCGCCATGATGGATGACATCTTCTCGAAGGCGACTGTGGTTCATGCTTATGTTGGGGAGAATCACGGCGATGGTATCAATGCCATCTCTCTTCTTAAGGGTATTGCTGAATCAACCGACCCAAGAATGACACAATTCGCAAATCATGCATCGATAATACTGGACCCATTTTTTGAGCGACCATTCTTTTCGCGTCTATGGGTGGTGCAGGAGATCCTGCTCGCTCGAACTGTTATTTTGCATTGTGCTGATGAGTCGACACCAATCACATGGAATACGATTGCCAAAGCTCGCATAAGCGGCGTTATTGTCCCGTGGTGGACTACGCATATTGGGACGATTGGCCCGTATGTCAAGAGCGACCTTGTGCAGGTCCTTGCTGCGACCGCCTCATGTCGCATGACGGATCTACGCGATAAGATCTATGGCCTACTTGGACTAGTTGATCTAGAAGAAGCCGATATCTTAAAAGCAAACTACAATCTTATGGTTCGTGAAGTATACATTGGAACTGCCGCATACCTCATACAGCACAAGGGAAGACACGAGATCCTCGAATTTGCAGAATCATTAACCAATATGAAGCAACGTAAAACTTATGGCATCCCTAGCTGGGTTCCCATGTGGGACCTACAAGAGAGGCCATTCGTCGTGGCTGATATCTCCCAGAGGTTAGGCGATATTCAGAATGGTATAAACGAAGCGCCAGATAGGATCCCTGCTCTATCGCTACCTAGTCCAACCTCATCTCAACCCATCTGGAACCGCTCGATGAAGTCCCTTCGCAAGAACGTCACGCTTTCGACCTATGGAATCGAGACCGAAGAACCAGACCCGGAAAGATATTACAGAGCCGTGGATGCTGAAACAGGCTGTCTCGTCACGTCGGGATACGAGATTGCAGAGTTGAAACGTGCCGACTTCATTCGCCTGTCGCCAAACAGCACAATTGATGGTGTCTATAGAGAGAACCATTACCGAGTGCTTCGCCAAGGCGTGGTAACCCTTGCCGTCAGTGGTTCCATGGCAACGCTACGAAACGAACCAGAACGTATACTGGTATCAAGTGATTATCTGGCATTGGTCAAGATCTCAGGCTGCAAAGCACTCTTTGTCGCTGACAAACATATCCGCCGGGACAACGCCATTACATATAAGCTTATTTACCCATGCGCATCTGTAATTATATACTCGATAGGCAAACAGCATCTGTACAGTAAACATCCGGAATTCGACAGAACATGTATCCTCGAAGCAACATATCCCTTGACCCTGGATATCATTACGTTCCTTTACCAATGGAGATATCTAATTCAACCGAGGGAAGACGGATTGATTACATGCAACTCGGCTGATTCGTTTCTGATGAACCAACGTATTGACGCCATAAGCCTTTATTCCAGATATGCGGTCATCGCTGAAATCGAATCACCGTCTGTTTCGGAAGACGATGCCACTACTTGGAGGCTCCAACTTGAAGAAGACCCAGACTGGACCAGCAAGCACGAGTCATCATTGGTTGACGATTTCTTTAAAGAGCTTTTAGGACTTGAGCATTTTTGGAGCGCGCAAACCTTTGAAAAACTGGCTGAATTAGACTTGAGCGCAGCACAAGAGGACCTGAGCTATTGTGGTAAGATTCTGGATACATTTTCAACGGTTGACGATTCCCAAAAGCAACCGCACAGACGAAAAGAACGGTCTGGCAAAATCGAGGCTGAGATAAGTGGCTGGAAAGCCGCTTGGGGTCTTCTTTTCAAACGATTCAATGGATTAATCTCGATAGCCCTCAAGCAAGAATCGAGTTTGTTCCCCAGATCAGTTGACGACATCTTTGAGTTGCCTGAGTCATGGTTGGGATCGTATAAGAACAAACAGGAGCTTGTTCGATCTTTAGAAGAGAGGTGGGTGCGCTGTACAAGGTTGTTATCTTGGACAATCGATTCCGCTCAGCCATTCGAGGATTCGAGGAAGGTTTTAGAGGGACGGAGAGAAATATTAGGCATGTTTGGGGTTGGAAGAGAAGATGAAAAGATTGTAATTGAGTGATAAGGGGAAACATATCAAGACCACAGAACCAACAAGGCAGTAGTCAGGAATGAACTTTCAGCCAGTCAGAGCCAGGTGATAACGACCAGGAAACCTTTGAGGAACTTGCTCTATCGGGCAAGTGGAGGATGCCTAGACTAGTCAGTCAGATGTCGGATCCCACATAAATTTCCACGCTTGACAACCTCGAACCAAAATTATCTCAAAATCAACAAACACTAAAAACAAGAACTGCCATCATGTATCCCAACTTTGGAATCTCCGCTGTAGGTCCTGCTCCTTTCCCTCCCACAGATACCCTTCTCAGCTTGCGAACAGGCAAAGTCCGTCCCATTGGCGGGGTAAACATCCGCAGCGCCATCAACAAGAGAGACCGTCAAGGAAAATGGGAGGTTACTCCTCTCGGTCTTGTGGGCGATGAGCACCACTACATACATCATGGTGGTCCTGAAAAGGCTTTGCATCAGTACTGCGCTGCCCACTATGACCTGTGGAACGCCGAACTCCCTGGCCGTGACGATCTTTTCAAAATTGGTGGTTTTGGAGAGAACCTGTCTACCATGTACATGTCAGAACTAAATGTCTGCATCGGCGATACTTACCGTGTCGGAAAGGAAGTACTTATTCAAGTTACATCGCCCAGACAGCCTTGTTATAAGCTGAACCATCGCTTTCAGCATAAGAAGGCTTCAGCTATGACGCAGTCAACTGGGCGGATGGGCTGGTACTACCGGGTTATCAAGACGGGCTTTATTGAGCAGGGCGATGAGATGCAACTCGTCGAAAGAATCCATCCCACCTGGTCTCTTGCCCGGGTGCAAAATTATCTGTACCATGAGAAGGACAATTACGACGCGTTTCGAAAGCTGGCGACTCTGCCTGCACTATCTGAAGAGATGCTGGATATCTTTCGCAAACGTCTTGAACACGGTGCTGAAGATATGAGCGGTCGTCTCGAAGGCGATAAGATTCCAGTGGTTTGGCGATCTTATAAGTTAATCTCCAAGACAGACCTTACTACACGAGTCAAGTCCTTCCTCTTTGAAGTCGAAGGAGACGACAAGAAAGTTGAGGGCTCAGCCTTTGGACAATTCCCTTTCATTCGACTCCGGTTTGGACCAGATGGAAGTCTGTCCCGCGCCTACTCAGTTGTATCAGGCACTACGAACCGTTTCGAATTGGGTGTTGCTCGAGACGACAACTCAAGAGGTGGATCAATCTATTTGCATGACCATCTGAATGTTGAGGATGTTATCAAAGTCGCACTAGGCCATAATGCTTCTACAATTCGACAAGATGAGACTTTGGAATCACAGGCCCTCAGACACATCTTCGTTATTGGCGGTATTGGGGTTACAGCATTTCTCACTGAGATCGAGAGACTGTCCAGCAAGCAAGCCAACATCGAGGTACACTACGCCGTACGAAGCCGCAATGACGCTGCCTACCTGCAACGTCTACCACTCGACAAGACGACTATTTATGCCAAAGATCAAGGTCAGCGTCTCGATCTCGACCGAGTCATCCCCAAACCAACAGATGAAAACGGGAACACTTCTATCGTTTACTGCTGCGGTCCAACTTCTCTAATGAATGTCTGCCGTGCCAAAACGACCGCTCTTAACTATCCTAAGACCGGTATTCATTTCGAAGAATTTGGCGACGCAACAACAGGAACTGGAGACCCTTTCGAAGCAGAAATCAAGTCGACGGGCAAGATCCTCCAAGTTCCTGGCAAGAAGTCTCTTCTTCAGGTCTTGTCTGACGCTGGATTTGAGATCGAGTCATCATGCCTAGTCGGAAACTGTGGGACTTGTATGGTTGATGTTTGTAAGGGAGAGGTGGAGCATAAGGGTGTTGCCTTGGATGAGGAGCAGAAAAAAGAGTCAATGTTGAGTTGTGTTAGCCGTGGGAAAGGAAGAGTTGTTATTGACTGTTAGATTGAAAGTAAGCTAGGCTGAACAAGGATGGAATTTCGAAAGAGGAAGAAAATACATATGGGATCATTTGAGAAGCAGAACTAGGGTCTTTCATTATTATGTTCATTCTTCAACTTGAACTAACACACGTCATGTCTAGTGCATATACTAACAGCCATTAATCCGAAGTAGCAAGAGGAAACAAACAACGCAAACGGCACAAATCCTCTTTAACCCATTTTCTTGTCACTTTCCGTCTCCATCTTGCTGGCAACCTCTGTTTTGTCGCCAGCACTCTCTTCAGGCTTATCATTAGCCTCATCCGATCCCGCTGCTTCTTTATTCCCTTCTGTGTTCTCCTCTACCTCCCCTGCCTCTGTCTTGGTTTCAGATTCACTAAGATTCTTCTGCTCAGAATCTTCTTTCTTGCCCCAGATTCTCATACTGGGCATGGAAACATTTCCCAGAGACGATACAGAACTGGGGACCTTGGGCATGTTTGGCATGCTGGGTAGGTTTGGCATCTGGGGGATCTTGTTTGGCAGCCAACCTTTGGCATCCGTACCGGCCGATTGAGCTACGCCGAAGAGGTAGTTGAGGTAGTTTCGTTTCTCCACGGTGTCGGCACCTTCGATATTAGCATCACCGACGAGATTGTCTCCCTTGTCGTCAGGGAGTGGCACAAGGGACGCGGCATTTGCGATGTCGAGAGGCGACTCGTCCGGGAATTCATCGTCTTTGTCCTTGTCCTCCGCACCCTCGGTCTTTTCATTTTCTTCCGCACCTGGATCTTTCTCAAGGATCTCTTTGGTCTTCTCAGTTTCCTCGGTCTCTTCAGGTGGTGTTTCTCGGAAATTGGGATCGTCGACGATGTTCTCTTCGCTTAAGAACCACTCTTTGACAAGTTCAGCTGACTTTTCTGTCATGTCCTCGTATCCACGATGCTTCTCAGGCTTGAACATGTTCATATGCGCTTCGACTTCATCGTCAGCCCTGAGCATGACACATCTTTCAAAGATCGGGTACGCTGAGTGGCTTTCTTCTGGAACAGCACAGAATGTTCGCTCGGGCACAAAATAGCCTCCACTCCAGTAGCCGTTCTCACCAAGGGAACAGTAAAAGTCATGCAGGCCAACACCCTTGAGTGCGCCAATACGTTCCAACCGGCGGTTAAGCTCTTTCTGTCTGAGGAGTGCGCCGACGAAGGTGACGTGATCTGAGAGCCAGGCGAAGGACTTTCCAACATTGCCGCGGTTGATGTAAGCCAGACCTTGACCGAGGGCATCCATACTTTGGCGGTATCCTTCAGCGACGGACTCTTTGTTGATGTTCCTGACGCTCTTCACTCCCTGGATGATAGCTTCTCGATTCATGTAAGCCGCTACGCCACCAGCTGCGATGGCGCCAACCGTGCCCGTCTTGACAGCTACTAGCTGCCATGTCTTCCATTGAGGTCCTCGTGTACTAGTGGTAACAGCGGTAGTAGCGGCGCGCCCAGCACTTAGCCGAGCGAGGCTAGCGGGTGCGGCAGCAGATAAAGCTGTCATGACGTTGAAGACGCTGTTGACTTTTTGGTAATTGGAGAAGGCACCATAGACGAACATGGAGCGGGCAAGGCCGTTGTAAGGGGTATCAAATGTCAGAATGCCTTGAATTAAAGGGAAGAGGGGATCGTTCTCGTCTCCATTGTTGGCTCTTTCGTTTATGGCTAGGAACAGAGAGTCTGCTGCAACGAAGCCTCCCATGCTGTGTGCAACAAGGATGACGCCGACGTCTCTGTCATGAGGGGGCCATGGCTTCTCGGACTTTTTCTTTCGAATATCCATAACCCGCTCCTTGAGCCTGTGCTGACGGTTCGCACATTAGATGTCTTTGATTTACATGGCAGGACGGCTTACCATTCGAGGAAGCCCTCGGAGGCTTGGGCTAGTTCTCCTGTTGTTTCATACTTGGGATAGACGATGGACTCGACCTTGTCTTCTGGCAGTTGCTTGGCGACGGCGCTTTTGAGGTCCTTGAGAGTATCAGTGGGTGCTAACTCTATTTCGACTTTGGGCTAGTCACTTACATATGGAAATTCATGAAAGGTATTATCAGTACCCTAAGCTTATGTTAGTGCTATTCTACTCTGAAACAGGAGATGGTTACCTTGAACCCATGGATGAAGCAAAGTAATAGCGTACGCGTCATCTTCACTGATCGAGATGATGTTTGGAGCTCTTTCCTGTTCACTGTCAACGGGGACAAAGTTGAGTAATAATACAAAGAAATAAATAAAGTTTACAGCGACTTGTATAAAGAATGACGTTGTAGGTTGTAGGACAAATCGAGAGATTCCAGGTTTTCCAGCCACACTTGTTTGACGATACGCGTGGCGAGTGTGTGTCAAAAGGACAAATCCAATCCACTGAAAGATGTCTTGTTTAGTGATAACGTCATCGTATGCAGCACTAGCTCGACCATGATCGACAATTGAGAGGGGAAGTAGAGAAAGAAAAAGCTTGATTGTTCCAGATCCATGGGAATCCAATCGGCTTTAGATCTTGTTTCGGATAAGCTAAGAGCTGTCTAATTGCTTGGTACAGTAAAGCACTAAAATCTCTCATGTTCCGAGGTACAGTTGAAGAGACGATGAGGCTTGTGACATGGACCCCTGTAATACTGTATATGTACTGCATTACTTGGCCTTGCCACTACTTGCTGCCTTGATTAATTCTCCAAGCTCAATGTCTTCTTGATCGTCTGCATGGATAAAAATGCCAATGTTGAGTGCTTTTTTCAAAGATTCCATGGTACTGGCGTAAAGCATACGAAGCTATAAAACATTAGCATGACATGACTTTATATGGCACACGATACCTATGGATAGGATGAATACCTTGATGGGGGAGTTCTGTGGAACCCACGAGATAAAGACCGTTTTGGTCCTGAAACCGTTACACATTACATTAGCTCAAGTATACAATAAGGTAGCCAAACATACCGCTTTCCATCCTCCCCGAGATCGTAGTCTACATCATAAATTGCATATCGCGGTTCAGGCTTTCCAGACCCATCGACAGCCGAAACGAGTTTCTGTCGAAAGATTTCATAGTCCGTTTCGAACCCAGTTTCTTCAAGCACAACTTTCTGCTCGTCGTTGGTGATTTTGAAAATGACGAACTTGACTTTGCTCCCAGAGTTGAAGCGTAGAGCACTGGCTGCTACGATGCATGCCCTGTCAATGGAGACACTGTTGAAGTTCAGTATTTCAGAAGGTGAGATGATCTAGAAACATTTAACTATACCCTGAAGCAGACTGGTGGATAGATGTTAGCAATACCATAAAGATATGTTTGTCGGAAGACATACAGCCATTGTAGTAGAATCTTGGTTTTACCAAAAGAAAAACGATGCAATAAGTTGAACAGGTGGAAGGGCCGTCAAAGCAGTGGAAGATAGGATTATACGAGAGCGATTATATAGGCTAATCATGTCGAATCGGTACCCTGAGGAATGCCTTGGTTTGTTCTTAAATATTCGTAAAAATCAAAGAATACTTCTGCCTGACCAGGTAGACATATGAAAGACTGGGAACCAATGGGCTTGGCATAAGATGAGATGATCATCAAGACTAGCGACAGAAGACGATCTGCTTTTCCGTGGTGTATGGTACAAAATGAAATGCAAGGCAACAGCATTCAAATTTAAGACAATGGTTTGAAAAGAACAATTTGGCAGAATCGGACAAAACTGGTTGCCTGCGTGTCTATGCACGTTTTCCAATTCTATCTCGTTGCCTGACTTACATGCGACGATCCAAAAGGTGACGCGTCTCTCTCATAACCAAGGCACTTTTGGAGACAGACATAGTCTACTCTCCAAAATCCATAGCAAACATCTCTGTCGCAGGAGGTTGTCCGTTGATCCAATCAGCCAGGATCGACGTCATGTCATCATTCAAGAACACGCTCACGTTGGCATCAGCTTCAACTTGCTGTCCCAACTCTGGCCAACTGAGAGGTAAGTTCTCAGAAACACCCGCCACCTGGAGCGAATCGGTGTTCTGATCATACATGCCTACTGACGTGTTTTGTGACTCCACCATCCGTCGGGCTAGTCGTGCGAATGTATCGCAAATCTGGTAGAGCTTCTCGGCACCGGCGTGGATCTCACGTGCGTGGCGAAATGTATCGACTACCTCCTCAAGAAGGCTGACATCTTCGAGACTGGAGGTTGCGATGGAGTGGAGGAAGGTTACGACGAAGGGGGTGAAGGAGGAGTTATGAAGAGCCCTTCTCATGTGAGCTGACGGTCAATAGTCAGCTGCGAGCTACTTACCAGTCGATGTAGTCTGCTTTTGTGAACATTTTCTCTCCGCCGTAGCCTGAAAATGCGCGCAAGTGACTCTTCAGAGCGAGTCTGGCGGCTTGAAAACATTGTGAAGTCATATCTGTTCCAACGCCCGGCATAGCTGGTGCTCGGAGGAGTGTGGTGAGGGTCGAGTAATACATAATGTCCCAATGGGTTAATGACAGAGCATGTATCTTCTTGAACCGGACTTGGCTACCATCGAGCTGTGGGAGTATCAGTATAAAGAATCTCAGATCTGGCTGGTGGGAAAGCTTTTACGTTGTCTAAGTCGTGTCTCCATCGGTGAGCGTCAGCTACCAGAGAGTCAATCCACTGTCTTCGCTCCACAGCTGGAGATTGTAATGCAGCAACAGAGTATAGTTTGTCAAAAATCAAACCTTGGATTTTAGCAAGCCTAATAACCAGGTGAAAAAGCTCAATCCAGGGCTTTTCAGCAAGATCATCTGGCAAAGCAGGCCAATGTGCGTCGACCTCAATGTCCTGAATTCTAGACGCATTACCCAGATGGATGGAATTAGTCTTGTCCATGACGTATAGAGTCCAGAAAAGACGACGCTTGTTTTCAGAAAAGCCGCTTTGGTCTTTCTGATATGTGATTTCGCGATGGTAACCTAGCATTTGACAGTGACTGAGGCCCGCATTGACAAGAGTGCGAGCGAGGACTGGTTTACTCTCGTTCTGGATTTTGAGAACCTACAGTTACATGAGTAACAGAATCTCAGACAAACGACTTTTGAACTTACGGCAGTTGTGAGCACAACCACATTTTCAAAGCTAGGTACCGTCAGAGTCTCAAACGTTTCAAGTCCTAGATCGAAGTTTCGCTCAGCCTGAGCTTTCAATGCCTTCAAATCATGCTCTTTGCCCAAAGGATGTTCGGTGATGATGAATTCCCTGAGGAGTAGACGCATGATACCATTGACACTCGTGATGTGACCGAGAGTTACTGGTTCTGTAGGAAAATAGACTTTCTGGCAGAGATGCTCGATCAGCTTCGTATCGGTGATAGCTTGACCCGGCAGAAAGCGAGTTGGATTTGCTGTACTTTTGTTAGACACTTATTCCGTCTTGGGATGGTGAGAATAGGAAAACTACTCACCTTTGATGGTACGCAACACTGTGAGAACAATGGAAGCTGGTAGAGGGATGATCTCTGGTATAGACCGCGTTGGACCGCTCGTAGGCTTCTTGTTGTCCTCACTATGAAGTATCGAGTGTAATTGGCTGAACGATTCACTGATTGTTTGCTGCCCCTCCGGCGTTTCCGCAGCCACGGACCGTTTGATCTCTTCACTGGCCGCTTGAAATTGACCGATGAAGGATGAACTCCCTTCGTACAAGTTACCGACGGGCGATGGGGCAACATCGTATACACCAGGTTCGGAGGAGACTGCTGGAGAGACAGAAGAATCTGGCTTCTTAGTTAAGGGTGCAGGCGTAGGCGATGGTAGTTCTGCAGGCTGTTTGTCTAACCGAGCCTCGACTTTAGCTAGCCTAGCTTCGAGAGTAGTCACATATTCTTCTCTTTGATTATGGTCAGTATGATTACAGCAGAGGCTTTAGGGACTTACAGTTGGGATACCCTATTGTCAGGCTGTTTAGAACGGGCCTCTGATTGCCCGGAATGGGCTTGTTGGCAAGCTATCCCAGCAGCTTTACAGTTGCCACAGGGGTGGGAGCGGTCACAACGAATCTGGTATGGTTCAGCTGGTATATCCCTAACCAATGGAGTTGACTTGGACTACCTTGCGAACTTTGCATGCTTCACACTATTCATAGTTAGCGTGCGCCTCAAATGCAGCCCTACGAGGCTACTCTGGAGTAAATACAAGAAGTATCCCTTCACTCGGACTAATCTTGTAGCCCAAGGCTTAGAGAAGAGAAACGTTGTCTCGGAAGAAGATGAAATCAGCGAATTTACCATCATCAACCCTCCGGGACTTAGTGTAGATGTCAAGCTTGGTGGTTTGCCTTCATATGGTACGTACCGCTCGTGGGACCTGGGAAAGACGTGCGCGCCTTGCCAAGATTGTCTCCTCACCCGACATGATGACGACGCACTAAGAACTCACTTCCAGGCTTTAAACCCGTCGTAAAATTGATGTCGGTTTCACGGGAGAACGGGAGGACGGATCTTGGAAAAGACACAGATTGAGCTTATGCTGAAGTGGTTCTTCCACGGTCCCGTGGAAGCGCGGGGTCCGATTGATAGGGGATCGCTGGCTTAATACAGTTAGCGGTAATCCTGATGATTGGTTATCCTTTCTTCCACGGGCCCGCTAAGATAAAGGGATCGATGCTACAGTGGATCGATCATCTCCAGGGATGCTCCAGGTCATTTGCAGTCAGCATGAGCCTTACGACTGACTACCCACTTGGGATTAGGTCAGTCTTCAGGTCGAGTATTACAAGTATTAGATGCTTCCACTAGAATTGTTCAATCTCGTCGATATAGCAATCTAAATCTTTTCATTCCAGTGCCTTTGAGCATCTACCGGGTTTCTTTCATATCTACTAATTATTTGTTTGTTCCTCTTTTACCATTGACCAGATAGATGACAGCAACATTACAGACTGCAACAACCTCACAAATACCCAACATGGATGAGAACGAAAAGAAGACCCTTGTCGAGGAGCCCACGACGACGGCAACAACAACAACAACAACAACAACAACAACACAGGATGATGGACAGAAACAAGCAAAGATGGGAGATCTATGGGTGAATCCAAATTCCTCAGAATGGTAATCATAAAGGGAAACTAACATCTAATAGCGCGCCTTTCAATTTGCTGATCGTCTCGATATGTTCTTGAACGTCACATCACTCATCTGTTCAATTGCAAGCGGAGCAACCATGCCTTTAATGACCATCATATTCGGGCAATTCACAGGAAAATTCGCAGACTTTGCTGGAGGTTCAGTAGACACTGACGACTTCAAATCTGAAGTCAACTCCTTTCTGCTCTGGTTTATCTACCTCTTCATCGCGAAATTCGTCCTTGCCTACATAGCCACCACCTCTATCACGATATCCGGTATTCGAACAACACGGGTACTCCGACAGAAGTTTCTCGAAAAGCTTCTACGAACCGAGATCTGGTACTTTGATACGGCCAACGTCGGGTCTCCTGCAACTCAGATGACTACCAATGTCACTCGAATTAACCAAGGTATCGCTGAGAAGTTGTCTCTTCTAGTTCAAGGACTTTCCATGTTTGTCTCTGCTTTCGTGGTAGCAATCGCAGTCCAATGGAAGCTAGCCCTCATCACACTCACGGTTGTGCCCCTCTTCTTCTTCATCATGGGTGTCGGCATGACGATTGCTGCACCCATCGAAGCAAGAATCACGGGCACTCATTCGCAAGCCAACATCTTCGCACAAGAAGTTTTGGCTTCCATAAGAACGACCCACGCGTTCTGGGCTCAAGACAGAATGGTTGACCGATATCATCAGTGCCTCAAGGAAGCTCATGCACATGGTAAAAAGAAGTCAATTCTCTGGGGAGTCATGAGCTCGTCAACGTACTTTTGCATGTACTCCGGAAATGCTTTGGCCTTTTGGCAGGGCTTTCGTATGTATCAGAACGGCGAGATCGATTCTGTTGGAACTGTTTTCACGTAAGACCCCAAAATTCACTCATGCCATGGCCATCCTGACAATATCCTATAGGGTCGTTCTCTCTGCTCTCCTCGCTTCATCGTCGATCGGCTTGCTGTATCCTCAGATACCAGCCCTTACCAACGGCGCAGCAGCGGCATTCGAGCTGTTCAAGATCTTTGACAAGCCATCTCTTCTAGACCCTCTTTCAGACAAGGGTGCGATTCCAGAAACATGCCACGGACATTTACAAGCCGAGAATATTTCTTTCTCATACCCTTCGCGACCGGATACACAAGTGTTGAGGGATATCAGCCTGGATATCCCTGCCGGTAAGACTACAGCCTTTGTCGGCGCGAGTGGCTCTGGTAAGAGTACCATCATTGGATTGTTGCAGCGATGGTATATGCCAGCCTCTGGACGTCTATTACTCGATGGTGTGGATGTTTCAACCCTCAATGTCAAATGGTTCCGATCTCAAATGTCTCTCGTCCAACAGGTAAGTGTCAATCAGACCATCATTGGGCTCAACTAATGTTACTTCAGGAACCTGTGCTCTTTAGAGGCACCGTGTTTGAGAACGTCTCCAGAGGATTCACCGACGCTCAGAAAACTCTTCCTATAGGGGAGCAGAGGAGGTTGGTCCAAGAAGCATGCGAAGCCAGTTATGCACATGAGTTTATCAAGAATCTGGAGAGCGGTTACGATACTTACCTTGGCGAGCGAGGTGGCAGCCTCAGTGGCGGTCAGAAGCAAAGAGTTGCTATCGCTCGCAGTGTCGTCTCAAACCCCAAAATCCTACTCCTTGACGAAGCCACCAGCGCCCTCGACCCAACCGCCGAACGAATTGTGCAGAAGGCCTTATCACATGTTTCTCAGCAACGCACTACACTTGTCATTGCCCACCGACTGTCGACTATCAAGAATGCTGACAACATCGTCGTCATTTCCGCTGGTCAAGTTGTCGAGCAAGGTACTCACGATGAGCTTCTAGCTGTGGATGCCCATTATGCTAGACTCACCCGCGCACAGAACCTCACTGTTGTGGATGGCTACAACAAGACAGAAGCCGTTTCCAAGGAAAGCCCGGATGTATCCGACACGGATGACACCCTGGAGCGAACCATGACAGTACAAACTCAGAAGTCCATGTCTTTGGACAAGGCCAAGCCAAAGAATAGATCCATTCTATTATCTATCTTAATGATTGTCAAGGAGCAAAAGGCTCTACTCCCTCTTATCATCATTTCTGCTCTCGGTTGTGCTCTTGCTGCGGCGACGTGGCCTGGTCAGGCTATCCTCTTCTCACGAATCATCACTGCCTTTTCCATTGAGCCCTCTGCTTCCGACGTCAACTTTTACGCCCTCATGTTCTTCGTCATCGCTCTCGGGAATCTGGTCGCTTACGGCATCATCGGGTACATTTCCAGCCACGTTGGTCAAGCCATCTCGTACCGCTACCGCCTTGAGCTGTTCACCCGCATGGTTGGCTTGGATATTGAGTTCTTTGACCGAACCGAAAACTCGTCTAACGCCCTGGCCTCTATCCTCTCATCGATCCCTGACCACCTACAGGAGCTTCTTGGCCTGAACATCTTTGTCATTGTTGTGATGCTTGCCAATATCACCGCCAGTTCGATTCTTGCACTTGCATATGGATGGAAGCTTGCTCTTGTCATGGTCTTCGCTGGTCTGCCTCTCCTAATGGGATCTGGATATTTCAAAGTCCGTCTTGAGTCTAGACTACATGACAGCAACGAGGCACGTTTCCGCGAGAGCGCGAGTCTTGCTAGCGAGGCTGTTTCCGCTTTACGAACCGTTGCATCTCTGACTGCCGAGAATGACTTTATTGATCAGTACTCTGAAACTCTCTCCAGTATTGTCGTCAAGTCTGTCAAGTCACTCTCCATCTCTATGACCGCATATGCCTTCTCACAATCCATTGAGTTTCTTGTAATGGCCCTTGGCTTCTGGTATGGCTCGCAGCTCATGGCCTCTGGCGAATATACTGCTGAGCAGTTCTTCCTCATCTTTATCGGTATCCTGTTCGCGGGTCAATCTGCGGCGCAGTTGTTTGCAAACTTGGGTAGTCTCACAATGGCTCAGGGAGCTGCCAACTACCTCTTCAATCTCCGCGAGGAGACACCTGTTATTCGTGAAACTGATGAAAACAAGGACAACGGTCCTGATTTTGACCAAGCCATTTCCGTTGATGATGTTCACTTTAATTACAAGAACCGAAGCACGAAGGTCCTTCATGGGTTGAATATGGACATCAGCCCTTCTCAGTTTGTCGCGGTCGTCGGGCCAAGTGGATGCGGCAAGTCAACTTTGATTTCTCTGCTTGAGCGTTACTACGACCCGACCCGCGGTAAGCTGTGCATTGGCCAACAAGACATCAAGAACATTTCTCCTCGGCTTTACCGTTCACAAATGTCTATCGTTCAACAGGAGCCTGTGCTGTACGAAGGAACTGTACGAGAAAACATCTTGATGGGCGTTGAGGACGACGTTACCGACTCAATCGATGATCGCCTCAATGAGGCAGCCCGTCAAGCGAACGTTCTCGACTTTGTCACATCCCTTCCCGAAGGATTCAACACTCCTTGTGGCGCTCGCGGCACAGCATTTTCCGGTGGACAACGTCAACGTATCGCCATTGCACGAGCGCTTATCCGCAAGCCTAAGCTTCTTCTCCTTGACGAAGCAACTTCAGCCCTGGATACTCATTCAGAAAAGCTGGTTCAAGAGGCTCTTGAACAGACTAGGAAGGAGAGTGGATGCAGCGTGATTGCTGTTGCGCACCGACTGTCTACTATTCGAGATGCGGATATTATCTTCGTGTTGGTCGGCGGGACGGTGGCAGAGGTTGGATCACACGAGGAGCTTCAAGCCAGAGGCGGAATATATGCGGACATGTGCAAGGCCCAGTCTCTGGATAGAGAGGCTGGCGATTCATAGATTTCTTTCTTTCCTTCTATCTTTATTCCATCTGTCACATAGACTATCATATATTCAATCTAGCTTTAACAATTTGTTGGACACCAATAATTATGTCAGTTTTTATCGTTTGATCATCTCTACTGGGTGGGCAACAGAAGAAATGTCCCTCAAGGCTTAGGCGATCAAAATAAAGTAACTTAAATGTCCATCTAAGCTGACATAAGATGACCAAATTATCTCGTTTGTTATGTTTATGACAGCCAATTCTTCTGACACCTACGGCTCGTTATCGCAAAGTGATCCACTACTAATCTAACTTTCTTCATATTGTTTCCACGTACGTCGATCAGGGGGATACATTGTCATGTTAGCGCACCAGTCAAATTGCCCTGTCGGCAGGTTCGGCAAATAACAGGTGAACTATACACATGGTTTATATGACAGTATCGTACTAATTATTAGTATTGCGGGAAAGTTTTACAACAGCAATTGAGCCTATTTTGAAGTCTCCAGGGTTCCATCAACTAGTGTGTTGGATGCAGGGGTTCATGTGACAATGGTAAGCTCAAAACGCCCGGCTCTGACTCTTTTACATAACTTTAGGTCATCCTTCTCACATTCTATCACAAATTTGTATTACATGGAGTGATCACGCAGTCTTCCTTTGAGTCGTCACGCCACACTATATTCTTTACTTTGGATCCTACGACCAGCTATATCCGCTTTGCCCATCAGGCTAAATTCGACCAACGGATAAGTCCATGCGGTTGTCTTGGAAAATAGCATGAATGTCACAGCAGAGATCCCTTCCTTATCCGTAGTAATACGGAACAAGAGCTGGAAAAAGAAGGTCGAGGATCCGGAAGCAGGCACCCCGAACCTGGTAGCAGTGGAGACAATACGACCTTGTTCTGGTCGAGCTTCTCCATACAAAAGGTAAAGGAGTCCAATGCCGGTAGATAGAGTGAGATAGAGTGTGGCTGCGATTGGAACCTGCATCGATTCCCCCTGAGGGGCGCTTCCGAATTTAGAAGAGTTTACTGACATTTCAAGACAACCATTTGCATGTCAGAGTAGTACTAGACTAAGGGTGCATAATCGGACCAAAGTGTCGGTTAGATTAGCCAAGCGAGCGAAGAACCTCGAGTTACCAAAGCAAGAAGTCAATATAAATACACTCATAAACCTTCCACTTCATGTTTCGCCTTCTCCAGTGTCGATCCGCACTGACCATCAATCATGGACTCTCTACCATCTCTTCGACGCCTCGCCGTCGCTGTTCTCTCTCTGACTCCTGCAGTCTTGGCCCAGAACAAGGCTGAGGTCCTTACCAAGTGTCTCGACAAAGCCGGTGTCCGCAATGTCATCGACACAGACAGCTCTTGGGCTGAGGAAACTGTCATGTTCCAGAAGCGTCTCAAGGCTGACCCAGAGGCTATTGCATTCCCTGAGAGCCGTGATGAAGTCGCCGCCTCTCTGAAGTGCGCGCGCGAGGCAAAGGTCAAGGCCAATGCTCTCGGACCTGCGCATTCATTCCAGGGTAATGGCTTCGGAAACCCTGGAAACCTCGTCATCAACATGGCTGCCTTTGACGAGGTCAGCTATGACAAGAAGTCTACCCTTCTCACTTTCGGAGGAGGCACCCACGTCGGCCCCGTCCTCAAGTATCTCTGGGATACCGCCGGCCGCCACATTCCTCATGTCCGTGGTGCACACGTTGGCGTTACTGGGTCCAGTATCGGAGGAGGTTTTGGTACTACCTCGCGATACCTTGGAACCCCTATGGACAACCTTGTCGAGATCGAGTACATGCTGTACAACGGTACTATCGTCAACGCCAAGAAGGGCTCTGACCTTTTCTGGGCCGCTCAAGGCGCTGGTGCTTCCTATGGCATCATCATCTCCACCAAGACCAAGACTCACAAGCCTCAGTTTGACAAGGCTATCAACTTTACCCTGTCGATGGGCGATCTTAGCCCCGAGGCTGGGGCCAAGGCTCTAGTTGCCATTCAGGAGTACTCCTTGAGCAAGGACTGCCCCGATACCTGGGCTTTCCGCTGGAGCATGAACGCTCCTCCGTACGATGGCACTGGTTACTTCTACGGCAACCCTGACGAGTTTGACAGAGTTATGGCCCCTCTTGTCAAGAAGCTCAAGATCATCAACTCTAACGTTGCGGTCAAGAGCACTGTTCTTCCCTGGTGGGATTTGGAAGTCGCGGTCGCTGGCCCCGGTATGAACCTGCCCAATGGTGGAGCTCTCGGAGGCCGAGCCTTCTACACTCAGTCTTTGACTACCACCACCGACCACCCTCTTACCGTCAAGCAAGCGCAGATCCTCTTTGAGGGTACTACCCTTGCTTTCAACCGCACCGACATGACCAAGTTCGGATATATGGACCTCTGGGGGGGTGTCTCCCGCTCTATCAAGGACAGCGACACTGCCTATGCCCACGGCAAGAACCTCTGGCTGATTAGGTGGGATTCGAATGGTATTGGCGCCTACCCTAGCGACGGTATCGCCTACATGAGAGCCGGTATCAAACCCTTCGAGGAAGCTCTTGTCAAAGGCGGTGCTAAGCTCCGTGGCTTCGTCAATTATGCTGACACCGAGCTTACCGAGGCAGAATGGAGCTCTCGTTTGTACAACGGTAACTACCAACGCCTCAAGCAGATCAAGGCTCGCTACGACCCCGAGGGTCTTTTCATCAATCACAAGCAGTCCATCCCTTTGCCTTAAGCAAAACACGAGCAGAGGAATTTCACTTTGTTATGTATATAGTCAATAGCCAATAGCAGTACAAATTCTTATCAAGTTATCGCGAATAAGCATAAATCCATAAATCTCCGACGCCTGGACCCCGCTCCAGCGTCGTACGGCGGCGTGCATGGCTCCGAAGTTTCCAAGCCAGGAACAGGGTTAGTGAGTCTTTTGCAGTAGCATTCATGACGACAGAGACTTTTTGACCTTGGTCATCATCTGGCCGGCCCTGCCTGTGTGTTGATTACGGGAGGGTTACTAAGCTCAACAGAACTTTATATAACGTTATACTTTATATCGAACCCCTCTTCCCACTTTCACGTTCTTTCTTCTTACTGTGATTGATTGATTGATTGAAAGTTTCGAGAAAATGAAGCTTCTGAACCCAATTACTGTTATACTGTCGCTTGTCTCTTCTGCTGCCCTCATTGGGGTCGCAGCGGAAAGTTCGACTTCCGAGGTTGATCGATTGAGGGGTGAAGAAACCAAGTACGAGGGATGTATGCCAGCACATCTGTTTCACAGCATTTATGTACCGTTACTAATTTTTTATCGAAAGTGACTCTTTACGTATCGAAGCCTCACAGATCTCTAGGCTATAAGAAGCCTGGAAGTACAACTGGTGTGCTGCTGTTGACTGACATCTACGGTCTCAGACTGAGAGAGAATAAACTGTAAGTGGCAATCCAAACTGCTCAATACATATTAACCTTTTGAAGATTGGCCGACCGATTTGCCAAGGAGGGTTACATCACTGTCGCACCCGATCTCTTTAAAGGCTCCCCTGCGCCAAGCGATGAACCCAGCTTCAACGTAACTGAATTTCTTGCCAAGTATCCTCCCAGCGTGACTGATCCGGTTGTCGCCAAGGCAATCAAGTACATGCGCCAGGAATTTAAAGTTAAAAAGGTTGCTGCTTCGGGGTATTGCTATGGTGGCCGATATGTCTTCCGTGAGCTTGATAAGAAGGGTGGCGTAGATGTTGGGTTCACGGCGCATCCTAGTTTGTTGCAGACTGATGAGATTCAAGCTGTAGCTAAGCCTGTCTCTATTGCTGGTGCTGGTAAGCTTATGCCACATGTCATTTCCCAACGCTTGTTACTAACCGTGCCTAGCCAAGGACGAAATTTTTCCTCAGCCAAGGCAGGCAGAGACCAATGCCATTCTCACTAAGATTGGCAAACCTTTCACCTCGACTCTTTACAGCGGTACTACTCATGGCTTTGCCGTTCGTGCTAATACTTCAGATGCTCAGCAAGTATTTGCCAAAGATGAGGCTTTCTATCAGGCTGTGCGTTTCTTTGAAGCCTGGGACTAGTTGATTTATGATGTTGGGTTTTATGAGTAATATACTGCTCCGAGTTCTGTATATGACGTTCACTGTCGCATATGTTACACGTATAGATAATTACAACAACGCAAGCACAAGTTCCGTCTATCGAGGAAGCCATGTCAAACGTCAGGTGATATATTGAGATCTGAACTTTATCACTGGCAGTGTCCCCTAGACTTTCGTACATGGTTGGTTTTGATAAGAAGTTCAGCTTCTATTTTGAATTTCTTTGGGGACCATACCCTTTGCAGAATGGTCCAACACGGCAATACGCTTAATCGTCATGCAGCCTTTCCCGCCTCATGGACTACTATTTAGTATCCCGGTGAACAGCACCGACTTGGCAACCCTATCCGAGCCACCTTGTCTGCGATCAGTTGCCCCTAACCTTTTTATCCTCGAAACTGTCCTCAACAACCTAGCACTCTCATATCGAAGTTGCTACCAGATATTCACAAGGTACATGCTTGAGACCGAAACAGAATGTCCCACACCATAGGTCCACGACGGACCAGTCAAAGCGACCTGAGAATCAACGCTAAATCTCCCGAGAGACCAGAAAACCAACATGGAAAAACCTCGAACGTTCCTCCTATACGAATTTCTTGGCTCTTCTCTGGGCACTAGAGCATCGATACCCTTAACCTGTAGAATGCTATCGCCTCCCAAGGAGCGCTCTATCATGAGAAGGCGTCGGTCTTAACTTATGTGCGGTAACGAGAGATTTGGAAAAAGAGGATAGCTGAGGAAGTCGCTCGAGGGTGGATATCCTGGACATATAACAAATATCAACGCTAAGCGCTTGTCAACAGTCTTGATTTTAGGTCTATGTAAGCAAACAGACCACGTCAACTATGGAAATTTAACCAAAGTCCAAATACAAGACGGGATGTGCGTTCTACTGGGGTGCTGTATGTGAATTACCAAGTTTCTGATCTAAACGTTTCGAAGCTATACTGTATGCTAGGCCTCTATGAGTATTTGCAAGCCAATGCATGACGCTACGCAATATCCCTCCTCAAGAAAACAGCGTCTACTGGGGGTTCGTCGTCATCCAAATAGAATGCAGGTTCCGAATGAATCAGCCTGTCAAGGTCAGTTTCCAAGTCGTACAGTTCAAGCCAATACAACGAACCTGTAGCCGCGTCGCTCATACCAATCCTGGTTAGTAGACTGGGAAAATGTCAGTCCAGCAACCTGTCACGAAACTAGCAACTTACACCTAGCTCTGTTCCTGTTTTCTCCTTATGAATCTTCTTCTGCATATCCTTCTGAGCAGTATCCAGTGCCAATGTCTTGGCGCATAGCGGGTAATCAATCGCCATGGATTCCACTAGGTCCATGGCCGCTCTTCCGATACCCTTGCTTCGTAGTGCCTTGGAAATGTAAAAAGTCTTGATCCAATAAACTCCTTCCTTGGGAAGGTCAAGCACATCACATGGCTTCTCATTAGTGTCGTCGAGTGAGATGTGGCCAACCGTGTAGAATTTTGTTTTTGTTGGCGTTCGTGGCTTTGCTCTGAGAGATTCGGCTGTATCAATCAACGGTTCTCGCTCCTATATGCTCATTAGATGGTCCTTGCTGTATCTCTGAAATCCAAGTCTTACCGAAGGAAATGCATCCAAATGCAGCTGAAGTAATTCGCGTTCCTCATGGAGGGTCTGGCTAGAGTTTAGAATAGCTACGAAGATACTAGAGAACTTGCAAACCTACGATCCAGAAGATACACTTTCGTCCTGTACTTTGCTTGTCTCTCCACCCTTCAACTCGTTGTTTATCCCAGCCGCATTGTACTCGATGTTCATAGAGCCTTTTTACATGCTCAGCCGAAGTAAAGTCCCAAGGGACGAGAACAATTCGGTCTCGTTGAGTTGCAGACGGCATGACGAAAATGAAAGGTTATGATTGCAGTATTTCTAATTGACTATTGAACACCAGTTCACAAACGAGAGCTCGCTCTTATACTATTTGAGCAAGTGTTAGTTTCTTAGTCACACATGAGTCATAGAGGAGGCTCGGAAGACAAGTTTGTCCGCGGCTCCGATCCATATCCCGGCTTGTAGGTTCAAGATCAAGGAATCCCTCCAATAGTAACTTGGTTGTCCATCGCTGGATGATGTGAGGTTCATCTGGCCTACATAGTTAAAAATAATGTGCAGTTTCTGAAATCCAAGAATCGGTTATGGTAAGACAAATCTCAATTGTATGTTGAGGCATTGGCATAAGTTGTGTCAGTTCGATCCCGACAGAACCAAGCAGGCTTTCGATAACTCATTATCCATGATTACCCTTTTGCTACAACATGGCGTCCTATCTTCCTCTTTGACACATCTATCTATGAGTCGCTCAACGCCTGATGAATGCTTTCCATACCAATCGAAGGGCGGTTTAACCATCTCTGCTTCAGAGAGAGTCCAGTTCTCGGCACCCCACCATTGACCTTTGATGAAACAGCAAAGACTGAAGTGATTATAATTAGTTCTGTATCGGCCTCAAGAGCTTGTGGAATTGATACAGCAGCCACTGGAATGAGTGTTCTCTGTCTGACGATATTGGTGTTGGAATCTGGTTTGAGAGGGTAAGCCTCGGCGGTTGTCTTCGACCGATTTAGAAAAGCATCGATCACGACGCCGCTTGTTCCATCTGCCGATGAGATGACTGTTGAATTTTCGTTTGATAGGTCTTTCCCAGAAACGTCAGATGTGGCGTCATCTGGAATTGCAAAGGACGCGTTTTGGCCAAGGATGGCAAACCCCCCCTCGACTGTAAAAAGAGAAGGGATGGTATTATTGCAACGTATACGATGCGCCCGGACATGCCAGTCCGGCCACTGGTCAGTAGGCGGAATCAGGACTGTGTCGACAGTTACATGTCGATCATTCCAAGGGAACCATGTCACCTTTGCAAATTGGATGCTCTCTGCAATTTTGCGATCTGTTGTGCTTGAGACTTCTCCAAATCTTACCGGACTGCATTTCCACTTAACCGCGAAGTTTTCTCCGCCGTCTCTGCTCAGCGCCAGTTGATTGTCCGGAGCAATTTGTTTGATCAGCGGTCCTGTGGGGACGGAAAAGCCAAAAGCTGAAGAGTAGGCAAACTTGCAATATTTTGCTTGGTTTGCTTTCATCGGCCAAGCCACGAATTGGCCGGGCGTGAGCATAAAGTGGTGGTTTCCAAGCGGATGGTTGCAGAGAATCTGCTGGGGGGCCCGGACAAGTTGACAAGCAGGATCGAATTGGGGGTATGGTAGTGTTTCCGAGGTCCAGAACTCGTCATCATATGCCAGACTGACTGCTATCAGTGTCTTAAGAGACCAGTACGGGGATTGAGGAGAGTTGTAGTCTTCTGCCATGAAAGTATTCCTGCTGGTTGTTAATAGGAGTAGGAAAGATTTGGACTAGGCTCAAGCTTACGGATAAAGCCACCCAATTGTCAGAGTATCATCAGTAGCGAAGATTTCGGATGAATTTTGCGCCCACCATCTCATATGCCGTGTAAGGAAGCCTTTGATAGCTCCAGGCGAATCGAGCGGTTGGGGCATGCTAGGTACCTTGGCAAAGGCCAAGGCACCAAAGAATGCTCCACAAGCAAATCGGTATGTCAAAGACCGACCGAACGGTATAGCAGAGCCTATAATATGCGAGTTAAAACGCCGGTCTTGACAGTTTATTAGGCGGCTTACCTTCTGAATCGAAGTACTTCCAGATGTCGGCACCAAATTCACGGGCCCGCTGTTGGTACATCTCGCATCTCTCCTTGTCTATATCGGCAGCGAACTTCGAGTACAGAAGCTGACTAAATTGGATAGCAAAACTGCCAGAGTAATAGTCCGCTTGTCGTCCCACCCCAATTCCATCGTGACGACCACTAGAAACAGCCACGCTCCGCTCTTCATCGGCTTGCTCGGGAGTCTGCCAAGGTCCATCAGCTGACCAGCCATCTGAAATATAGAATTGGTCCAACAACTGAAGATCGGCATCCATGTCGCCTTGGACTTGAGATCGAGGCACTCCACAAGTCTTGATCAGGGCCAAGTTGCAGAACACACGGAACCATCGCCAATTCGTCGGAGGCATTTCCTTTCCATTGATAGAGCTGAGCCAAGACTTTACATTCATCTTCTGTCTGTCGTTTAGCGGATTGTAAAACCTGATTGGGGCTGCAATAAGTGCGAATGCAATCATTTCCGCTTCCACCATTTGCTGACTCATATCTTGTAACTCTCCCCAATATTCGACATGCTCAGGATCTGTCCCAGCTATGAGACCGTCAACCCATGGTTGGATCAACTCGTCAACTCGAGATGCTAACTCTTTGTTGTTGTCGTTGATAGAATCGTAACCATAGAGTAATGGGGCAACCGCCCACAGAGGGCGAGCATAACCCTCTAGCTGCGCAGCCGACTCTTCGAAATGTGCTCCCGTCGCTACTGGTATTCTAATCGCAGATTTACCTGGTGAGAAGTATTTCTTGAGGGGATCAATTAGTGCAATGATTGCCTCGATAAAGTCGTCTCGACTTTCGAACTGATTGTCGGAGAATCCTGGTAAGGGAGGCATTTTTGTCTGTTGATCAGTTTGGAATTGAGGCTCAAAGGTCTCTCTGTGACAAACATGGTGGTGGTATCTTATAAACCCTACTATCAAGCTTATCGGAAAGCCAGTGGTGTGAGACTCAATCGAACTTCCCGTCGGGCATCGGGTCATTAATATCCGAAGCCAGCGCTTGGAGATGGACGGACCTTGCCTAGAACAACCATTGGTCCGCTTAGGAACCGTTTCCCCATGGGGAAGCCACGCCCAGCTTGTTTTTGGTCGTTCATTGAAGCAACTCCGCTTCTTCAAGACTTTCCCACTGCATCTCATCCATCGGGCATCGGGCCAACCATCAGTCAAATGAATCATCAAAGCATACAATCGCCCAGTGCTGGGAATGGATCCACTGTTGCGGATACCGAGGTTCCTTCATGTCAAGGATGTCGCAGACGTAAACTGAAATGTTCGAGAGATCAGCCTACATGCAATCATTGTCAGAGATTGGGTGAGTCATGACCAATGAAGCACGCAGCGCTTGCACTGACATGTGTAGATTCGCCTTGTGTCTATGATCCGAAGAAGAATAAACCTGGTGTCAAGACTGGAGTTATTGAAGGTCTTAGTCGAAGAGTTGGTACGTGTGTAAAACTATATGGCTATCAACACTTTTTAACAAAGTCAGAGGCTCTCGAAAGTACAGTATACGATGGTTCACATATCAGCCACCCCGTTCCTCTATCCGACTCTTCGCAAATTGTCGGGGCATTCGCCAGCCTCATTCAGGAACTTCGCGGCTTGGTGTCTAGTGCCGGGGGCTCGTTGCCATTACAGGCAGCCAACAACCCTCCAGTTCCGCCTCAGCACGCTACACCAGGAACGGTTTCACTGTCATCACCCAATGATTTACAGCAACATCCGCGGAAGAGAAGAAGACTAGATAGTTGCGGCAATCCCAACGTAGAGTTGGCCTCGGCGTTACCGAGCAATGCTGAACTACCGGAACCGGAGCTGCTTGAAGAAGTTATCAACGCATACTTCATTTTAGTCCAGCCTTGGATACCCATCCTACACGAAACCCGTTTCAGAAGCCGCTTTTACAATCGTGAGCAGCTACCCTGTCTAACAGTTCTTCTACACGCCATTGTTGTTGCCGCCATTCGTCTCGTCGACTCTGATACAGAGAAGCTATCAGAAAAGGAGACCGAGGCTTGGATATTGAAATCCAGGAGCATAGTCATTTTGTCAGGTATGGACAGCATGTCCGTTGAAAACTTGCAAGCTTTGACTATAATCGCGTTTACTGATGTAAGAGAGGCGACACTAAACTATTGAACCAATTTGACGCGTTTTTAGATGGGAAATGGTGACATGTCAAGAGCTTGGCCTATTATTGGGTCATTGTCGAGAAGCGTCTCGTACCTTCAATTGAGTGTCGAATCAGATGACCGAGAACAAGGTCTTCTCTTGAAACCTTTAACGTCTCTGCCGCCATCTCAAAATTGGACTCAAGACGAGGAACGACGGCGAGTCTTCTGGAGCATCTTTATTCTGGACAGACTATGCTCTGTCATGACAGGGTATGTGTAATGTCCAAGCTATCGGCTCATGCTAATGATTGCAGATGGAACACGAGCCTGACATCGAACGACGTTCGGCGACGATTACCTGCTGATGGGGGTCTTTGGCACAAAGAGGAAACAGTATTGACACCTTACTTCGGTATATGGGATCGATCTGCGGCAAAGATGGGAAATTCCATCGTTTTCCTTCCAGCGCATTATCCAAGTCCCGAACAAGTCACAGAGCCACCTCCTGAGACGCCGTCGACCAATACTACAACAACCAAAAAGAATGACAATGTTGACATGACTACTGTAGGTGCTTTTGCATATTGTATCGAGGCAACTGAGTCATTGAGTCGCGTAATTACGTATTTTTTGCAGCAAAAGGTGAATCTCAAAGATCGTGGAGAGGTTGGGAATTGGCTTACCAGGTTCAAAGAACTGGATCTTCGACTCGTACAGTAAGTTTTTTCGTATTAGAGCTTCCTATATCCCCTTGTATTCTTACTGTCCCCAGCTGGAAGATGTTTCTACCTCAAAAGTGGAAGGATTCCAATATTTCTCGACGACCAACAATTATCAACATGGATCCTAACCTTACGCTGGCTCATATAACACATAACTGTTCCATGATCCTTTTGCATCAAGCTATAGCATATCCGGCACCTCAGTGGGCTAGTATCGTCAGGATGCCCAGCGCTCATAGTGCCGAGACATGCCAAGTCGCAGCAACGGAGACAGCAACTATCACCCAGAAGTATCTCAAGTACACTCCAGAGACCAGCCCAGTTAACAGCCAGTTTGCATTCTGTGTGTTTGTTAGCGCGCGAGCGTTGCTCGGTAAGTATCTCTCCTTCCCTGGCTCTGTTGGCTCGATCTAATGAAACTTTAGTGCATTGGAGATACTATAAGACATTGGCTTCTGAGTTCTGGGTCTTAGTTGAGAGTCTTGATGACTTTGCCAAACGGTGGGCCGGGTCGGTCTTCAAATCAAAAGGGAAGAGCTCGCTCGCTGCTAAATATAGTTCTCAGCTGCGAGCTCTGTTCCAGAGGTGTACGGAGCATCCGGACTACTCTCCCAGAGTGGTTGGGTACTACACCGAACAGACACCTCAAGGGACCGATACATTTCGACAAAACGACCAGATCGAAGTCTCAACAATATCTGGAACCGTACATACGCCATTCGATATGCGTCCGCCAAACTCCCGATTACCTTTCGACCCTACTCAGACGCATGACCAACTTAACTTTCTGCCACAAATATCGCCCACCAATGCTGGACTTGAGTACGACTCGCCAGATGAGCTGTCAGCCATTTCTACTGTTCTGATGGATCAAGACTTTATGCAGTTAGATCGAGTGATCAGTTTTGACGATATGATGTTCACAGCCCAAACTATTGATGATCAGGCGGCTCCATTCTCAATTAATAATTGGACTTTAGGTTAACAAGCGATAAATCATACTACTTATAATCTTAACATTTCCCCACTGCCGCTCTGATGGCTCACGCGGAGCTCAAACGGTTATACAAGACCCATCTTTAACAACCTATTTCCAAATTCGATCAAATAGTAATCCGCATAGACCAGCCCATGGTCCCAGTATCTCTTATAATCCTTTGCATTGTGATTGGCTGTAGCATTCTTTAGGATAGCCTCAAAATGAAGGTTTGGATCTGAGTCTTGAACCTCAAACCCTCTTCCATCAGACCTTAGGACAAGCTTGGATTTCTCCTGTGCTAGTGAGAATTCCAGTGTGTCTTTGACGATTTGAATGGCCATCGATAGATATCTTTGGCTGAGTTCAGGAGATCCGCTTCCAGCCAAAGCTTGAGAGAGCACCAGCATGCCGTTTGCCGCAATGATACCCGCGGATGAGTCTCTCAACGGAGAAGAGGTATCAATAGGTGCATCGAAATCCCACAGCGGGACGTAACGACCTTTAGTACGGTTCTCGCCGGGTACAGGAAGCTCAACGCAATCTGGGGAGTTGAGAAGCCTGAAGATGAAATATTCGGCAAGCCCCATAGCTGCTTCAAGAAATTCCGGGTCCTTGGTCCAGTTGTATGTCTGCGAGTATCCGAGTATCCCCCAGGCTTGTCCACGAGCCCAAGTTGAGTTTGCGGCGTATCCCTGGCCAGTTCTCTTTTCTTTGATAGTTCCATTATTTGGATCAAAGTTGACAACGTGGAACGTGCTGTACATGTCTCTTCCAACTGACTCATTGGTTTCAGGTCGTAAAAGAGCTTTCATCAAAGATTTGGCGTGGGTTGTCGCAGCTTCGGCCATTTCGACCTGGCCGGTTTGTGCCGCCGCGTAGTATAGCAAGTCTAGGTTGCACATTGAGTCAATGATGACCAGAAAGTCTTCTGTCATGCTTGAAATATCAACGCCATTCTGGGACAAGACATCCCAAGAGCGAATAGCGCCAACGTTGGAGTTGTATCTGGAGTAAAGGGACCTTGCTGCCGTGACAACAGATTCGAGAGCATTGAAATCATGCAAGACCTCCCATCTCACTCTCATAGACGGCTGGATCATGAAAGACATATCATGTGTATCTGTTCTTTTGGCATACTCGTGTAAAGGATCAGACCAGGGCCGCCCAACGGAGATTAGTTGTTGTAAAAGCTGCTGCTTTTTCTCACCTCCGGGTGCCGCATGAGGAAACTTGATAAGACGCTCGATCAAAGAGTATATAGAGCCTGGGAAGAATCCGCATGTCCAGAACGACTTTTCTCGAAGAATGTATTTTCCGGTTTCTGCAGTTTGACTGACATACTCAGGATATGCTAGCGGTGGATTCTAAAACAGTATAAGTAATTTCTTGGGAGTACTGAATTCGATCTTACATTGTTTATCAAGCTTGTCTCTGCAACATACAAGATTTTGGCAATAATGTTTTCGTCAAAGAGATCTGATAAAGTGTTGGACTTGGTAGAGAAATTGCCGTTGCCATTGGTATGGCCATTAACACCATTGTGTATCGCCATGTTTTCCAGACAATTGAGCTTTGTATTCTCTGACTATCTTATTGAATATCTCAACTATTCTCCTCCTTTTAAAGAGCCCTCCTCACTCAGCACTTTGTTTAGTTGTTATCTAAGTCGCCCCCAAGATTGGTCCGAGGCTTGGTCCGATGCCCGATGCGATTACTCATCATTGTGGGTCCTGAACAATCGCATATATCTGGCCCACCAATGGGAAATATCGGACGTCGTGAGATGTAGCTAATTGAATCTTTTTCAGAGCTTGAGATTCGAGTATGGTATGCCAAAGACTCAAAAGCAATCCTTCATCAACGCTTGGTTCTCATCCACCACCTACCTGGCTGGAGATTGAACGCCATAAATCATAGACCATCATCCGGCGATGAAACATAGTGAAGTAACATTAAATCCAATTCTATATTAACGATAAGATCTATAATGAAGCAATCTAGTCTATTTTGCAGGTTCTATAATAAATTCAGAACAAAGAAAGAAGCGTTTACCAACGACTCCAAACCTGATGCATGAGCATCCGATGAGTCGGATAGTTAGATAATCCGACACCGATCGGTTTATCCCCGGTCGGTCGGGTCAACGTCGGGTGGATCCACCGACCCGGCTGACTTAGGCAGACTTGGGGATAACCTCAATAAATCATCTATCATACAAATACAATTACGCCCCCTTGTGACGTTTTGTATCAAAACCCCCTACTCAGCTTTCTTGGAAGTCTTTGTCCGGAGCTTCATTAGAATGTAAACGAGAGCATACGAAGAAAAGACAAACGCAGCAGTAATGCCGGCATTCCTCCAACCATACGAGTACTCCTTGATGTTGAGGGTACGAAGATAATCCTCACCCTTGCTGTACGAGCACACCATGCACTCGTCGGTAGCATCAGGGTTGATCAGCTTGCTTGGGACATGGCTGAGCCACTCTGAGAGGTATTCGCCACAAGAAGTGCCATTGGGAGGACTGAAACGGGCCAATTCCTTTCCATTGCAGTTGACATCGGCAGACCAAACGCTGAATGTAAGCATTGAGCTCATTAAGTAGTTGAAAGGATTGATATAATAGAGCCAATATCTCCAGAAGGCCTGGATACCTGCGTAAGGAACGAGGACGCCGCAAAAGCTAACCAAGATTGTAATGACAAGAGGGTTCACGAGTGACGCGAAGACTTCATTCGGAGCGTAGGCGGCGATAAACTGCCCTATTCCAGTATAGATAAATTCATAGCATAGCATGACGAAGAAGGTACCTCCTGCGCGAGAAGAGACATCCGGGAATCCAACTGTGTAGTACCAGCATACATAGTAGATGACGGCGCAGATGATCAGGTACGGGACTTCAGAAACAATCAGACCAGTGACGAATGCAACCCAAGAATACATCTTGGACTTCTTCTCACGTGTCTCAAAGATGTCTCGTCGCTGGATAAACAGCGGCTGGAGCTGAGCCATTACACCGGGAGCGACGAAGATGAAGTTGAAGATGGTGAAGAGCTTGAGTTGAAGCTCAGCCACTGATGATCCAATCTGCCAGAATGTAAAACCATTGAAGAGAGCTGAGAAGATATGAAGGGCGATTTTATTCCCAGTGTACGGTGTATTTCTAAACAGGGAGACGTTCATTCGGTGTGTGACAAGTTTGGTCTGCATCCAGAGGGAAGTAGCGAATTCACGACCATCGTCAATGGTACCGGGAGGCTTAGAAGCAGCCTCGGTGATGATGTGATCAAGCTCCTTCTCAACGGCGGCGTGCTCAGGGGACGAGAGCCAGACTTGATTCCAGTCTTTGCCTTGCGAAAGATGTCCAGAGACAACATCAATGATGAACTCTGCTGGGTTGACGTCCTTTGGACAAGACGCTCCATAGCGACCGAAATAGCCAGAAACAGTCTTCGCCTGCTCGCCAATGTCACCAAAATACACAGTCTTGCCACCCTTGGCGAGAAGAAGGAGGGTGTCGAACTGAGAGAACAGCTGGGCCGAAGGTTGATGAATGGTAACAAGAATAGCTTGGCCGATAGCGGCCAATTTGCGTAGGAAACGGACAGTATTGTAGGCAGATTGGCCATCCAGGCCAGAGGTAGGTTCATCAAGGAAGATAAGAATGCTAGGCTTGGAGACAAGCTCAACGCCGATGGTAACACGCTTACGCTGCTCAACGCTCAGTCCTGCGCCGACCTCCCCAATTAGGGTGTCCGCAATATCATGTAGTTCAAGAAGATCGATGATTGTGTCGACATACTTCAGCTTCTCCTCGCGTGGGGTATCACGACTCTGTCGAAGAAGAGCTGAGAACTCGAGAGCTTCACGAACGGTGGCGTAGGGCTCATGGACGTCGAGTTGCTCGCAGTAGCCGGCGGAGCGTTGGAATGATACGGGTAGAGGTCGACCATCGACCATGATTGAACCACGGATAGTGCCATCTGTCTTGCGCTGGGCTAGAACATCAAGAAGGGTTGTCTTTCCAGCACCTGAAGCACCCATGAGTGCACCTAGCATACCGGGTTTAACCCAGCCTTGGACATTGTCGAGAAGAGTACGGTCTCCAGAGGGAGTCTTGACAGTGTAACTCAAGTCTCTCCATGTAAAGACTGAAGTGTTGCGAACGAGGCTATCGCTGGCTTCAGAGTCTGAGACGACACCGCCATCCCGGCTGCTAGTCATCTTCTTCTCTCCAGAGGCTTGACCCTCTTCATCGGATTGGCGAAGGGCGGCGGTGATATGCGCATTTTCACGTGGGATTAATAGAGACGGTCCATCTTCAGACGATGAATGCCACTTGGTGGTGAAGTAGATGGTAATGGCGACGAAGAGGAGCCACCAAGCCCAGATGATACCGAAGTTCCTCCACAAGTGGTCATGTCCATAAGATAGAGAGGCCAAATAGTCATCACCAGTGATAAAGTTCTGACCAGGCCGAGCACCACCTACACCTGCGCAAGCTTGATTATCGCCATTGTTGAACCCTGGCCCACTGGGAACAAGGTTGTTGCCAACACAGGGTATGATCTTGCCATGGAACTCGTTCGATAAGAGGGCATCGAAAGCATAGGCCAGAGGGTCTATCCAGAAGATCCACACAAACCAATCATGCATCAGCGGTTTCTGGATGAGATAGCCAGAGTACATAATTGTGGCGGTTATGAGAAGACCAGAGACCTTGGAAGCAGCATCGAAGGTGCTGAAGGCGGCGCCGACAGCTCGGAAGAGGGCCGTTATACACTGTTGCAATATGTTAGTAGAGATTCTGAATAATGAATCAGGATTGACTTACAATTGTGATGGCCACCAAGACTATCCAAAACGTAAAAAAATGGCTAGCAGTAGCAGTAAGACCAACCATAAAGTATTCAACAACTGAGAACGTTGTAACTTGAGTTAAGATGATTGGTATATCAGCGGCGATCTGTGCAATACAGAACGCTGCCGGATGGTACATAGCAAATGACTTATGCTTAAGTAGCACAGGGCGTCCTGTGAATGAGTCGGTGACTTCAGACATTGATACCAATGAGTTGGATAGAAGGGCAACGAAGACAGCGCCGGACTTGATGAATAGGCCGCTTGAGTCGTTAGAAGCGTTGTAGAAGAGGGAACCGGCGATGAGGGCTTGGATAATCATAGAGATCTGCTTGATGAAGAATGTGGGCTTGTCTCCGAGGACAATCTGATACTGACGAATGACACATGCCTTGGTCTGTTCGAAGAATCCAACAGTCATGGGACTGTTGTCGGAGAGCTTCTTATCCTTCAATTGGCGGACACCTTCTTGAAAGAGCTTAGTTCTCTCCTTGGCGACGTCAGATGTAGGATAGTCATATTCAGATCGCATTCGTTCGTAGATAGGTGACTTCTCGTACTCAACCCGGAGGGCTTCTGCAGTTCGCGGAAACCGGTTCTGGTAATCAGGGCGGATCTCTCTCTCCGTGGGGACAACCACTCCGGTTAAGTAGTCGGCGACATTTGCGCCATGCTGACAGATAAACCCCATGCTCTCCATGAAGGGCTTGGCTTCCTTGAGAGGACCGTAGTACACTTCTGTTCCTTCATCGAGAATGAGAACTTTGTCGAAGAGGTCGTAGATACCGTTGCCGGCTTGGTAGAGAGTGGCGATGCAAGCTAGGCCCAGAATATCTGTCATTGCTCGGATGGCCTTGGTGTATTCTAAAGCCCTATATTAGGTTAGAAGGAGATGGAATGAGTTTTTGGGTATACTTACGTGCTTGCGTCTAAACCTCGAGTAGAGTTGTCCCAGCAAAAGACTGAACCCTGGGTAGCCAAAGTTTCGATGATTGAGACGCGCTTCCGCTGCCCACCCGATACGCCACGAATAAATGCATCACCAACCTTTGTGTCAACGGTATCTTCGATGCCCATGGATCTGAGAAGGAAGTCTCTTGTCTGAGTTCGTAGTTCTTCGTGTGAGTTGACACCCTTGGGTAGTTGAAAGGGGAGTTTGAGGCGCGAAGCAAAATCCATTGTCTGAGCGACCGTCAAGGCAGGGTAAAACACTTCTTCCTCAGTGTTCATGACGATCTGGCCGCGGTATGTCTTGGCTTCTTCGGCTGTCATTGAGCCGTAGAAAACATCGCCCTTGACACTGGCATAACCGCGCCTCTTGTTGGCGATCATATTGAGGAGAGTAGTACACCCAGAACCAGGGCGACCGAGGACTAGAAGCATTTCGCCGGGCTTAACGCAGCCATGGCTGTTGTCGAGGATGGTCTTGAGCTGTGACTTTTGTCGAGACTCTTTGATGAGCTTAGGGATATTGTATTGTGATAGAAAGTTTTCATGGATTGCGGCATCAGCTGCGATGACATCGACAGTAAGGTTTTCCCATGTTACACCTAGTTCTCTGTCTGGGAAGCCGGAGGATCTGTCTCGTTCTTTGTAGGCGACAACTTCAGACTTCATAGCCCATTCGGTATCATCGTGAGGAGTTTCCTTGAGGGGTGTTGGTTCATAGACCGTTTGGGAGTCATTGCTGTCCGACTCCATGGTAAAGCAGTTTGAAGAAACAAGGACAAGAGAGAGTGTGTTTTTGATGTTGATACAACATGATGGATTAGACGGAAGAATGAACGTTTTAAAGAAGTGGTCTCAGTATTTGCTTCAGACGTTGACAAACATGGCGGCCTTTTTCGGTGTCCGACAGAAGCAATCGAGCTAATGGAATTAGTGAATCGGAGGATAAGCATTGTTAGTCAAGCGGAACCTCGATCCACATGGTCTTTAGATCGACGAGACCCTGGAATAAGAAGTTTCTAAATTGCGAGTGCGAGCTTTGATGCCGCTTAGTAACTTGGTTACCAGGGGTTTGGCTAAGTCGTTTGCGTAGGGCTTCTTCATGAGAACGGCGCAGTGCAATTCAGCCGCGTCAACAGAGGTACACAAGTGTAACACATTCTTTCTGCTTTGCAGATCAAGTATAATTAATTGACTGCAATAGACAATTCCCCGGGATCGACATTCACATGGCAAGAGTTACGTGGAGCCCGACCTAGACTTTAAAGACGGACTAATTACAACTGCGAAGACCGTCATTAATTAATAATATGACACAGATCCAGGTACAATTCACTATTCATCGGTAATCTAGATCCGGACTGCCGCGCTCTGATGTAGCATTCGTCTCGGATGCACGGGTCACCAACTTGACAGCAGATAGATTAAAAGACAAGAAACTTCCAATGTAAATCAGATAAATGGTCCGGAAGTTTTGGGCATCAAACACTGCCGCTTACTGATGCTCTTAGCGTACCTGTCCCCTGTCTAGCTCCAGGGCATCCTTGTCTTGTCTCCATCACTATCCAATCCTCGTCTAGCGCTGACGTCCTGCTAGTTGCTGAATCAGCGGAAGTTTTCTGTTATCAATAAACTTCCGAGTCATCCTTACTCAGTCGGACATGTTTTCCATCCGACTTCATTTTCAGAGACGAAGTTTATGACGAGCTGGATACAATCTACCCACACTATCCGTAGCCTGAAACGGCTTTTACATCCATTGGCATCCAGTCCAGAAAGCCACTGTGGACTTCCATACCTACCCAATTTTGGTCTTTCAACCGTTTCGTGTTTGGTTCCGTTGTGGAACTCAAGGGCGACCCAGACAGCATTAAGTTCCGCGTACTAAGCAATCTTCTGTCACTTCCCTCGGTTTACTCGCTTTGGGTTTCTATTGCTTTAATATGGTTCAGAAAAAGGCATGTGACGCTTGTCACAAGCGAAAGGTACGTACAGACCTCGGATTTACTGGCCCCATATCTTCTTCTCTCTCTATGCACCCAGCCTTTGTCCAAATCGATCGTGGACATCTCTTGGCGTCCCTAGGTACTCGTCGCCTACATGCATCTGATGTTACCCTAGAGATGTATCACATCATGTTAGTTGACTAACTTCCGAATAGATTCAATGTGATTCGCTTGATCAAGACTCACCCTGCAATTGGTGTCAGCACCATAATCTGGCTTGCACATTCGATCGTATCAGGGGCCGTAGAAAACCAGCAGCCAAATCAAGGTTAGTTACACTCTTAGTACCTCAAGTAAAACTAGTTCAAGTTAACCTGGTAGCAGATCTAAACAGTCGTCTGAGAATAGCCTTGCAGAAAGGTTGAGACGAGTGGAAGAAGCACTTGCTCAAACACTTAAACCAACAAAGCCTTTCACTCCCACCCCGCTGATTGCAGAGCCCCAACCCGATTTAGACGTTCATATGATGGAGTATGATTATCGTCCAGCCCAAGCGACTAACGAGCCTACACCCTCATCTTTTCATTATACCCCCAGCTCTATGGAATCTCCCATGATACCCCAAGAATTGCCTGCTGCAATTCCTATTGCGTCCCCTATTGGAACATCTCCCAGCTCCGTCTCCTATGGTCAGATTCACTTTGGTGGTTGTCACTTTGGCCATTTTAGCCAGCACAATGGAATGCCCCTTCTCTCCGAAGAGGGTAAGCAGTGGATCGCTTCCAAGACGGGTGAGGAAGTTCTATTCGAACCAGTGCCTCAACCAACCCATATGACACCCCCATCATTGCCAGCAGAATATTTCAGAGGTTCTCAGGACCTGTGGGCCCTCCCTGATAGGGCTGTTGTTGAAACTGTATTCGATGTATTCGCCAATTCTTCCTTTAGCTTGGTATTTCCAGTTGTCGATCGTGTGCTCTTCCAAAGCGTTATTGACTTGGCCTATTTGAGTCGGCCTGTCGAGGCTTCCCCGTTGGAGCATATGAGTTGTAAGGCTTGCGTCCTGGCTTTTGTGTCTATCATTCCTCTCTTTAAAGCTTCTTTACTTGGTTTACCGGTAGTGGATACTGATCTATGCGCCGTGAAGGCTCGGTATATTCTGACTGATATTCTAGAGGGAGCAAGTCTTACCACACTTCAAGTGGCTTTCATGCTGGTGAGTATTATTCATACACATTAAAGACATGTCTATGGCGACTAACCTGGATCTAGAACATGCATGAGATCTTCCTGGGAAGGCTTCGCTCGGCTTCAATGTTCCATGCTATTGCCTGTCGTATGGTCTTTGCCCTTGGCGGACAGAACTATACCACGCCAAAGTCTCACGAGGGCCCTCTTACTCATTCTGAGCGGAAGCGGCGCCAGATCAGACTCCTGTTCTGGCTTACTTATATCTTTGATAAGGACATTGCTCTACGAACAGGACAGCCTCCATTGATGTCTGACGATTACTGTGACCTCACCCTACCAGAGAACTATCTGAAATGCTATGAATATCTTCCCGGCCTATCTCACAGTCTTTCTCCCGAGCTCTCTGGTGATAACGGTTTGACACCTCATCTCCCAGGTGACCCCCGTCTCAGTCACATCAAAGAAAAGACTAGTCGCCTGCTTTACTCAGCACAAGCCGCCAAGAAAACACCCGCTCAACTTCTCTTTGATATCCGCGACCTTGACCATGAGCTAGAGAATTGGAGGCTCTCTATACCCCTAACCTTTCGACCACAGCTCTCTATCTCCAATGAGTCCCAGGTAACTGTTGACGGGATGCAACTTCCGCGTAGCATGCGGGCTATTACCCTTCATCTTGAGTATCATCATCTTATGACCACTATACATCGTGCCAGCGGGAGATGTATGCAGCACCCTGGGGCTGAAGATCCAATGGACGAAGCGGGTTGGGCATCGACTATCGAATCAGGCGTCGAGTCAAGCATCGCACTTGCGTTGGAGGCCAGTCGTTCAACACTTGTGTACTTGAAGGCAGCCTTGAATGGTCTCGCTGGAGAAGCTTTCTGGTAAGCGCATACACCTTCCATGTTATAATATGAAGCCCAAAGTAATCGCAATTCAGGATCGTTGTGTTCTATCCTACCGCCGCCATGATCACTATCTTCTTCAATATTCTTATGCATCCTCTCCATGGAAGAGCCGTGGCAGATCTTGAGCTCCTTAGATCAGCTGCCAACTTGATTTGCGAACTCCCAATATCCCGTCTAACATCCCGCGAAGTAGCTCACACGAGGCTTGTCAACGAGTTCGCTACGGAACTTGTCCGTCTAGCTAAGAGTGCGATTGCGAAAGCCAAGGAATTCGATAAAGAGCTCGAAACGCAACCACGAACCGACAAATAGAAAGATAGACGTGACACAATAGCAACAAGGTGCTTTTGATGAGTAAATGTGGTATTTTAATTCTTGGCCCGCCATGGTTTGAACATTAAGCTTCCGAGTGAGCGTGTCGCTTGGTTTCAGCATTGTGGAACTATAGTTCCCTATTAGCAAACCCACTTTATGGATATTTGAACGAGAGGAAAGGGATCTTTGGGACCGAAAGTCTTTGCAGATGTGTTTTGAGCTTTGCATAGGCATGGGTAGTACAGGAATAGGATCGTTGTTGGCGTGCTTGGTTTTATTAAGACTCAGGGCTATGGTTTATTCTAGGGAGTGCTGCTATACTGCAGTAAATAGAGAATCACTTCTTAGAGATAAACGTGGTGATAGATAGATTCGGCGCTAGATACAATAGATAGTGTGTATCGAACGGTCACACAACATATGGGCTTACTCAACTTCACTTCGGATTGAGTATCAGGCAGGTCATTGTTTGTTGTGTTAATTTGAACTGTACGACTTCAAGACTGACCTTCAAAACAACTCAAATGGGTGTTCTATGCCACGACCCTCTCCGGGCTGAGAGACATTGATTCATAAGCAGCCAGGAAGCCTCCACGTACTCAAACTAGGTTTTGAATAAGCGATCGAGTGCTTGGAGTCAAACTTGCAAGCCACATCTAATAGACTCCATTCGTGAAATCAAGTACAGTGGCCTTCTCGAGAAGGCTCCCAACTTTGCTAATAAAGTCCTGATGAGCAGGATCCGTCTTAACGTAGTAGTCTCGATCTTCTGTTGAGTTGAAGATGACCACAAAGCCATGTGTAAGGCCGTTCTACAATCAGGTCAGTCTTAGACCAGATTTCAGAAGTTTGTTTCTTATTTGTTGACATACCTGCATTCCTTCTGGAGAATTGTCCTTGCCGCCTACAAGTGAAACGATGTACGAGGTGTTGCTAGTAGGATGGATACATTGGTCTTTAAGTGCGAGGAATCGATCACAGATCTAGATCAAGAGGGATTATTAGTTGATTTCTGTTACGTGAAGGAGTTTGCCAGGCATGCCTCTCTGACTTGAGACGAATCAACATCTGACTTGAATTGGAAAAGAACAGTGTGCGTGACAGTCATTGTCTATTATATCGCGTTGATGTTGCTGTTGTGACCGTAAGATATGTTGTTGTCAAGTTTAATGCGGAGTACTGGAATAACTGCTGCAGTCAAGACGTCAGAGTCGATTGGTCCTGATCCTGCATAACGGTCACGTGAGTCATCAAGAAAGAGTCGTCTTGACTTATCTAAATATCTTCCTACCTATCTCAAGTGTGTTGATCTTTTTATGAAAGCGCTGGACGTGAAAATGAAAACGTGCTCTCCACTTCAGCATTCCAGCGCTAGCAAAACGATTCGCTATTTCACGAACATGGAGTAGCAGGTGGGTGACAGAAGAATTGTCCTCTAAGGCCTAGGCTATTAAAATATTGTAACCTAAGAGCAGGTCTAAAGTGGCATAAAATAACTAAACTGTTTCATCTCTTATACTCTGAGCGGCTATTTCTTCTAATACCCTGAGGTATGTAAAAAAGGGGTGGATCAGAAAGGCGTGGGGAGCAAAAAGTGATGATTGCTCAAAAGAGCTGGTGATGCGTAATCTGGGAATCGAACCCAGGGCTCCCCGAAGTTACACAAATGGCAACGGAGAATTTTACCACTAAACCAATTACGCTGATGAGGTTAAGAGATGCGTAATCTGGGAATCGAACCCAGGGCTCCCCGATGGCAACGGAGAATTTTACCACTAAACCAATTACGCGTCTTGATTGTTGAAAATGAAGCTGCAAATTAGCTATGGCTAGATCACACTGGCAGCTTGGATAGGATTGCGCTGTCAATTTGGTGCTTGTTCTATCCCAATATTCTCCGGGTTGCATCTAGCGTTTACTACAACTACACCGTCTTGGCCCTGGCCATAAATTGTTCAGAGCCCGTAGTCCATACCCGATCATCTAAACCATCGGCGTTCCTCCGACTGAGACGAAAGATACTAGTTGGAAGCAATTATGGTAAAGGAATGTCTTGACATTCGTCCTCCTCATACTTTTGTAGGGAGAGCTTCATTTCCAGCATGTTCAGGAGCATGATAGACGATGTGCTGCGAGAGGGAATAGCCATCTTGACCTCATTGATATCTTCCCGTGCAATTCTCACTATTGGCAGACGTACTTGTTTCATGAGATATTCAATCAATCTCTCTTCTTTGTTATGGAGATCGAAGTTGTTCTCGTGCATCATGATGAGCATCTTGGAGAGTTTCAAGGAGTTGCCGACTTCTTTAACGTGGTTGAAAGCGACGGAGGCCAGTTGGTCGACTGAGTGGCTTGTAGCGAATTCATAGATTCTCAGGGCGTCTTTGAACTCGACCTCTTTGCTGTTCGGAGGACCTCTACTTACTCGAGGTAGGATATACTGGTAGGATCCGGTGTGAAAAAAATGAACTATGGTATGTCCATGCCGCTGATTTAGCCCGGTGATCGTAATACAGTCGTTTTCTGCTTCCAGGGCCGGATACTTCTCGGTGATGCTGCGAGGGATCATATTGAATGGAACTTGGAAAACAGCCCCGTCGAAATAGAGCTTGACAAATTGCCCTTCGTATGGACTTCGGCTAATCAGTACAGCTCGACGCTTCCAATCGTATGAGACTTACGAGTTTCCCAAGCGAGAGCGGCTGGTTGACGACGTTGACGGGTCAAAAGAAGCCAACTTCCTTTTGAGTGGTGGTGATTGCGATACAGCAGGCGCTTTAGTGATCTCAACCGACCACACCATAGTCAAGGCGAGATGAGCGAGTAGCCGGAGGATTATCAGAAAGTATAAATAAAAAGGGATTGTGAAGTAAGTGTTACGATGTAAAAGTTGGGTTTTATCCACATGCACAGAGCTCGTGGGAAATCTGCAGTGAATCACTCCCCTATCCTCTTCAATACTCAATGCATATTACTAGGGGTCCAGATAGCCAAGAACGGCTAGAAACCTGATATAAACCACTTGAATAAACCAAACCTAGAAACGATAGCTATTTCCTTGTTAAAATATTACATGTTCAAGAATTGTGTGTGCTGTTAGGTCAGTGTTAGCTGATTGAATCCGCCAGATATATTCTGCACTGCCACCGCGATTGTGTAATCGGCAGCGCTCACATTTTCCGATGTGCCAGTCTTTAAGCGTAACCTTTCGAATCTATGACGTCTATAGTTCAATATAGGGTCAGCCTTCCTGTCGATGTATGCGTGAAGAAATGAAGGAATTGTCACCTTCTCAGCGGTCTGGATCTTTAAAAGTGGCTTGAGTGTCTTCGAAGAGTCATGATCGGAAACACAGGTAGGTAAAGCTGTTGGTTTTTTGTTGAAGGCAGTCGAAAGGTTACTTGAGCTTGGAATGTTGTGGAAAGTCCAGATAAGTGACTCTTGTTTGCTGTTGATAGCTATCAAAGGATGCCAAATACTAAAAGAGTTGTATTCGGCGAGGCATACGTGGTGGGTTTAAGGTTGACGGGAATCATCCATCTACCTCAGTACAGCGCGGATACTAACGCAGTCTTCTAGCATACGGTATATGCAAACTATGTCTTTATGCACTTCTCCCATACCGATCGGGTTCTTCTTGATTGTAGGTGGCCACAATTGCAACTATAGATCAAAAGTCGCACTCATCGTCAAACCTTCCAACACCTATCTACGCAGCCTTCAAAGCTCACAGTCCGCCCTCTCATTGTTCAACAATCTTGATATCCCTGATATCAGAATACATATCCTCGGTTCCTAAACTGAGCTTCAGTCAAAGTAAACTTTGTTTCGCCAGTTCTCTTCAACCATTACTAAGAACTCTTGAATCTGACCTTGCTATAAGTTGCTGTTAAATGCCAGTCCTGCGGCAGAAGGCAACAGTCACGGTCTACAACTGTTTGTGCCCACCGATCGGTCCCAGTCCATTGACTACCCGGATGCGAACTATAGCCAACTCGCACACAGAGCCATAGCAGCACTGCTGATGAACTAGTGAAACTGATGGGCGAGTCGACGCCTTGTATGAGATAGCATGTTGCCTGGGGGGTAGATGGAGGGAATAATTGTGTACTTAGGCTACTAAAGTAAAGTATCCTAAAGGCCTATCTCAACTGACATAAGATGACTAAACTCTTTCGTCTCTTGTGCTTATGACGATCAATTCTTCTGACACCCACCTGGGGGTGGCCTACCAGGCCTTGGCCTGATGGCTATATCGCGGCCTTGAGCCAATCTCCCGACACAACAAGGGTAAGTGAGACCTTGATCAAATAGATAGATGGTAGCTAATACCTTTTTAGTTTCGCAGAAAGAACTGTGAGGGGGCTGTCGGAAGTTGCATGACCTTGGCTGGTGGGACTCGAGAAGAAAATGAACTCGGCTGATACGTTAGAGGTAAGGATGCGAGACGGGATGAATGATTTATCGTATAGTTGTCTCACAAAGAGGATATTTATACACGGAGTGAGCTTGAGTACTTGGGGAAAGGAACCTGTATAACCAACAACGTCAAGTTAAGACATCACCCAATACTCAACAAGCATACATGGTGCCGTGCACCCAGCGATCTATAAGTACTTCTGTAGGACATTACTCTTCCTGAGTCACTGAAACCATCGTCCCTTCCTAATGATTTTGAGTTCGACACAGTTTCCTCACCTCTATCAAGTCTACATCCATAGACCAGCTCTCTGTTCTCGTCAGGACATTACCAATCAGGAACAACTCCTCCATAGATACCAGAGCCAGTCATGAGCTCATGTTTCAATTTCTGGTCGTTCCCTTTGAAGGGTGATGCACACGAAGAACGCCCAAAGATCTCGCGAGTTTCTTTGCATCATCGTTCTCAAATAGCCCTTCGGATTACTTTCATTTCTTCCAGCCGCTTGCTTGGACCTTCCTGGGTCTTAAAGTTCAATGAAGAGAACTCAGTGATCATACCTGAAGGCGTATTGAGAAGCCATCCCAAGTTCTTCGCCCTTTGGGCAGACAACCAGACGATGGTTATGGGCGGACTTTCGAGGCAAGTCGCTCACAGTATCGTCCAAAATCAGAAAAAAAGTAGCTACACGAAGCCCTGAACCGAAGATAGTTGCATCGTATCATACCTGGACGAGATCAAGGAGATTGAGCAGCTTTGGCAGATTGCGAACGCATGTATATGAGAGCACCTCGGCGAATTGAGATGAGACGTTGTACATAGAATCGCGAGGGACTGGTAGCTGTGCATGTTGTATGCACCTTGATCCTACACGTTCTTGTAGATACTGGATCGCACCAGAAAGGCCTTTGATATGAATGAACCAGGTAGCGAACGACGGTTCCTGTGAATGTTACTATTTATTACATAACGTCGGGTTTTGATGAGATCGATACCTTCTCAACAAAAGGAAAATAGCCAATGCGTAAAGTCGAGTTTCTAGACTTGCATCTTCATAGAGAAGACAGCAGTTGTGGTGCAAAAAGCAAGTGGTGGTTCTGGGGGTTATCACGCGGTCGCAAACCATCGAGACAGACGGCCAACAAGTTCAAACCAAACCACTCTCAACAAATGTGCACCAGCATCGCCAGTTTGGCTTCTTGCCTTATAAATTCTACGTTTCTTAATAACCATCCGAGGCCACCATATAAGCAGCTTATTGCAGTAAACTATGCATCCCTTGCCCTTCTAGCGGCATTGAGTCGCTACATCGCAGCGCTCTGAAGGATTCAGCTCTTCTTATAAGTACCCAATATGGATTTTTTATTGGCTACACCTGCATGTTATCATCTTAACATCATTTAAAACATGAGCGTTTGATGTATCTCTTTGTGTTCATGGCAATCAGTCATAGTTTCTCATGTAACGTAAGAAACCCCCCAGAAGAGGCCCTAGAATTGATGGAGCTTATTGAGAAGTATGAACGACCAATCTGGCTTTTACAGAACGCTGCTATCAGGCTTAAAATTGGGGTTCAGCGAAGGTGTCAACGTCAAAGCTAAGACTCCTTTCCGCGGAGATGCTGGTCAGCGCTTTCAGGCTTCTGGTAAATAACGAGACGCAAAAGAGGGAGCCGCTGGGCATTGTCGACGTAAATACATGTTTAGCAAAGTCAACTCGAGCGATGGAGATATCATGACAATGTCAGCGAGAGTTGGTGCGTGTTGTTTGAGGGTTCTTCACTTGAGCACTGCCTGCAACATCACGGCACCTAGCAGCAACCATCTCTGGTCGAGTCGCACATTACACGCGTTTGCCATTTCAGATAAAATTCCATCTTTTTGCAACAAATCTCATGGTCCCAACAACCATGCTCCAATGAAAACATGCTCTTATACCTTGATCGCTCCCGTCTAGGTACCCAACCAATGAATACCCATCTCCCTAATCACTTTTTGCGAGCCTCTTAACCATCACCCTTTGTGTGGCAATCATGATTCCAGTACAAGAGAAAATGAATCGTAAATAATCACATTACTCGCCACAGACTTGTACGGTATGTTCTAAACCCCGAGGCAAAGCTTTCGATACATCATTATCCTTTCAACGCCGGCTTTGCTTCTCATCCTTAAGCGACCGATGCGATAACTAGGCCAGCCACATTCTCCTCCTCGCTTCGCACTGTAATCTTTGTCGTGACACCTGTTTTTGATGAAAACGCCATCCGCACGTTGGCAACCACACGACCTCCGCCAACTGTCTTGCCCAGAAGCTTGAGCGTATGGGTAGTCTGGTTGACGGGAACGTCGGTGCCCTCCAGAGGTTGCAGAGACAGAGCCTTTGTGAGTTGCTCCGTAGCATCTGTGATTCTGTTAGTATTGAAATCGGCGTGTTTTCAGCGATCAACGTACCTGCGATGCTCTCCATACCACTCAATTGGAGAGTTTCTGTGACCTCCTCGCCGGAAGCACCAATTTGCTCCCAGATGTGGCTAAAGTTGCCAGCAAATGTGGGGATCACGTAGTCGCTACCAGCAAGGTCGAACTCGGCCACCTCGTACTCATCATCGTAGCCAGTGTCCTCGGGCTCACCCGTTGAGGGGTCAATTTCCTTGCTGGTGAACTTGAGAATGTTGGAGAAGGTGGAAATAGGCAGAGAAGCCTCGCCGCCAACCTTCTTAAAGGCCACGTAAACCTTGCCAGGCTCATCGGTAGCAAGCTTCTCAGCCTGGATGATGAAGACTTCCTCAAGTTCCTCATCGTCGGCAGGGGTCGCGACAACGGAAACGTTCTCGAGAACGGTGTCGGGCAAGGTGTTCTTGACCTCGTACTGGAGAACAATGTGCTCCTTGAAGATATGCTTGACCAAAGAAACGACGTACTCGGTCTCGGCCTCGGTAAGCTCGATAAGAGGCGAAGACTTGAGCACACTGCCGAACTCCTTCATTTCGGGGATCTCCATGAGCTCCTGGGCGTACTTCTGAGCCTGAGCAGAAGCAGTAGCAACAGCCTCGGCACCAGTAGCCTTGGTAGGTCCAACCTTGGGGGCCTTGAGAGTAGGGGTAGTGGCAATCAGCTTCTTGGATCGGTCCTCAGCATCGGCCTGCTCTCGGGTAACCACAGGAATCTTGGAGATGTCGAAAGGGCTGTCGAAAGCAGCCTTGTCTTCTGAGGTGACGTACATGACGAGCTGCTGCTCAAAGTAGGGAAGAGAGAACATGTTCTCATTCTTGACGAATCGAGTAGCCATCTCGTCATCCTCCTCGTTCATGAGCTTGAGGTTAAGGGCAGCACGGTCACGGACCTCATCGTCGACATCGTCCAAGCATCGGGTAAGGAGAACTCGGACACTGCTCTTGACATCGGCATCTTGCTGGCCAACGCCAAACTTGGCGAGAGCAGTAACAGCAGCGGCTCGAACGATGGCGTTCTCAAGAACCACTCGGTTGTAAATGTATCGAATGTACTTGGTGGGTTGAGCAGTCTTGGGACCCTCCAGACCAATAAGATGGAGAATTCGGACAGCCAGCTTAGTGAATTCGCAATCCTCGATAAATTCGCAAAGGTGAGCAAGCGCATCCTCCTTGGAGTCGGGAACAAACTTGATCAAGTCGAACATGCTCTCCACAACGGCCCTCTTGAACTCGTAACCACCCTCATCACGCAGGATACCGCTGAGGAAGGTAAGCATACCAGCCTGCTTGCTAGGGAACTTGAGGCACAGGGTTCGGATAGCCTCAACAATCGTGATCTTGAACTCGTCGGTAATTTCGGACATGAAGGTCGAGATCTGCTTCATTAATCGGTCGACGCTAGCCTCGTTACCGGTCTTGAGTAGTGTGGTGATGGCGAAGGTAGCAATGGATCGGTTGCTGTTGGAGATGAGGAGCTCGATATCGGGATTGCAGGCGTTGACGGCGTTAGGCTTGAAGCTAGCAAAGTTGTGGAGGATTCGGAGAGCGGCAAACTTAGTGACAGCGCGAGGAGAGGTGAGGAACAGCTGAAGGACATGAACAGCTTGCGCCACCTCAGCATCGGTAACGTCTCGCATATCGCAGATAGCCTTAGCAGCCTCGAAATTAACCATCTCACTCTTGTGTCGCAACCAGCCATCGAGAAGCTGCATCATGGGCTTCCTCAATGAAGCGTCCTCCTCGGCGAGCTGTGCGGCAAGGCGAACCAGCATAACGATAGCAGCAGGGCTCTTAAGAGCACCGGCGGCGCCGAACTGCTGAACCATCTTGACAAGGGCCATTCGATCGTGCATGCGCATTTGATATAGAAGTCCGACAGCGTGGTATTGCGACATGGTCGAGTGGTTCATGGGGACCTGGTTGCTCGATGTGGAGAAACCAAGGGAGAAGCCACCTGAGGACTTGTTGGAAGCAGCGGCCTCCTGTGTCTCGCTTTGCCATCGTCGAACGACATCCTTTGCGATCGGTAGGAGGTGGTAGGATGAAACCAGGGCGGCGGAAGATACGGAAGGGTTCTTATCGACAATTGCGGTCTTCATCACTCGTTCGATTGATTGGACGGTCGTGGCCTTTAATATTGTCAGCTTCCAGGGGTGTCGGTGTACCTGCCAGCAAAGCCACCTACATCGATAATCCGGCAGAGAGCACGAATAGCATTGGGTCGGTAGATAGCATCGGTACTGCCGCCAGTGTCCTTCATAATTGTACTGGTAACCATAATAATATCCTCAGCCGAGTTGGCAAGCTCCTTGATGACAAGGTGGACCATCTGTCGGAGGCTGGCATCCTTGTTCTGGAAGAGCTTCGAGATACCGAAAAAGAGGGTTGTAGCTTCGTTTGTAGGGAACTTCTCTCCTGTGTAGAGAAGAAGGGCGATCTTTGTAAGGAGAATGCGACATCGTCGAGGCTGGATAGGGGAGCTGTTGAAGAGTCGTGCTGGCGAACTATTTAGCTTGACTGTGGGGGGAGGTAAAGGAACAAGACGATTGTAAGTGACGAACCTTCTTGGAAAACTTGAGTTCTATCCACCTTGACCAGCCCGAGGTCGGCGTCTTCGTCCTTTTTGCCGTAACTCATGTTGGGCAATTGGGTTGTGGTAAGAGGTTTGGTCGAGGGAGACTGGAGGTTGCGGTCGAGCGCTCCTAAGGTAGAATCACCACGTCGCAGTTACGCTTCAGGGATGAGTGGTGCCGCATCACGTGACGTTATCAGCCCCTTATCGGACGGTGATTCGTGTCAACAACTTTGGTAGTATTAAGCTCCATTCAGATTCATTGAAAGCAATTTCTGTGATTGTTTCACTAAAAAACGAAGCTTATAGTGCATGATGTGGTTATCTCATAGGGATTCTTATCGAGGTGAACTCACCCCTTCATTTGGGCAAAGATAACGTAGAATAATAGCTGTACGCTGATCTGCTGGAGAATGGAGAATGGAGCATCGTAGCTTCAGGTACCCGCAGCATTAAATACTCCATAAGCGCATTTGTGTACTGATGAACGTTCGACATGTGATCACCCGATTTAAAAAAAACTCGTCCGATATATTTAAGCCTTTGATGGCAGTATCATTACTTAATTATGACAGTTTCTATTTCCTGCGGTCGTGCTTTCGGCCAGCGTTGAATCTCTTGACATGTACTGATCCACTTCCCCAAAGTCGGATTAGAGATTCCATGTACCTTGTGAATGGTAAACACTCGGAAGAACGCATCATTTTAATACAAGCATTGAAACTCTTGGTTTGACTATCTTGTCACCATTAGGGCCTCTTTGTCTAATGTTAAGACGCTTAAACTATAAATGATTGCTGCTTTTCTACGTTTCATAAGTGCGAGTGACATCATGTCAACCCTGGAGGCCAGAACCCACCCGCTCCGAACTTCACCAGCCGGACCCAATTTTCCGGCTCGCATCTTTGATCTGATCTTTGAACCCTTCCAGCGCTCCCTCAACCCAATTCAACAACCCAATTCGTTGCCCAAAATGAAGCCTGTAACGCGGCTACCACTACGCATTGCGCCCAGACTCATCCAGCGCCCGGCCTTCGTTCGCCCGATTCACTCTACAGTCGTCAAAGCCGCCAATGTCGCTCCGGTTGTCGGCACGGGCCCTCCCCCAGAGCCACCGGTCCAACCCCAGGATGTTCACCAGCGAGTCGCCAGGCGGAGGAGGCAGGCCGAGATGCTCAAAAATGCTAAGGAGCTACGAAGTGCTAGTAGCGGAAAGGGTGGTGGTGGTTTGAAGAAGCGATTCTGGAAGGATGTTTCTGTCAAGGAAGTCGATGGTAATGAAAGGTCGTGAAACCCCACCACTATCACATAAACTGACCATGGAATAGGTGCTCTTCAAGTCTTCCTTGATACCCGGCCTTTGAGACACCCCGTTACCAAAGAAATCATCCAAATCCCTATCACGAAACCCGACCTCGCCTCCGCCCTCGCCCTCGAATGGGACCTCTTGACTTCTGCTCAAGATGCTACAAGACATCACTTGATCCCTCTTACCAGTCTTGCCTGCCGAGCCCTCGACATTGCCGCAGCCGACCAAGCCCCCGGTACCGAAATCTCGGAAGTCCGAGACTCAATTGCCACCACCATGCTTCGATACCTCGATACCGACTCTATTCTCTGCTGGAATCCTCCGGCCGGAGCGCACGATCGTAAGAACGACGCCGGAGAGTCACTACGAGACGTACAGAAGCGCACAGCTGAGGAGATTGTGTCTTTCCTCACAACTCATGTCTGGCCTGGCATCACCATCAACCCTGTTCTCGATGGTCACACCATTATGCCTCAGTCACAAGCCCCCGGAGTTCGTGAGGTCGTCCAGGGTTGGATCGCCGGTCTCGATGCCTTCGAGATTGCAGGAATTGAGCGCGCTACCTTGGCTGGCAAGAGTCTTATTGCTGCTTCAAGGTTCGTCGTCGAGTGGAGTGAAGGTTCAGTCGGTAAGGGCAGTCTGAACACTGGCAAGAAGTTCGGTGTTGAGGAGGCAGCCGTTGCTACTAGTCTCGAGGTTGATTGGCAGACCGGTCAGTGGGGAGAGGTCGAGGATACTCATGACGTGAACAAGGAGGACGTGAGACGACAGCTGGGCAGTGTTGTTCTGCTGGTCTCTGGAACAGGCAAGGCTTGAGGTCTTGCATTAAAGTATAAAATATGTGGAATAGATGGCCGTGAGATGGCTTGTAGAATAAAATGCCTTGTACAATAGAACAAAAACAGGAAAATCGATATACTTACGTATGCTTAAATTCTAACTATCGCAAAGTGACAACCTGCATGAACCACAACGCCTTTTCAAGCCTCACCACGCGTCCCGAGCTACAACTCCATCATGGTGTTCAAAAGAGATATATATTGTGAAATGTGTTGATCTTAACATGTATCCTGTTTGCAAGCCATTTAATCTAATTTTGAGATATTTTCGATACCCTTGTCTTACCCTAGATCAGCCTCACGAACAAGGGCTGCAGCTGAATTGAGACACAGGAGCCATGAAATTAATCAACACAATACAGGCACGCCGAGCCAATTGGAAACTTGGAAACTGTGCTAAAGATGGCAGGCTGGGATTACCATGAAAGAGAAAGTCAACGAGGACGCGCTGAGACCATCTAATGGTTGGTGATCAAGATAGAGTTGCCGTCATGTTGCAACCACCACCACTCAAGTTTCTAATTCTTTGAGTCTATTTTATCTTTAATTAGTTATTAACTCATGGCAAACTTTCCATCACACCAACACCCAATCGTCTCACACGTAATTTCATTCAACGTTTCACTGCTGTGCAAACCCGTCGTCAGCCGCAAACATGTAACATCGTATTCTCCCGCAAGCCTCTTCATTTCAAAATAACGCTTTTCGAAGTTCCGTCGACGCCAAGAGCACGGAACCGCCGCGGGTTACATTACATGTACCTTAGCCCAATTGAGATATCAAAGACATCATCATCATCATCATCAAAGGGAAATACATGAGAGAAAAAGGCCGCGCAAGCACCCTTGGACCGGGGTTTACAGCTGAATCGTTGGCCAAGACAACTCTAAGTGATTCCCATGTCTCTTGTGACCTCCAGCGCCCGAAAAGAGACATTCTTATTGGATTTCAATGGTGGTTTTCTCAACAAGGTTAGGTCGTTTGTCGGTAGACGAGGGGCGGAGTTGGGATGAATCAGTAGCTGAATGGATTAGTCTATGATGGACGGCAGTGAGACAAGGGTGCCTTGAAATGGTGCCCTTGAATCAAGTGAAGAAGGGCATTGTCATAATCCTTTATTACCGATACTTGAGTGTTTATCTTACACCATCATCAGTAATACTTCCCAGCATATGCATATTATCATAGACAAAAGGTCCCTTGATGTGCAATCAAGACGGCCCAACGCCACATGCAGGTCCAAATCCATACGTCAACCACACTCTTTCAGCCGTACGTTTGTGCTGTACAGCCCCCCGCAATGTGCAAAGATCAGATCCTTGGTAATGTATGCCTTGGCAGACTTAAACCAGGACTAATCCAGCACAGCTCGGGGATGGGCAAAACGCCACCGGGGGCGGACAGCCATTCACACTACGTCGTAATGCGGCTGGACTGACGGTTTGTTTAAAGATGCGCGCTGCTCTCCCCCTGGGTGTTTCTCTTGCATTTGCACATTTGCTTTGTTCTGCATTTGTACCTGTAGATACAAAACACCATATAATCTCGTCATGAGGTGGACCACGATAAGTACAGCCGCCGTTGTCCTCGGCAGCGTCAACGCCCTCAGCTTCCCGCGATCAAAGGCCGGTAAAGGATATTTATCCATGCATGTTGGAACTGTCGAGCGATCAAAGAACAAGCACAGCAAACGACAGAATGAAGATGAAGCTATCGCAGTTCGACTTGAGAACAAGGACTTTTTCTATGCGACAGATAGTGCGTTATCGCCCATTACATCATGGATATAGTACTAACAGTATGGAACAGTTGAGATAGGTTCACCACCACAAAAAGTAACTGTCCTGCTCGATACCGGCTCAAACGAACTATGGGTAAACCCCGACTGTCAAGAAGCGCAAAGTGCTCTTCAATACAACCAATGTCTTGACTTTGGTCAGTACGACCCTGACAAGTCAGATACACCACCCATCGGTCCCTTCGGCGGCGAGACACTCAACTATGGCGACGCATCCGATTCTTCGACACATACCTCTGCTACTATTCGATACTTTACCGACATCTTCACCTTTGGAGACGAAGAGCTGAAGAACCAGACCTTTGGTGTTTTGGAGGAGAGTAATGGTATCTCACAGGGTATCCTAGGTCTTGCGCCTGACCTGAGAGCCGGATACGATAGCAATGAGCCCTATAGCCTGTTGCTTACTTCAATGGCTGATCAAGGCCTTATCAACAGTCGCGTGTTTGCGCTTGATCTGCGACATTCCGAAGATTCCGAGGGAGCTCTTATTTATGGTGGTATTGATCGCAGCAAGTACATCGGCGCCCTGGAGACGGTCGATATCATCCGAGGCGAGGGCGGCGAGTACCGTCTTGCTACCAGATTAAACAGTCTTGGTGTCACCATTGGCGGTAGAACTAGGAACATCCGCGTATCGAGGGATGACTCCAATGTCATGCTCGACTCAGGAACGACACTCACTCGCATGCACATGTCTGTCGCGCGACCTATCCTACAAGAACTCGGTGCTCAGAACGATGGGGAGGGCTTTTACACGACCGACTGCCGAAACCGGGATATTGACGCCACCGTTGACTTTGGCTTCGGAGACAAGGTTATCAGGGTCGCTCTCACTGATTTCATCCTTGAGCTTGGTCCAGGAACCTGCTACATTGGTCTTGTTCCAACCACCGACCAGCAGATCCTTGGTGACTCTGTTCTACGTGCTGGATACTTTGTCTTTGACTGGGATAATGAAAAGATTCATCTCGCCCAGGCTGCTAACTGTGGCGATGATGATATTATTGCTGTTGGTTCTGGTTCCGACGCTGTGCCCAGTGAGACGGGCAAGTGTAAGAGCTCTGATATAACAGCCACTGGACGTGTAAGTCACAAGACTCCAACCTGCAATACGATGGTACTGACAAGTCTCCACAGGGAAGCGCTACCCGCACAGGCAACTCATTCCCCACTGGACCTTACACGACCACCTACACCATAACCTCATGCCCCGACTTTGAGCGCGACTGCTCAACAGGCGTCGTAACAACGCAGACCTTTAGTGAAGTCCCAACTGTTACCGTTACCGCTGATGCCGGCGGTGACGGTGACGGCGATGATGACAATGCCGCGTGGCAGCCTACGCCCCTTGGCTGGGTTTTTGCTGTAGTTGGTGGATTTGCTCTAGGCCTGAACCTGGTTTAGAGGATGGTATTATGATGGTATATATTCTTGGCGATATCTTTAGCATATGATGATTGGAGTTTATAGACCGCATTTAGGGCGTATATGGCCTTGAAGCATATGGCGGCGTTTATCTTTGCGTTCTGGCTTCATCTCAGTTGATTCGTCGTCGATCAACACACTACTGTCGTGTATGGATATCTCTACTACCGATTAGGTGTATAGCTTGGATCTGTTTTTCGATCAATGCATGTATGATTTCGTGCATGGCATCGACAACTGTGGGGGACCTCTCGTATCTGTTGTGTAAGGCATGAGCGCCACAACGTAGAGGCGCATCCATTGAGATGTCGGAGAATTCTCCTTCACTGCATGATTGTCATGAATTCTGTTTATTGGGCCAGCGCATCTTGTGGCTTGTAGTGAGGCCTCACAGCGGTTGTGTGCGTTGAACAGTGACCTCGGTCCCAGGAGCAGAAGGATTGGCCACGGAGACCAGATGAGATAGAATAATTCGAGAGATTTATGTCAACTTGGACCAGTACTTTGGCTACTTTATTTTCACGCCTTAAACCTTGAGGAGTAAGTTTCCTATTGTCCTGTAGCTCGATTGTCGGACAGTATTACTTCGTTTCCCTGAAATTTTGCAACTATTCTTTTTTCAACGGCTAATGAATCCAATATTCCGTCTTGCTCTTCATTGGTGAATAAATGAATGGCGACCGTTTAACGGTTGGCAAAAGCGTGCCACAATCTCAGAGGCTGAGAGGTTATCGATCGCTTCACTACCAGACTACAAGGCTCATCGACTTTGTCAATGGTGTGAGTGCACGCTCTATTAAGTAACAAGCTTCTGTTTTCGCGTTATAGAGAGTTTTTGAGATTTAGACATTGCACATTAGTGACTCGTATCTTTGATCAACATCAAGAACTAATCCACTCTTTAAAATTCATCATACGCTTAAATCTCACTTTCTGGAACCATTTTGAGCGATTGAGCCTTCTGTGACTGGTGCAATGTGAGCTTACATGGAAGCTTAATTGGACTTTATCTAAGAATGAAACCCCAGGTTCTCAATAAACCGTTGATGAGGCACGGAGTGAATCCCTGTAAAAGTAACACGACGGCGGCATGAATGGTTGTTAAAATTTGCTGCGCAAAGAGGCACAGCTTCATTACGGCAGCTGTTTGAGATCATGTGAACATGTCTATTCTCTCGCTGCATAACTGCCGAGTTTAAGAGACTACAGTCGAGTTCTTTAGTTGAGTTCTTTGTTGGCGGTGATATGAGTTCTCACTATCTCAGTAAGCTCAACACCTAGTATTCGCATTTCAATGAATCGACGATGCCGTTTTAATCAATGCGGAAATGGAGCGGAACGGGTGGGTGACTTCGTCATAAACCATTTGCCGAGGTATCGGCATAGAGATAACGAGGCTATGGTCCACTTCCCCAATTCTCTACACCGAAGAAGCTGGTCAAGCTCCCCATAACGGATAATAATAAGTCTCAAGTATTCTCAGATCAATAAGGGCCCCAAGACCTTTTGTAAGTGTATGTATGATAGGTTCTTGGTTGAACATATGAACAACTCCAAAAATACCACTATCGTGATTGGAGAAGACTTCAACTTCGTCAAGCCAAGTTTCTAAGACACTGATGTAAATGCGGAGAAAGTGGAAACCTTTCAACGGCGCTAAACTGGGTCTTCCCCAGATTTGGAGTGACACCCCGAGGATGAAAACACGCTTGACACGATTCAGTCTGGTCTACTCTACCAACCCAACCGTACTACATATTTCAGCTCCTCGTCATCTCTTTTTTCTCTTTTGTTGACTTTACTTTACTCTACAATCTCTACTCCAAAGCTTTGTCACAATGGTCTTCTATCCGCCATCTCATGTTAAGCTTCCCTTTGGTAATGCTCCTCAACTCATCTCTCATAGCTCTTTACTCACATTCTACAGATCCTCCGGATTCTATCGCCATTCCGGAGTTCATCTTTGGAGAAGATGGCGTTCGCAGACCTCACTCCAAATCCAAGAACCCCTTCACATGCGGTATCTCTGGAAAGACATACACCACCGCAGAGGTCATTGAGCGCCAGAAGCTTCTCGCGCGCGCCCTCGCCAAGCGTCTAGGATATGATATCCGCGAAGGCACAGAGTGGGACAGAGTTGTGGCGCTGTACTCTGTCAATACGGTTCGTACACCCTCGCATATGCAGTAACTTGAAACTGATGCACAAAGATCGATTATATTACCATGACTCATGCTGTTCATCGCCTAGACGGCATTGTAACGCCTGCCAGTGCCGCTTATTCTGCACCTGAACTCGAGCATCAACTTCGTTCATCCGGCGCAAACGCACTATTTACCTGCGTGCCCCTTCTCGAAAACGCTCTGCCAGCAGCGAAAGCTGCTGGTATCCCCGAAGACCGCATCTTCCTCCTCCCTGTCCCTGGGGCTGAGGGTAAACAACCTTTCAAGACAATTGACGATTTGATTGCGGAGGGTAAAGACGCGCCTGATCTGAAGCCCTTGAATTGGGTCAAGGGCCAAGGTGAGAGGCAAGTGGCGTACTTGTGTTACTCTAGTGGAACATCCGGCCTTCCTGTAAGTCTCAACCTTGAGTTTCATCCCTTGGCAAAGGACTTACACGTTGTAGAAAGCAGTTCAAATCAGCCATCGCAATGTCATTGCGAATGTCATCCAAGCGACAGTTCAAAACGTCGAAGGTCGCAAAGAGGCTGGTGTAGACGGACAGGTCCAGCTTGGCCTTCTACCACTGAGCCATATCTACGGCTTGGTTCCAGTCGCTCATTACGGTAAGCATCTTAGTCCTCATCCATGCGCTCCGGCGACTTACGAGAAATGAAGGTATCTACAACGGTGATGAGACAATAATCCTCCCCAAGTTTGACCTCAAGATGCTTTTGTCTGCTATCCAACGCTTCAAGATCCAGCAAATGGCCCTTGTCCCTCCTATCTTCATCCAGATGATGAGCAATTACGCCGAGTGCCAAAAGTATGACCTTAGCTCTGTGCGCTTCATCTTCAGTGGTGCCGCACCTCTTGGAAAAGAAACAACTCTTGATTTGAACAAGCACTGGCCCAGCTGGCACATCTGCCAGGGTTACGGTAAGGCTTCTGCATGCTTGACTCCTAACTCATGGCTAACCTCTCAGGTCTCACTGAAACTTCTCCTGTCGTGACTTCAACGAGTGAACTCGATATCGATCCCGGCTCTTCCGGAACTCTCTTGCCTGGCCTGAAAGCAAAGATCATCGACGCCGAGGGCAAGGAAGTCACTGAGTACAACAAGCCTGGTGAACTCTTTGTTCAAGGTCCCACTGTCGTTCTTGGGTATCTCAACAACGCCAAAGCTACAGCAGAGACATTCGTTCATCATGAAGACGGTCGCTGGATGAGGACGGGTGACGAGGTTATTGTGCGCAAGTCAGCAAAGGGTACAGAGCATTTCGTAGTCGTGGATCGCATCAAGGAGCTCATCAAAGTCAAGGTAAGCATTATTACTAATTCCCTTATAACAGAAGTACTGACACTCTGGATCAGGGCCACCAAGTCGCACCCGCAGAGCTCGAAGCCCATCTACTCACGCACCCCCTCGTAGACGATTGTGCTGTCATCCAAGTCCCCGATGTCCGCGCCGGCGAGGTCCCTAAGGCTTTCGTCGTCAAGGCACCACAAGCAAAGGGCAAGTCTGACGATGAGGTAACACAGAGCATTAACAAGCATGTCGAAGAGCACAAGGCTCGACACAAGTGGCTCAAGGGTGGTATTGAGTTCATCGACGTGATTCCCAAGAGTCCCAGTGGTAAGATCCTACGGCGCTTGCTCCGAGACCGCGAGAGACAGGCTAGGAAAGAGAAGGGGGCCAAGCTTTAAGATATGCACATCAGAGGCAGGAATGTATGGGATAAATAATGTAGTCTATGGCCTATACCCTTAATTTAAGAAAAGTCTATACTCAATACGTGGCAGGCTGATGTGAAAGGCTCGAGACGGCGTTTTACGATGTTGTCTAAAGTACTGGTATCGAAAAACAAATTCCTGCGTCAATTTTCAAATTCGATAGCACTTAGAGATGATACATCCAATGACTATGGCTACAAATACTACTGTCAGGCGTATGAGACTACAGGGATGGTGGACCAACAAACTATTTTCAGCCGACATACATACCAAGAGATTCATGGTCACCAGATGCAGCAGTACACAAAGGCTGTTTCTAGACAGGTTATCTTGGGCTCCAGTAGAATACATATAGGGAGTCAAGCCGCAAGATTACTCGAGAATGGGTTTACAATCACGTTTCACGGTCACCAAGAGAAGACATATGAGCATCATGAATTGATTTAAAACAGAAATAAGACAATATTAACATTACAACCAGCCAGCGGGTATATATGCTGCGTATGCATCTCGGCTCGACTGGTAACTTCCCTTGCTCTTTTTCTTTTCTACTATTTTTCTTCGACCTCTCGACTTAATGTCACAAAGGGGTCAGGACAGTACCAAGTCTCCACACCAAGGCATAGTTCGTAAGGATCGTAAGAATGATACATGTTTGATGAGAGCACTTTCTAAACTTCCCAGGAAGCTCGAAAGGCCTCGGGATGCGGTAACATACAACTGACATACAGGTCCCGCCTCAGGTACCAAGACCTAATCTAGAAACAAGGAAAACAGGTTTTATGTGCGAAGCGCATCATGACCCTTACAGGGCGATGGCAACAGCCAGGATGGCGGCAGCGATGCCCATGCCGTTGCGAGCGGCACCAGCAGTCACGGGAACGCCAGGGGTAGAGGTGGGAGCGGGAAGACCACCGGTACCAACAACAGGCTTGTTGGTGATGAGAGTCTCACCAGCGCCGGGAGCCTCGTAACCGGGAGCGGCAGGAGCCTCAGTGCCGGCAGCGGGGGCCTCAGCGGGAGCAGTCTGAGCAGGGACGGGGCCGTTGCCAGCGGGGCCGGAGGTGAAGCCAACCTCGGGGACGACGATCTCGGTCTCGATGGTCTTGACGGTGGAGGATCCCTCAACGGTGGAACCACCGGTAACATAAGCCTCGGTGATGGTGGTAGCAACGACAACAGTGGTGTAGTGAGCAGAAGTGATGATGGTAGTGCCGGTGACGGTGATGTGCTCAGTAACAGAGTCGGCACCGGTGGCAATACCAGGGTTCTTCTCAACGTAAGGAGCGCAGATACCCTGGAAGAAGGAGACGGCCTGAGCGACGGTGTCATCGTTCTCAGCGTGAGCGTACAGGCACTGGAAGACGTTGTCGACGAAGTCCTTGGAAGGGCAGTAGCAGGCAGCATCGGTGTTGTCCTTGCAGTCCTGGACGAAGTCAAGGAAGGTGTTCAAGCAGCTGGGGACAACGTCAGGGACATCGTAGCCATCCTTGGGAACCTCAGGAGTCTGGGGCTTCTCATCAGAACCGGTCTGGACGGGCTTAGGGGCCTTGTGGGTGACGGTCTCGATGACAGGGTAGAGAGTGGTAGAAACAGCGTGGGTCTCAGTGACAACAGCGGGCTCGCCAGCGGTGACTGGGCAGTTGGTAACCTCAGGGCCACAAGAGGTGATGGTCTTGACCTCAGTCTTGTAGACGGTGGAGACGCTGTCGTAGCTGGTGACGATGGTGGTGACCTCCTCAGGGACGTCAGAGGTAGCGTGGGGAGAAGAACCCTCGGTAGTCTTGGCGGGCTTGTCACCAGCGGGAGCAGTGTAACCGGGCTTGTCACCACCCTCAACAGGCTTATCACCAGTGGGCTTCTCGCCAGCAGGCTTGGTTTGAGCGGGCTTGTCGCCAGTGAGAGTCTCGGTGACAGGGCAGATGGTGGTGGAGATGGCAACGGTCTCGGTGACAACGGCAGGAGTACCGGCAGTGACGGGGCAGTTGGTAACCTCAGGGCCACAAGAGGTGATGGTCTTGACCTCGGTGGTGTAGACAGTAGAGGTGCTGTCGTAGACAGTTGTCTTGATCTCCTCAACAGGAGAAGTGGTCTCCTCACCAGCAGGGACGGTCTTGGTGTTGTCACCGGCAGGGACAGTCTTGGTGTTCT
>QGED01000090.1:0-251281 GCA_004367475.1 Fusarium camptoceras | reverse complement strand
CAGCAGGGACAGTCTTGGTGTTCTCGCCAACGGGAACAGACTCAGTGTTGTCGGCTACAGGAGCGGAGGTGGTCTCACCGGGTGAGGAAACATCGGTGGTCTGCTCACCAGCAGGGACGGTCTCGGTGTTGTCGCCAGCGGGAACGGTCTCAGTGTTGTCACCGTAAGGAGCAGAGGTTGTCTCAGCAGAAGGAACCTCAGTGGTTTGCTCACCAGCGGGAACAGTCTTGGTCTTGTCGTCGGCAGGGGGGAAAGAAGGCTTGGGGTACTTGGGGAAAGAAGGCTTGTCACAGTTGAAGTCGATCTGGGGGATCTCGACACGGCACTTGTCCTTGGGCTTGTTGGGCTGCTTGGGGTAGACAAAGTGGACCTTCTTAGCACCACCACACTGGGTGTTGTAGATGTCAGTACCATCCTTGGAACAGTCGGCCTGGTGCTTGCAAGTAGAGCCATCAGGCATGTCGTAGTGGAACTCGAGACGGCAGTCGAACTCGGGCTTCACGTGGAATTTGTGGAGGGAGAACTTCTTCTCCTTGCTGCCAGGGCCACATCCGAAAGAGGGAGCCTCTTCCTTCTTGTTGCCACAGTCAGCAAAGATAGACTTGCCAAAGTGTCGGCCAGTGAGATCGCGCTTCGACTTGTCGGTTCCACAGGACCAGCCCTTGAAATCCCAGTCGTTGTACTTCTCAAACTGGCCGAGCTGGAGGTCATCCCACTGCCATCCCTTCTTCTGGTGCTCCTCACACTTGTTGTCGATAGCCTGAGGAGGAGTGTACTTGGGGGCGTCCTTCCAAGCACCCCAGTGAGCAGAGACCTGGCCGGCAGTGAGCGCCAGAAGGGCAAAGTTGGCCTTCATGGTGAATGATTTTCGGGTGTGTGGTAATAATAACTAGTTATATATGTAGCGAGTGTAATTGTATGTAAAACAAAATATTAAGAAATGGAGTCAAAGGAAACGAATGACTTTGACACCTGAAAAGAGAATTTTTGATGTAAAGGAAAAGGGAAAAGAAAAGAGGTGAGTGATGATCCAAAAGAAAGATTCGATATGGGAGGGAATGGGAAGCATCTATATACCCAATCCACAACTCACCCAACTCTTCCATCACAACGCCCAAGCAGGAGAGCTGGAGACGACAAAGAGCGGGCAATCCGGCATCTGGTGCCAAACAGGGATTGCCCCTTTGGTAATCCATGCATTGCTGGTGGGGGTAGAAGCATCGATGGGAACCCCTTGTAGGCTTTCAGTTCAGGTCGAGCTTCGGTTAGGGGCTCGAAAAGCGCTACCTAGGATTCAGAGGTCCATCTATCGTCAAAGTTCTCCGGCGAGGTGTTGGCAAAGCGGTTCGCAGTCCCAGAGCGGCTCAGGTACGATTGCCAGGATCATAGTGTGACAGGGGCCCTGGCCTCAGATATGGCTCCATGTGCAGGGGTCTTTAACAGCAACTCGGGTGCACGCCCAATGATCTGTGAACTCGCTTTGAGAATCTTCAGGGGTATGTATCTCTCTCAGGTCTTGGCTCTGGATGGACTGACGAACGACGTTGCTGGCACCATGCAAAGGACACAATCAACGGTAGCCAATACCATGCTTGTGCCTGTTCATGGATGAGAGCAGCCCTTGTCTCTCCTCTTTGCCGATGCGATATTCTTAGAAAGTTTGACATAACTCTTTGTTTATGCTTGACTGGGCCCCCTTCAGCTGGCGTATCTTCGGCATCGAAAAATCCCGTTGTACTTGTTGACGTTCAGCTTTCTGAAGCGAAGAGTCAGTGCGCGACAGCCAATACTTCGCATGGCGATAAACGGTTATGCATATTATGTCTAAAATTCCGAGACGCTACTGCACGTGTTGACGAAGACTTGGTTAGCTGCGGCGCCTGTGACCAAGTGAAAAGCAAAAGCAATCGAGAGTCTAGTGGGCGTTTAAGCTGATGTACGGATAGCGGGGCATCTGGGAGCGGGAATGGGTGGAATTTTCACACCCCGCTACGAGGCTTGCACCTAGACGTTGGAAGCGGGTAGCTGAGACAGTCAAAGCCCGTCCTATCGAATCGAGACAAAGGCCGATTCAAGTGGCGGTTGCGGACTCAGGTCGTAGCGATTGATGTCTAGAATCAAACAAGTCAATACTTTCACGTACGTTAGCAAACCTGTCATAACTTACAGGATCAAAAGGGGGAATGAATTTCGCCCCTGCTGTGAATGTTTCTTGCACTTTTCCCTCATGGGAAGATTACTCCTTCCGCACCTGCCGCCTCTTGGCTTGGGTATCATCAAGCTCTGTGAATGGGCAAGTGCAACTGGTGAGTGAAACGCTCCGCCACCTTAGTAGACTTCATTAAGAATCAGGGCCTTCCCTGGAAGGTATCCATTTACAGTGGGGAGCGGCGACCTATGCACGGTTCTCCGGAAGCACTTCTGCAGGTACAGCACCCTGTAGCCTCCAACTGTCCGCCAATCGCGCTACAACCCTCTCTCGATGTCCAGGGCCGAGGAATTTGGTGCGAGACCGCCACTAGAATTTGTCTACCTGGGACAACCTAAATCATCTGATGGTTTCTTTTTCCCCAGAAAACCACCAGACTGCAAGCCACCGACGGTATATCTTAGGTAGGCGAGGGAAGCCGCCAAGCAGCGAGGCTTCCCTCACCGGCTCAGTATTGACGGTGGTAACGGTTGGCAGCTTTTGACTCGTCTGGTCTTCACTAGGTACCTCGGTAGTTACCTACCTATCTATCAGTGACAGATACAGCATTAGACTACCTAGGTAACTATTAGCTGTCAAGATAATATGATTCAACTGCAAGAATGTTTTTCACTTGATGCTAAAAATAAGATCAACTTTCACAATCCGTGGATCTACAGCAGGCCTTCGGAGATACATCGACCAGGTAACCCTCACAACTTTAGTAGGACAAGCTTGCTCACACGCGGGTTGCTACGTCAAAGGAAATTGCAACACTTCCCCTTAAGCAATGATGCTGGACGATGGACGACTGGTGGTGTTATAGAGACAATCCACATGTCCACCGCTTCCACCGACCGTGCTTGACTGGGATCAATCTCGGAAGCATGCCACCTATAGCAAAGAGGTTTCTGGGACCGATGGTCTGGCTAACACGGCCAAAAATGGGCTTGGCATTATTATCAGATTCTTGACGAGTATGTTGAGACTGCTGGAGTTGATTCAGTGACATGTCCGCGCTTCACCTGTCTGAGACCGAGGTTTTGAGGTGCCAAGTATGCAGACTGCAGTCACTCTCGTTCACTGGCTGACTTTACATGGCTCGGATGGTGATGACTTGGCGCCTATCAACGAGTATGGCGGTTGTAATCAGACATTACAAGTCATCTGCCATCATAGGCGCCAGTACCAGAAGAATTAGCCGCTAGAAGCATAAGAGACGAAATAAATATGTCATCTTTTGCTAGCTTAGATTGTCACTCGAGCTACAGTATTTTGGTACCCTAAGCCTCGGAGGACAATTGTTCTATCATCTACCTGATAGGGTAGGTAATGTCTGTGTGATACGGCACTCACTGGCTTTCGATCGCCATAGATAACAGGCACTAATACAGCAGGACAGCCAAAAAGAGACGACGCTGCAAGGTCATCCACCCTTCCTAGCCGTTGTGGTGTTCATTTTTAGCACCAGCGCCACCATCGTCCAGTCGCGTGGTGAGATGGACCCTGGACAGGTCCATCTTGACGCCAGTCGTGTCTCAGGACCAGGCCGCCCTAGTCTGTTTCAACATCAGGACAGCCAATCATCATCTGCTCAGCCGTGAATCTGATACAGGCCAATACCATCCAGCCTTACAGTACATCCTCTTCTGGAACTGGGGTTATCCTAAAGAAGACCTGGCGAGAGGTTGAATACCCTGCATCAAACCATCCCAGCACTTGTTTTGATCATTTGCTTCTAGACTCCAACTGATCTGCAGATACAAACACTTTCGGGTAGTCAAGTCAAGGTCTATACGTTCTGTTGAGTCGAATTACTAACAAGGTGGCATCAGTGCGTATCAAAACACGTTTCTGCAGACATGATACATCTACCGATACGGATACCATCAGACTTAATCATAACCAACCTTGAAACTATGCTTACTTGGTAAAGTGCGCTATATCTCTCGTTACCGAAACTCTATTGATCGGCGTTCACAAATCTGAACTTGAAACAGAAAGAAAAAACAGAACAACCCAAAGAGCCAGTCGCACATTACGAGCCCTGTTTTCCACCTGAACTTGGAGCTGAGCATTGGGCTTGCAATGGTAACAGCTTATCCCGGTCGGGCAATCATTCAACTCACATTTTTCATTGTCCAACATGTACGGATATGTATCCGTACTTTCTATCTTTCTATCTACTTGATGCATAGCAAAAGCAACGTTCAACTCAACCTGCACAAGAGTACCGGAATAATTATTGACTTTTTACATGTCTTGATTGCGTCATAAATCCTTCCCTTCCACGTTAGGTAGTCTCCTGCATTTCTGAGCTGACGTGAAAGCCCCATTTAACGGCTTTGCTAGTGCAGAATTCCTCCGTGATGGGATTCTCGCAAACGTGCAATTTCCCATCTCCTATCTCAACAACAGTCAAATCAGGGTTCTCAATGCTCAATCCAATCATGGCATTTAGTTCATAATGAAATGGCTGTGATAAGCATCGTGATGATATCAGGGGAACTATGTTGATAACAGAACATCGCTGTTATTGTTTCGTTTTAACTGCAAGGTTTATTATTTCATTCCGCTTCACACTTTCAGAAAAGATCGAGCCATTTTCGAATGCAACACTCCATGTAACGCTGCATCGTTATGTCTCCACGGTCGGTCTTGAAGGTCCCGGCTGGGATTAGCCAACAGCGCTAACAAGGGTCATTAGTGTCTATGTCTCTTTTGCGTGTTTCGAGTTGCGGCCAGACAGCGGTCATAGAAACTTGATCTGCCATAATAGGCTTTATACTTTCTCAATCAAGCAGGTTACCTAAACGGTGACTACCTATTATTGTAAACGTTAACTGTGCGGTGACATTGTTGTTTTACCATGAATGCCCCGAACGCCAACCAACTGTTGGCCTTGCCCAAGTGATATTTGAAGTTGATGGCTGGTTTGAATGAGCTGCCGCCGTACGTTATGAGATGAGCAGTTATCAATCCCAACATACATGTGCAAAGTGGAATTATACTTAGACTAGTCTTGCTGGATATGCTGATCTTTAGTCACCTCATCTACATACGATCGATTAGGCTGTGGATTTGTTCTTCTTAGGTCGATCCAGCTCGCACCGACTTCTCCACTGATCGTCGTCAGTCAGTGCGATCCTCTGCTCCTGGTAGTTTCATCAAGTGCTTACCCGTACCACAGCTGACTCGCCTTGCACACCCAGCTCAAGTACTTTCTGTAGTTCTACGTTATCAGACTGTAAACTAGATGGGCCCTTGTCGCGTGTTCAGCGTTACATTTCAGTTGATACCATATCACTTTTTGACCCTTTTGTATATGCATGGGTCCTCAATATGGGTCTATCTGCTTGCAGGGGGGTTCAACCTTTTCAGGACAATGGCGAACCCACGAGGGCGAGCAGGGTACAGGTACGGTACCTGCATATTGCTCCGACCGGAGAAGAAACTGCATTGGGCCTTGCAGGCTGTTGGTTAGTCGTTGGCCGATAGGTTGCCTCTTGAGGCAGCTAGGAGGTGGCTGATGAAGCATGGAAACTTCCATTTTTTGTTTCCGTTGAGCTGAGTGGTGGAATCATGAACACGACGGAAGGAAACCGGTCATGCTCAAAGACCCGCGTATCAACAAAAGCAAGTCTTGCTTGCGGATGGCATGTATCAGACAGATGATCTCCATCAACGGTCATGGAAAACGTTGCGAGATATTCTCAATATGGTTTGATCGATTGCACAGATTCTCTCAGTGTCAGCCTTTCAAAAGAGGAAGAAGCTGATTACCGGGGGTGGTTTCATCAACGATTGTCATGGCTTGAGCACAGAGACTTCACATTGCACAGTCCTTTCATCAAATTTTGAGTTTTTAAACATGTGCATTGGCCTTGCGCACTTACTGAATTTCTCTTTTGCCGTTTTATATACGAAACATTTTTGATCGGGATGGTGATTATTTGCCAACCAATCGCTTTTGGGCAGCTGGAACTGGACTTGCTTTGCAACAGTCTCTTCTGTATCACATTACTGCTCAAGCGCACACGGAGTTCTGCTTTTGGAAGAGTAGAGAACGACAAGTTAGTGGGAGTGGAAGATCGATCTTGAGTGCAGATTTTCGGACCATCCGCTGAGTGACCCAAGATCGGACTTTTCATGAACTGATTCGTACTTGCTCTAGGATACGGTACACCATTCAGTAGACAAACTTTGAGGTTTAATGAAACAGATCAATGATAACACCATGACTTGAGCTACCTGTCCTCAAAGTCTGATGTAAGATATTTAAATAAGGCAGTTTTGCCTCTAGGATGGGTAGTTACAACAGTCACATTCACCGTCAATTCATTCACTTCACTTGCCAAAAGTGCAAGAGATAGACTAAGAAACTCTGAGCCTGTCGCACTTGGCTCCCTAGACCACGTTCTCGATTGAGAGTCGTATCACTTACCCTATCTCTTTTCTTTAAGCTGGCCGAGAAATTTATCATCAGGCACGAAAAGTGAATGCACGTCGCTGAGAAAGTGAAGAGTGGCGATGTGGATACACGAGCATATAGTTAGGAGTGACCGACATTCATAATCCATGATATACTTGAGAATTCAGACGATAATGGTAAAAATCAAATGAAGTCAACAGTCACCCTCTAGTAAAGGACGTTTGACAAGGACTGGAGAATAGATTCTCAGCAGTACGGCGGTCAAGGGCTAAACTTGCCTCCGGTTCGATGAACAATAAGCCATGCCTTAGACAATGGAGAATCATGAGTTGGATGTCATTGGTATTAGTCTAGTCGTGATGCTCGTCTATCGCTACTCTCCACCTCATGCGCCGCTTTGCATCTTCCGCAGTCTCTCCTCAGCAGCCCTTGCTCTTCTTTCACGCTCCAGTCTCATCCGCATCTCAGGCGTCAGTCCTCTAGCCTCAGCCTCTCTCTTCTCCTGGGGCGTTTGCTTTAGACCCGCCGCCAGAGTATTTCCCTTTGGCTTACGTCCCTCAGGCACCTTGGGCCCCTCAATCTTTAACCTCTCCTCCTCAGCCTTCCGGCGCTCAGCTTCCTTATCGCTAGCTTCCTTCTTCTCCCTTTCGTCGCGCTTGTCAGCTTCGGCTTTCGTCATGGCGGGAGGTACCTTGGCATCGTCCCACGCCCACTTAGTTTCTCCAAGCTCAGAGCGGGCGACACGGAAGGCATCGCGCGTGGATCTTTCGCCAGCAAGTTCGAAAGGTGTTTTGCCTTCGTTATTTTTGATGGTAGGATTTGCGCCTCCACGAACAAGGAGACCAAGTACTAATGGAGCGGCATTTTGGGCAGCAGCGAGGTGAAGTGGCCGAGGAGCATGGTGGTTCTGCTCCACTGGCTGAAACTCGAAGTCGGCAGTGATATTGTTGTTCTTGAGATATGAGAGCAGAGCGGGTACTTTCGATCTCCTCACAAACGCTTGCAGTTGAGATGTGTGGAGCAAAGCCGTCTCTTCCTCTTCCGACAGCTTGGGCTTTGAGGGCTTCGAACTTGTCTTTGGGGTAGCAGACTCTGTCTCCTTCTTGGTCTCCTCTATAGGAATGATCTCCCGAACCTTGAGTCGCGTCAACTCGATAAAGGATCGCATGAGCTCATTTTGCGTCGCTCGCCGTGTGCTGAACGGGAAACCTCGCAGTCGAGTATCGTTATGCTTCAGTACTTGGCCCTCGTATGGGCCATATAGAGTTCTTCGATTTGTTACGCCGGTCGCTCTGACGAAGAGCAGCTCTGAAGTGTCGATAAGAGCTTTCCAGTCTTGAAGTAGATTTCTCACGTCCTCCACCAACGCCTGCTCATTATATCGTCGCAAACTCGAACCAGCTGAATGGGCAGCTCCTTTGGCGTTGTCGTTGGCCGACTGGGAACCACCCTGCTTTCTTCGTGTCGTGTATCGGTGGAAAGTCTTGTGAGCTAGGACCGTCGCCTCTCGGTTCATGGTGGTCCCATTCTTGTTAGGCCGCGGAGCTAGAGAGACAACCATTGCTGCAAAGTGACCACCTCCAATCATACAGAGGAAGATGTGAGGGCCTTTGTAAGCAACATCCGGTAATGCGCCCTCCTTGGGGACTTTTGGCATTGAAATAGGCTCCACCTGCTTCTTCTTCAACACTTCCACCAGATCTTGGTTTCTTTGCTCCTCGCCTGTTAGAATGGCACGGTACATTCCAAAGTATGTCTTTTCAGGCAGTAAAGGAGAGCTGAACCATATAAGAGGTGGTTTGCCTCGACCTGCTCTGCCTGCAGTCTCTCCCTCTTCATCATCACCGTTCGCATCAACTGCCTTATCGGCCAGCCTTGCTTGTTTCTTCAATAGTGTAGTAAGAGTTGACTCTTGTCGGCCGTCTTCCTCCTCTTCCTCTGACTCATCGGATTCAGAACCCGATAATGATTCGTCCAGGTCTCCCACTAACTTTTCGAACTCGGCTTCCGACACAGCTTTTTGCCCGCGCAACTTCTGTTTGAGATTGTAGTGGTGCAAATCGGACTTCAGATGTCCGCGCTGATCTATCACGGTTGTGAACGCGAGGCCACACAAAGAACAAGCTTGTGTTCCGACAAGGCCGGTATCCGAAGACGAGGGACTTTCGGCAGTAGATGATGTGGATTCGGCAGCAGCAATGGCCTCAGCTTCGGCATCGGCATCGGCCTTGAGAATTATATTGTCCAAGACCTCGGCGGGCAGATCATAGACTTGAGATATGTTAGCACTTTGCGACTCTTGGACACGTCGATCGATGGCGGGGTACGAATTTTGAGTGTTGACTTACGATACAGTGGTCGCCGAAGAAGGTCTTCATTTGTCTTGGCCATGGCTACTGTTTCCCGTGCTTGGAAGGTATCAGAGACTGTAAGAAATCGAGATATTCTAAGATTATCCTCGGTCGGAATTACTCGTACTTTTTAGAGACCTTCTCACTGAGGCGATGCTGCGTCATACCCAGGGTTAGAAGCCATGCCCCACCAACGGCGTTGAGTCAACCGGTCAGAGAAATGGAGCCCAGCCACACATGACTGCGCCGCTAGATCACAGTGCGCGCACTGAAAGTGGAGTCCATCTTGAGCTTCCTGCATGTAGAAGCTCAGCTGCAAGCACTCAAAAACTCTTGGCTCGACTTTGCATTCTCACAATTCATTTTGCATTCACATTTGCTTCTTACTACTGACGCCGTTGTTGTTTCCTTCTATTATCCAATCTCAGAATGGCTCAATCCATTGCTTCCCCCTCCTCCACTACCCTTTCCCCCAAGGACCCATTGTTCTTCACCAAAGTCATCAATCGGAGTCCGGGGGGATTTGGAGTGAGCAAGAATAATGGCCCCTTTCCTGAACAGACTTGGGCCATGAATTACAATCGCCAGCTCGCTTCTCGACAGCTCAAATCCAGTCAACGGCATCAAATCACTGCCATTCAGGGCATGATCACTGAATACCATGCTCAGCCTGTCGGAACCGAGAACCCTCAGCTCCTTCGCAACATTGTTCAGGCTAAGCAGCTTCTTTCTGCTATTTCGATCCCTACTGGTGCCCAGGTTCTGGGAGCAGAGTTCCTCCATGCCCAAGGGTGGTCAAAAGAAGCTGTGGCAAAGCAAGTGCAGTACCAGCTGCCTGATCAAGCTGCCATTGAACATGCCACTCACTTCCGCGCCAGAACTCGCGCCAGAGCTCGCTCATCTACCCTCACCCTTTCTTTCCGACCCAAAACACCCACTCTAACGTTGGATCAAATACGCAAATTGCTTCAGTTCGTCCAGTCATCTCCCAGCACCCGTCGCATGCCCATCTCTCAGATTCCTGCAGCCCTTGGGCTCGATTGCTCTGAGCGTACCATCACTGTCGCTCTCGGGAAAAATGGGTTTAAGTCTCATCCCGCCATCATTCGCCCTCACATTGACGAAAAGTCTCGTCAGCTCCGCCTAAACTTTGCCCTACAACACGTCAAGTGGACTGTCGAAGAATGGGCCAGCGTCCTCTTCTACGATGAGATGCGAGTTCATCTCATTCTCACCGAACAGCCTCAAGAAGTCTTGGTCACTCGCAAGCTAGACGAAATAGCTCACCCCGACTGTGTCAACATCGAGCCTGTTTCTCCTGCTGATTACAAGGACACCAACGTTTACTTTGCTCACCTGTCAGGTCTTACTGGCGTTGGCCCGCTCCTTTCTTATACTCGTCACAGTAAAGGCCCTCTTAGCCCTGAAAACTGGTATCGCACCATCTTCCCTGGCTTCGCCAACTGGTATAAGAGTCATAAACTAGACGCGCGGTTTGCATTGTCGCCTGACTTGCCTGCCCACAGCCGTCTCACCATTAAGGGCGCCGTTCAAGCTAGCCACAAGTACATTGTTTACTTACCACCGGCCTCTACTGACCTCAACCCTATCACTGAGATTTTCAGCACTATCAAGGCCAACCTCAAAGCTGACAAGGCCGACTCCCTCTTCGGTGATGTCGCCGATTATAGGATTGATGATGTGGTGCGCGATACGTGGGAGGGTATTTCCAAGGAGCATGTGAGCAAGCTCATCGCGAGCATGCCCAAGCGATGCCAGGCAGTCATTGACGCTGATGGATGGTACACACATTTCTAATGACATTACGAGACGATGAGCTATGATTAACCAACAAAGAATTCGAAAATGATGCAAGGACACTACAAACGACTAGAATAATACGAGCCCAAGTACGCACGAGGAATGATGCCGAGAAACGGCGATGATAAGAGGAGTACTTGGGACAACACTGTACAATAATTACTTGCATGGATGCTCAAATGTATGATAGTGCAACGATTCTCTTGACTGATCTGTGATGCGTATTGCCTCTCGGTATGCTGTGACATGTGACATGTGACATGTGACAAGGTGATAGTAGATGGTCGTCAGGATCAGGAGAATTAGCCGCTGAAATCATAAGAGACGAAATAACTTAGTTACCTTATGCTAGCTTAGACTAGTACTTAGGCTACTTTATTCAGGTACCTATGTAGCTCAACTTTAAGCCTTATAGGACATTTCTTCTGTTACTCACGTCCACTGATAGCTATTGGAACCTACTAAGGTACCTAGAGCTCCAAGCTCCCATAATTACCCCGCACTTTAATTCACCAGGTGGAAAATAGCCCGTGGACGAGAAACATGGTCCATGGTGAGCTAATCGTTTAGTTGGTGGATGAGTACATGTATTCCTAGATAATTGATAGATAGTATGGAGTAATTTGTCAATATGTGAGATTCTAATGTCTACGGATTCTGAATATGAATACCCTGTTTCTGTCATTGATCCCGCTTTAGCAGTACGACCCTTCATATGTACTGCAAACTTGGCATGAAGCTTAACAGGTCGATCCCTGCCAGCTTCAACCAATTATCGGTGATGAAGACGTCACAGATAACCCCCCATGGTCTCGTAACGCATCCATGTTCTGTCCTTAGTTTAGTTGCGTCAGCGAATTGGGTTTGTGACATGCAGCGAATCAAGGAATCTGAGCTTGCTCTGTTCGATTCTTGGTTACACTTGCCTTTGATGATGTGTTGCGTAACTTGTAGTGATCTCATATAAGGCAGCGAGTGTCGCCCACATCCGTTTACCCCCGCCTACATCTTGCATCCTTCATCCTTCATCCCTCATCCTCTTTCAACCCATACGTCGACTATACTAAATACCAATTATTATCATCATGGATTTCGTCAAGAACCTCGCTGGTGGAAACAAGGGCAACGACAATGCCCAAGCCACCGATCAGCCCCAGGGACAACAGTCTGGCGGTGGCTTCATGGACAACCTCACCAACAAGGTTAGCTTCCTGACTGTTGACACTTCGGAATCCCATTAATTCTTCCCAGGCCAACAACATGGCAGGCGGCGGTGCCCAGGGCGAGAAGAATGAGGATGGCCTCGACAAGGGTACGTGATAACACCACGCATTTTTCCTCGAGCTGAGCTGACAACCCTTGACAGCCGTTGACTACGTTCAAGAGAACGTTCTTGGTCAAGGCAGTCAATCAAATGAAAGCGCCGTAGAGCAGCAAAAGGACGAGTTCATCTCTGACTCTATCAGGTCACAGTACAAAGGTTTCACTGGCAAAGAGTTCCCCATAGCAGACAAATAGGTTCTTGCGTGGATAAATCCCTGGTCTCGAGGATTGGGGAATAAGTGTATGGATAATTACATGACAGACCGAATGACTGCGAATGGATGCTCTTTGAATTAAATAATGTGAGGCAGTCTTCTTGCCATCGACAAGACCACTTGGTCAATAGCTTTTGAATGATCTTCATAGAATAATGAGCTGGGATTGCGCATGCCGAGCTCCCAAGACAACACAAGAGTTTCACAGTCAATAAGCTAGTCATACACCAACTGGGAGAAGCATTGAACCAGCAGATGTCTGGTGAATTATGAGAGATTGACCAAGTGCCCGATCTCGATGCATAGGTAGATAGATTATGAAGAGGATTAAGGTAATATGCCACCAAGTGGAGCATCCTAGCACAAATGATCTCAACGATCGACAAAATTGATAAAGGGCTACCGAGTTTGGCGCAGTAACTTTCGTTTATTGGCCTATTCATATACTTTGAAACTCTGGGCAGTTGATCTTCTCCACGTAAACATGGATCTCGACCATTACTCCATTCGGCACGCCGGTGACCCCTTCCCGCCTTCAACGACGATGCGGCTCACTCGACTTTCGATTAGCTACCTATATTTGCCTTGTCTCGCTCAATGGCTTTGTATAACCCTTGCGAAATCATCAACGCATCAAACTACCAACATCAACAGCATGGTCCGCGATGCGCCTTTGTTAATAGCAGATCTATGCCAGTCGCATAGCGCTAAAAAGGGGAAATATGCTATTCCACAATTCGCCAAGTCCCTCCGCCACGAGGATCACTTCCAAGCAGTCTGGGAAGATGTCGGTGGAGCCTCTGGTCTTGCCAGCCGCCTAATGGCTGAGTTCAGCATACGGGATTTGCGTAGCTGTGCAAACATTTGGGAATGACCGCATCTGCTCAACAAGTACAATCACAGAGACGTGCAGCTCTAGATGAGCTCGTTAAAATTCTATACCAACGGCGAGGACGGGAAGACAGCAGGCTCCTGGATCGCTTTTACCAACACATAATACCAGCGTGCAACCTAGAGGTTGTACAGAGGTTCGAACAAGACCAAAATATCGAACCATCTCAGAAGACAGGCTCCTGCTAACTGGTCATTCCCAGCTGAGCGAGTCGGAACTTCTACGGGAAGCCTTCTCAAAGGACAATCTTCTGTTTGCCCAGTATCAATCACTTTTACGCGGCAATATCCTCTTTGACAAAAGAATCCTCACAACACTCCTCGCCAAAGACAAAGTAAATTGTTCTCCGGATTTGTTCGATGAAGTGGTCGTGCCTCTACTCAAAACTCTCCGCAAGAGTAGATACGATAGTGAGACGCGCAGTCAGCATCTTGATCTTGTACTCCAATGTATCCGAGAACATCAAGACGCACTTTCCGGGCAACCTCTTCTTACAAAGGGAGGTCTTTTTCAGTACATTGTTGATCGATGGTCTGATGCATCCAAAGGTAGTGCGAACAGACGGCAACTCGAATTGCATCTAGTGCAAGCTATCAAGTTAATTCCAAACCCGTCGTGGTCGCGAGGAAACAAGTTTGAGCACTTGCACCAGGCTATCTCTGTTTCTAAGAAACTAAGTCACGAAGAGAGATACGAATTCTTTCGCCTGCTTCTATTATATCTCCAAGTATTTACAGTAGATATCGAGAGTGATTCGGAGCAAGATTTGTCTCGTCTGAAGCAAGATTCTTGGAGTTGCTGGCCGTCCTCTCTCTTCTTCTGCATGGATGAAAGGAAGTCACTTCAGCTCTTTGAGAAACTGGAAAAATTGTTTCCGAAAAGAGATTCCCTGAGTGTCGAAAGACAAACTGGAACAGTTTTACATCAGTCTCAGGGCGCGATTAAGTACAGTCCTGTTGGAGATTTCCATGTGGCGAAAGCATTGTTGATACGGAGATCAACGACGCAGCACGAACGTTCACAATGGCCTAGTTATGCTATTGAACTCGTCAAAGAGAGACAAGCCAAAGCTCAGCAATCGCGGGAAGCTGTGGAACGAGCTTACTGGGTGACAAGTGCATTGAATCTCTAAGTTTCTGTAGGAGACTTGGCGACACTGTATGAGACTATTGTGTGGTTGTGACGATTCATCAAGGATTCTACTGTGACTTCCCGTATTTTTACTAGCAATTCCTTCAAAACACGCGAGATGGAGGAGCTTTTAGGCGCCATGCCGGATGGGGACGTTAACTCGCCCACGGCTGCGATAGCTTTGACAACGTCTCTGGTAAAGAAGGACATTGAGTTTGCAAACTAAGTTCTTGTTGAGATAGTATCTACGGTAGTTATGGCTGTGGGAGAGCCAGGGTTCCAAGCGGCAAGCTGGTCTTGGGTAATTGACCTCGTTAGGTCGACAGCCGATCGACGTACCAGCAAACTCGATGTCTTCTTCGAGAATCTCTCAAAGTGCACTGAGCTGGATCGCGAGAAATGCCAGAGAGACTTACTGGATATCGTTTGGAAGCCTACGACCGATCTTTCGATCCAAATCGGGACCATCGTTCATGATCCTGCTCTAAAAACAACAACCGACGGCCCACTCTACGATACTCTCGTGCCTGGATCACAAAAAGATTCTGTTAATGGAAGATATCTTTACCGACGCATTTCCAATACCTCTATCTCACCTCATTTACTAGCCGATCTGACGCAATTACTCATTAATCAGACAAGAGAACGCCTCGGCTCTAGAGGTCTACGAGCGCAAATGCAGAGTGTCGTCTTCGCTATCAATAGCCTGGCTACAAGCGATCAACCCTCGTTGGCTTGCCCATTCATTTGTGACCTCGTTTTGGATAATGAAGGACAAGAAACATCATCATGGCACCGGCATTTTCTCAGTCCGAGGTTTCTCTTGAATCTTCCAGCCAGGGCTGCCCAAGAGCTACTGTGTACTATGGCAAGTGTCATGAGCGAGGGGATGAGAGCACAGAACCAGGACACTGATACAAGAGAAAGCGTTAAAAGAGTGAAGGGTGATGATGCGACGAGAGGAGCAAAAACCTTAGAGACCAAGCAGTCTGGGGAACCTTCCGTTCATCTCATCAAAGTCACCACTGTTAAGATGCTTGCCCAACTCTTACAGCATAAAGTATTCATCAACTCTTCTGTGTCGTGCGAAATTCTTATTTTACTTCTATCTGAAGCTCGAAATATCGACATACGAACTACTATTACGAATAGTCTTTTTGCCGTAGTGGAGGATCCAGCTTCCACATCCTACATCCGAAAGCAGATACTTGATGCTCTCGATAAGTACTGCGTCCCAGTGGCTACACAACTCAACAAACGACGCGGTATTACTGAATCTGATTGGGCTGACGCCTCAGAACATGGCTCGGGTCTTCCCATTATCGATGATGATACTCCTTTACTCGATCTAATGATTGAAAAGGTTCATCAGGCAAAGTTAGAGGAAGCCGATAAGTCCCGGCTGGCTCAACTTGTCATGAGTGCGATAGAACAGTCGTCTGCGAAAAACTCTCGCTGGCTAAATCTTTTCATGGTTAAAAACCACTTCTATCTGGATGAGCAATTGCCTGAACTCCCCATCCATCTAGCACCCCTCACGAAAGCCTTCATTCAACTGAGACCATACATTCCCTTGTCCGTCTTCAGCATGGTCGAAGCCTCTGCATTGAGCCACATTGATCCGTTACCAGGAGTAAAACGTATCACGCAGTCCATAGAGGAAGATCGCGACTTGATCAACTCAAATGCAGGTAAACATTGGCGTTCGCAATACTCAGGTGGCTGCATCGAACGGAACCGCTGTAACTCCGAGTTCATTCCTTTTCATGTGGCTATCTTGATGCAAGAGCGTCCGGAACTAAGCGAAACCGAGTTGACATCGCTCCAGTCACTCGTAACAACTTGTGCTGCACGAATACTCAAGTTCAACTCTCCTGGACAAGTAGTGAACCTGGTCAGAAGGTTGTGTGAAAAGGCATTGAAAGACCGTGAGAACTGAGGACGCTGGACCAGAAATTGTTTGCCTTGTATCAAAACAATCATTCAGATGACAAAGGATGCTCAAGCACGTCCGCGTACCAAAGACGATCCGCTTCCTTGGCTACCCAGTGTTTTCCAGTTGAAACTCCAGTGTTTACCCTTCCCTCTATCTGACGCAACGGATGTGGAAGTGCAGAGTTTTGTAGAAGAGCTCTACAGGATGATTCTGGGTCTTTCAGAGCGTCAAAATCAGCCATATCACCTCGACCTCGAGAACCTGAAACGAGAAATTGACTACTGGCCATTGGAAACAATCATTCGGATGCTTTGCATTGAAATTGAATGCAGTACAAGCATATGATTTCAAATCGCCCCAGTTGCCCAGCCTCGCGGACTTTTTGAGTTGTGACATTATCAGTCATCTACTTATGAGAGCGGATGATTCAAAGTATACCGGTGCTGGCGAAGAGATTAAATTTCTGGTGCATGAATGGGAGAATTGTAACTACGATACAATTAGGATGTTGGGAGTTAATCTGAAACTACGTAAATACTGGATTACTAAAAGCTAAGCAGCAATATGAGGAGGAAGCTGACTTCCAGTGTCGCAACACATGCTGTCAATGATTTCCTCAAGTTTTATGTCTATGGCTTTATCAACAAGACTTTGTGACAATCATTGGGGCGGTTTGATTCGCATCCTAGTATTATGCTAAGATATTCTAAGATACACTTTTATCAGGGCTTATTCTGTCATATAGTAACACCAATCAAGAGAAATCGTCCCAAAACAATAGAGGCACGATTTAATCTAAAGTCTATCCGTCATAAGTCTTATCAATAGGAGGAGGGCCACAATCGACACAATTACCTCGGGAAAAACTATAAAGGCCGCTACAGACATCATAAGACAAAGATTCAGACCAGCAAGAAGTAAAGGCGAGACCTCTTGAGACCTCTGTGTGTCGCTTGTTTCCACCAAGGATGGTACGGGTGTTACTAGCCCTGGGGGACCATCGGCTCTGATAAACGACGGTGTTGGTGTAAGATTGAGAGAGGCGGACGTTCCTTTCTCGTCTCCCGTATCAGGCCCTAAGCCTGTTACCACAATTGTTTTAGTAATTGGCATCTGAGTAGGCAGGGTCACAGTGCCTAAGTGAGGGCTCTCAGTGTTGGACTCGGTGGGCTGCGATGGACTTGTTTCAGCAGGAGAGCCCGAAGAGCCTGTCGATGTCACCGTCTGGCCCGGTTTTTGAGAAACAAAACCATTTGAATCGTCGCTATTGTCGCTTCCTGTGCCATCGTTTTCTTGGCCCCCTTGGTAAAGGGGAGGAATGGGTTCATTATCGGAAGCGTTCTGAGAATCATTTGGAGCTTGGCCATCTGAGGAGTCCAGAACTGAGTTTGTTGGGTTTGTATTGTCTAGAGAGTGATGCCCTTCCACGTTTGTCGCAGCATCTCCAGAACAAGGTCTGAGCATTACCCCACAGATTTCCTCGGTTGGGTTGATGGTCCGGTCTTGATTGAGCGCCGTACTGTCTCGAGGTTCAATTTGGGGCTGTTCAGGATTACCCTGATGGAGCACGATGCTATGAGAGCAGGCAGTAGCACATTCTACATGGCTTCGTCAGTCTGTTTCAAAGTTATAACCTTATGACTTACCTGGTGTAGTTGTGCCAGGACTATATGTACAGGTCCCAAGATTCAAGAGTAATACGCCAGCAAGCAAGTACTGTAGCATGGCTTCACAATAGTAAGGAGTGATTGTGCGTTCCAAAAAGAAGTGAACAAAATACGTTTCAAAAACGAGGCTGAAGGTGAAAGCGACGGATGATGAGGGGAGGATTGCGAGGATCCATCTCCATCGGAAAGATAAGGTATCCTTAGGTAATTTCCATCATAAGAGAGGAAATAAGTCTAAAAAAGATCAAGGCAGCAGGAGGAGCGTAGACAATCTTGGGGGGGAGCCTGCCCTCACTGCATGATGACCAGAAACGGGAGCAAGCAACAGGCAGGTCGTAAAACCTGAAAGGGGAAAGAGTCAATTGCTTATCAATATTTCTAGTAAATAGTCAAGGGTATCGCATCTAATAGAACAGCAAAGCCAGAGGCTTCTTCTCGTCATCGTATCTGTCCTTGAATTCTTTCCTTGATAGGAAGCGAGCCAGGGGCATCATTGTATCCTTCATGTCCAGAACGCCGCGCTTCTTTTGGTCGATGTGGGAGGCGTCTACAACCAGGCGCTTCAGGCTATCCAAGGAGAGTGCACCTGTTCGAGTCAGTTAAAGGCTTCATCGAGGGGCAGAGAGTGGACAACTCCAATGTCAGACTTACCATTTTCGATGAGATCCATCAGACGCGCAGGTGTACCGACACAGATACCAGTCTTGTGGTTCTGGAGAAATTGAACTTGCTCTTCCACTTTCATGTGCTTGGCGAACTAGAGTATGTCAGTATAAAAAGTGCGAATTTGAAAGAACGTCCAACATACCAGCTTCGCGATCGAATTTTCTTTATTCTGGAATTTGCGCATCGATCTGCCATAGGTCAGTTTCCTTCATCTGCAATAGTACGCCGTGACATACCTAACAATATCCGCAGCTCTCAAGCCCGCTCCTGCAACAATTATAGTGTGCGGCGATCCTTTCTTCTTGGGTGATTTCTTCAAGAGCTCAGGATTCTCCGTGACGCTCTCCAGGAAGTCGGGGAACTTTTCCAGGGTTCTTGTCTCCTGCCATGAAGTCGTGTCTTGAATGGCGTTGGCTGATGATTGTGAGTTAAGGCTTCATTGATTCGAGAATTAAATGAGTCGTACCTGAGACAGTCATATCTGAAATCTCAACAGCACTCAGATCGCCGCCGAAACGTCCCAACTTTTGCGCCAGATGATCGGCCAAGAGCTGGTTGTCCATCTTGGTGAAGAGCGTGTTGAGACCAAGCTCAGTATCGAGTAATTCATCATCTGGTGCGTTGGCCTTTCTCTTCTTGTTCTTCTTTGGCTTAGTTTGAGCAGGAGTTTCCTCCGCTTGTCTCTTTTTTGAAGTCGACATGGTGTTTGTTGTGTTTTTATTTATGATGCTGTTTGGCTTTCTCAAGTTTTCTCAAGGTCAAAGCAAGAAATTTTGCGACGTACAGTGTTAACAGCGATCATGGCTAGAAACTCCACCAGGAACTGGGGCGCGTACTGTCTTTGCACTGTTACTCCTGGAAACCAGATCCACTAGGCATGATGAACAGCGCCTCATGAGTTCTACATACGAAAATGAATCAAATTTCAACCATTCCAGGAATATAAGATTCAAAATTCTCATTATCGTGTGCTGTCACCAATGGAAAGTACCTAGATGATAGCCTTTCAAGTGGGCAACAGAGAAATTGTTCCCAAATCGTAGGCTACTAAAAGAAGGTAGCCTAAGTGCTAAACTAAGCCCGCATAAGGTGACCAAATCTTTTCGCCTCTTATGATCTAGGCACATGTTATTCGAATGAGGTTGATCGGACAATTTGAGAGGTGCTCCTAAGCAAAGTCGAAAAAGAAGATTAGATCAAGTATAACAACCCTCGTTCCCAAAAAGTCAAAGGTAACCATCAATATTCTTCTCGAGATAGTTATATATTTATGAACCCTTCCAGACCAAAACGCCCAATATGTACGCCCGACAGTAAAAAGTAACAGAAAAGCCCTTGCCGAAGGGATGCCTCTAAAAGATGCTGTTGACAATGTTTCCTCCAATGGTAGCACCAGCACCGAAGATAGCGGCGTTACCCAACTTCTTACCGAACTTCTTACCATACTCGTTCACCTTGTTGTCCTTGCCATCTCCTTCCTGTCCCGGTTGTCCAGATCCTTCGGCGACGGCCATAGGTGGCACCTGCGCATTGTATGGGTTCTGCTGAGGAGGCGGCCCTTGCGGGTAACCGTATTGCGGCTGCGGCTGAGGCTGAGGCATCGGCGCATGCATAGGCTGAACAGGCTTCTTCATCTCTTGGTCCACGAGCACGTAGTTGCGAGGAAAGATACCCTCCCGGCCAGTTCGCTCGTTGCGACCCATCCACCAATCTTGATTCATGTATTCGTAAACGGCGATGCGGTCGTCCTTCTCGAAATACAGATCCCGACCATCAGCGCCGGCGTAGCGGTATAGGGCGCGGGCATGAGCAACAGTGGGCTTGACGTTGCGGTTCGGGAGGCCAGGAGGGGGTGTCTGGTCATACGCGGGTGGCGCAGGGGAATGAGACTTGATTTTGAGATCCTCGAAGGCCCTGGTAGGAGCTGCGTGGGTGGCGGGCGCGGGGGACGGGGTCGGCGCGGGAGAAGCGGCCTTGGCGGCAGCGGTTTTCTTGGGGGCAGCGGCGGCGCCTGTAGCAGTTCGGAGAGGACCCGAGAGGGAGGACTCAGGAGGGAGAGCGGTGTTGATAGTGTCGTAGACGGAGTCGTCAATCACGCCTCGCTCGAGGAGGTTCTCGAGTTCCTGCAAAGTGTCAGCTCATATGCGGTCGGATGTAGCGTAGACGATGCGACAGCGCAGATAGAACGTGGGTGTTGCTATGGGGAATATTTACATTCTTGATGTTGCGAAGTGAACGGTTCACCTCCATAATAGTCTGGCGATCAGCAGCCATTGCAGATGTTGCGCCCGAAGGATCCGGCCTTGAGGTGAGGGTATTAGAGATGGATTGAGTATAGGACGACGAAACCTAAAAGGGAGAGATATGTGAGATGGTTACTGCGACACCTTTGCAACTTGACAAAGATTCGATAACGACAGTATGTCAGGTTGATGTTTGATCAGAGTTTCAGCGCTGTCTGCTAAGGCTCGGAATTCGGCCAAGCCCAAGACAAATGGGGCATTGAGGCAGTGCATTGCCCCTCGCTCAACACATCCAATCTCGGACGCCTTTCACGCGTAACCAAATATGTACTGTACATGTACGGTATGATAATTAAATGTGATGTGAATTCCTGTTATTTCTGAGGGTATTTTCAATTTTATTTATTTCAGTCTTGGCGACTGTTTGTACTTGAAATTAATTCATAGCGTGATATTGTTCATTGTTTAAGTCATAGCCTTCTTTGGGCTTCTTAAATATGTATTCTCCCTCTCTTCAATCCGGTGGCAATTCCTTTATTGCACGAACTTGCTGCTCTCAACAGTGTACAGATCAACATACTCATCAACAGGGGTAGACTCAAGCTTCTTGGCATCCAAGTTGAGCTCCACCAGCTCCTTAACCCTGGACTCGGGGTAGTGAGGGCCAAGGTGGCGCTTGTACTTCTCGAGGATAACGGGCTTGGCCTCCTCGCGGCGGAGACGGTGGCCAAGAGGAGCCTCGACAGCGACCTCGTCGAGGACGGTGCCATCGTTGAGCTCGACAGTAAGAGCGTTGGAGATGGTTCGGAGCTTGGGGTCATGGTAGTCCTTGGTGTACTGAGGATCCTCAACACACTTGATCTTCTGTCGGAGAGACTCGACGAGAGGAGAGGTGGCAGCCTCACCACCGTCAGTGTAGTCGGTGGCCTCAAGACGGCCGAAGACGAGCATAGTGGCGCACATGTACTGGATGCAGTGGTCACGGTCGGCGAAGTTGTCCATGGGCTTGAACTGCTTATCAATGATGCGGATGCAAGCCTCGTGGGTTCGGCAGGTGATGGACTTGATATCGGCAGCAGACTTGCCCTGGGACTTGAGGAGGTGGTGAATCTTCTCGGAGGCTTCGACAGCGGTTTGAGAGTGGAACTCAGCTGCGATGTGTTAGTTGTGTTCATATTAGGTTGTGAGTGACCTTACCAGGGTAGGAGACCTTGAAGAGAACGTTCTCCATGACATAGCTGCCGTAGGGGCGCTGGAACTCGAACTTCTGGCCCTTGAACAGGACATCGTAGAAACCCCAGACAGGAGCAGACAGAACGGTAGGAACACCCTGCTCACCCTTGAGGACCTTGAGAGCGAGGTTGACGGCGCGCTGGCAAGCATCACCGGCAGCCCAGGACTTTCGGGACATGGTGTTGGGGGTGTGGCGGTAGGTTCGCAGAGACTGGCCGTCAACCCAAGCCTGGGTAACAGCATCGGCAATCTGCTTCTCATTGAGGCCGAGCATCTTGGAGACGACGGCGGTAGAGGCGACCTTGACGAGGACGACGTGGTCAAGACCGACCTTGTTGTAGGAGTTGAGGAGAGCCAAGCATCCCTGGATCTCGTGAGCCTTGATCATGGCCTCGAGAACATCCTTGACAACAAAGGTCTTGCCGCCAGCGAGGTTACCACCAGCCTTGTTGGTACGGTTGATCCAGTCAGCGACGGCGAGGATAGCACCAAGGTTGTCAGAGGGGTGTCCCCACTCAGCAGCGAGCCAGCAGTCGTTGAAGTCGAGCCATCGGATCATAGCACCAATGTTGAAGGCGGCGTTGACGGGGTCAAGCTGGAAGGGAGTACCAGGGACCTTGGGGCCGTTGGGGACAACGGTGCCGGGGACAATAGGTCCAAGGAGCTTAGAGCACTCCTTGAACCTCAAACCCTCAAGACCGCAGCCGAGAGTATCGAGGAGAATCCATCGAGCAGTGTCGAACTGCGGAAAAATGAAATTAGCATTGAATTGCATGTAATTGGGACTCAATTGAGTTCGTGATGTTCTCTTTAGTGTTGAAGAGGCGGGGTATTGCGGGGTGCAGAGTTAAGGTCTCGAGATTTGGAGAGTACTTACAGCAAGCTCAGAGTCAATGGTCTTATTGGCGACATAGTCGGCAATATCCTTGATCTCAGGATCGTATTCTCGGGGGGCGGAAGACATATCGGGGGCTCCTGAACGTGTAGCAGCAGATGTTGAAAAGGCAGCTCCAGAAAGTGAAGAGCGAGCGGCGCCGAAAGCTGAGCGGGCCACAAGAGGGGCAGCGACGCGAAGACCCCGGGGAGATTGGAAGCGTAGCTGCTTGGTGGCCGTTCGAAGGGTCCGGCTAACGGCAGACATAGTTGATGTTGGTGAGATGTCTGGTATTGACTTAAGGGAAAGGAAAAGAAAACAATGCCTTTATCTTGGAGTATCTCGGCTCATGGCCCGTCGTTTACCGTAGAGCACCTCGGCTAACAGTCTAGCCATGATTTTGAGGATCGTGTCAAGATTGCCATTGCACTGTAGGGGCAACCTGAAATCCCACTTCTAATACAGTAAATACAGTGCGGTATTTCTACCTTACCTGCGGGTTTAGTCATTTGGCCAATCCGGAGGTTGAATTGTCTTTTGGCTTCACCGAGTTGAGCCTCTTTTAATCCCCCATACCCCAGAATCCTGGGGTCATTTCTCCACGCTCTATCTTTCGGATCAACAGACGGAATACGATGAGAATCCGATACCTTCCGACCGAGGATAATATTTTAGATAGTGGTAGTTTTGTATCGGCCAGCGAAGGGTAGCAATGGTTCTACCATAGTAGAGTGTTGGGAGCTTTGAATATAGCTTCAATGACGAAATATGCACCTGTGAAATCTCCAATAATTCATCTTAATGAGGAGAAATGAATAAACCCGGTGGCAGCCATCATTTGTCCAATTGCGAATTATGCTTGGTCCAGGTTTGTGGGCGACTTGTCGCAATCTCGATCTGATGGTTATGACATAGTTTATGTAGTAGTGCAAGGCAAACAACAATGTAAGCTTCAATGATGATGTTTGCAGCGGTAGAAAATTTCAAATTTCAAATTTACTCACCTTCAACCTCAACTGTACATACATTCAGGTGAGACATAATGATAACATGCCCTCTACGTCAGCTTTATCCTTGATGAAGTTTGAGGCCCTGACGCATTGTGGCGTATGTCATTGCATCAGGGTTTATGCTCTCTTACAGTACATGGCGAGGATCGAGCGATCCGATTAGATCAAACTTGATCATTCACGATCCGCAAATGATTTTTAGGAAAGATCGTGACAAGAGATCGAATATTGGTGCAGGGTAGGTCTTGGGCGCGCTTAGAGCTGTTGCTTTAATGGTGAATGATGCCAAAACTGATACCAATCAAGATTATCCCATGCCAAAACTCCATCTAACTAAAAGATGGAAAATTCATATGCTCAGGTCTGAGCTCGGGAGAAAATTTGGGTCCAGATGAACCCTGATCTTCTCTCCAATGTCGTCATGAGCTATGTCATGTACCTGACTGAAGCAAATAATTCCCCGAGCAGAAGGGTCTAGAGGAACGCGTTGATAGAGTCGCGACTTGAATGAACACGACGTAACGGAGAGAACCCGCACGTTTTAACCAATAGATTTACTAATTTCGTCATGGTTGCGTAAAGCGAAAGATTCGAGACATGAGAAGAATTCACCTACTTGGCTGAGGAGTGGAATCGCAATGATTAATTATCAGAGTCGTCGATGAAACCCGCTGCCGGCTTTAATCTGTGATGGGCTCCTCGGTTGACCGTTTTGACTATCGTGGTCTGCAATCAATTACATTCATAAGGCGTTGATACATGAGACATGCATGTAGGCTGAAGGGCTAGATGAATCTAAAGACTACTGTTGGTAATTGCTTTGTTGTGAGGATTAATAACAACACCCTTCACGAGAGATGGCTACATTTAAATTTTGGTCGCGTCGGCAAATGCCGTTGAAACCTGAGACCCTTGTCGTCTGGTGTTATTTTTTACTGTATCCAAGTCCCGATCGTCGGGATATCACTTCTTCAGCATATCGGAGGGAAAAGCTGAAAAGAAAATAATTATCAGGCCATTCCTCTTGACATGGATGGGATGGATGGAGTTGACAGGACCAGCCTGATTTAGAATGCGACTTGCAGATCATCTTGTTGACTGTCAAGTTCTCATGACGGTCGGTCTCAGTTTGAATCAGATAAAAGTGAAAACAGCGCAGACGCAACAAGAGTCTAGATGCCGCCTATTTTACTACCTCTTGGTGTCCTGAAGTCCTGAAGTCATGATGTCATTTGGACATCTGGACCCTGCCAAGCCCAGTTGTCTCGATCACTGTCAAGCCTCAAGAGTCTGGTCATCAAGAGGTTACAAAAAAAAAGGATAGAAATCGACGACGAGGCAGGAACTTCATGGGTCGAGGCTTTTGAACTTGTTACACGCCCCGGTACGTTTTAAGCGATGATTACGGCGATGGGCATGTCGATAGCCTTGCAACCGCATCGTACCTCCATCACTGTTCATTAGATCGTGTTGTACGGACGGGAGACTTACTGCATTGGACAGGACAGTTGAGGAGAAAACTAAGAGTGAGGCGGTTCAACAACGACCATGTTTGTGACAATTTGACAGTTATAAATGTAGACATGATTGACGTTCTAATTAAGGAACCTCATGTCAAGGTTCCAGCCTTGAATTCTTCAAGTTATTCAAGTGGTCGCCTTGCAAAGGACTAACTACTGTAATAAGGATATTCAACAACGATCTTCATACCTACATTGTAACTGTCAATTGGGGACAACTCCGAAAGGGTTAAAGAGGCTTCATCAGTTCAAGGGTCCCTGTCATACCCGCCGATCTACCCCTGTAAGCGCTCCCGGTCCGATCTGAACGTTGATGGCAAAGACATACGAATCGACAATGAGAACAGCATTGTTTTTGCTCATTTTTATTATTGTAAACTAAAATGAATCCATATTCATCGCTCATGCATTAGGGCAGATGATGATTCGTTTATCATTTGTCTTCCTTTCCTTTTTGCAACTCGCAACTCTCCTTGTACCATACTTGCTTCTTCTCTTATTTCCATCCATCCATCCATCTTGTACATGGCCATGGGATCTCAAACTCATTGTATCGAACCACAAGATATACCCCGTCAGAACCCCAACTCCTCTTGATGCTTCCATGTTCTCAATCGAACAAATCCACTCGATCCCATGAATTAGGGGTCTTTCATGTCATCATCACTCGAGAAGTATCCACTATCAACTACACAAAAGAGTCGTCACTACGGATATCCATCCATACACACCACGCTAGGCTCTCATCCTCAAGGGTCTCGTCTCGATATATCTACCCCTGCTGCGAAATATCCATCGATTGACTTTGCTTTTCGCTTCACGTTATTCTTTGGTCAGAAACCGTTGAACTCGGTACTGTTAGCTAAGCTTGGCTAAGCCACGGTAGTCTATCCAACCGTTTATTAACAAAAGACATCCTGAAAAGTCCATGATCCATTCATCCATAGTCTAGTCTCTCTGGCCCGCCTTTGGTCTGTTCACCTCCCAATACTACTACAAGTTAACACTTTGTCTCACTCGCCGAGTCTCTTTTCTCTCGAGTTACCACTCAAAGAGTTTCTGTTACTTTATTTTAGTTCAGTTCCGATCTCATTATTCCATCTATTCAAAGCGCTTAGACCTTCATCGAGAACCAACCAAACGACTCTAATACTGGCTCCCACTACCTACCTCAGACTCAGGCCTACCAGGCCTACAAAAGAAAATACTTGGTGGCCTTACTGAACCCTTGTCCCAGTCGACTCAGACCTGAATTGGCCTATCCCATCCCACAACCCGCAAGACCTGTGTTCCCCATTTTACAAAGATCGATCTCTCCCTTCGGCTCTTCGGATTTGAGAAAAAGGTCCTTGAACGCATAACCAAAACGCCTCACGAGAACTACACCATCTACGGGTTTTCATCATGACTGGGAATAAACTCCTCGTCTACTTGCTTCGACGCGACCTGAGAACCATCGATAACCCCATCCTCCACCACCTGGCCACTTCTGACCATGGCTTTACTCACCTCCTCCCCATCTACATCCTTCCTCCCCACCAAATCGAGACATCGGGCTTCGTTGCTGAGGGGCAAAAGTCTCCTTATCCAGAAGCTCGAAGCCAGGTCGGTCGCTTCTGGAGATGTGGTCCGATTCGAGCCAAGTTCCAGGCTGAATGTATCTGGGATCTGAAACAAAATCTCGAGAAGATCAATAGTGGCATGCTGGTTCGAATCGGAAGGTTCGATGATGTTCTGAATCATTTGATCAAGTCGTTGCATGACAACAACCAATCCATCGATGCTGTTTGGATGACTGAGGAGCCCTCGAAAGAGGAGGTGGACGACCAGAATGCCGCAGCCTCGGTATGCTCCGAGAAGGGCATCAACTTTAAGCTCTGGCAGGATGAAAAGTACCTCGTTGATGAGTAAGTTCTTCATGTCTAATCGAGAAACTTACTAACATAGACAGCCGTGACACTGGTTTGAGTAACCCCAATGAGCTCCCAGATGTCTTTACCACTTACCGCAAAACACAAGAACCTCTCCGAGAGCGCCCTCGCCCCACTGTGCCTTGTCCACAGGTCGGGTCATTACCTTGCTTCCCTTCCTGGGCTTTATCTCAACAACCCCCTTTCCAAATTCCAGACAACTACGACGAGTTTGAAAGACGACTTGTAGAGCCCGTCAAACAAGTTTTGTCCGATCCCCCTCCTTTTCCTGAAGGCGCCAAGTCTGCCCACCCGTTTAAGGGGGGTGAAACCCCTGCTTGGGAGCGTCTCTATCATCTTATCAAGTCAGGTGCGATGACTACTTATCAGGAAACCCGCAATGGTTTACTCGGGCTTGATTACAGTACTAAGCTTGCAGCTTTCTTGGCCATGGGATGCATGTCTGCTCGTTCTATTCACGAGGAACTTGTCAAGTTTGAGAATGGCCTAGAGCAAGACTATTCTCAAGCTATGGGCTTTGGCGGGGGCGAGAACGAGGGCACCAGGGCCGTCAGGTTCGAGCTTCTATGGCGGGATTATATGAGGCTCTGTACTATGAAATTCGGAGCCAAGCTCTTTTCAATCCATGGCTTTAAAGGAAAAGGGAATTATTCTCAGGAATGGAAAACAGCCAACAAGAGCGAGGCTGCTGCCGATCAAACCCCTCCACCGGACGAAGTTGCCCAGATCATCGACAGGCTCCTTCGAGGGACTACGGGCATGGGCCTGATCGATGCCTCCCAGAGGGAACTGTTATTCACCGGGTACACATCGAACAGAGCACGCCAGAATGTTGCTAGTTTCGGAGCAAAGCACTTAGGACTTGACTGGAGGTACTTGGCGGAATGGTATGAGCAAAACCTCGTGGACTATGATGTTTCGAGTAACTGGTCGAACTGGGTTAGTAGTTACATTTCTTCACCCCTCATTGCAGTATTCACTTTTCATTATTGCTCTCTAACTAAGGCTGTTCAACAACTAACGGTACAAAAGCAATATGTCGCTGGCGTCGGCAATGATCCCCGTGGACAAGCAAGACAGTTCAATCCTGTGAAACAAGCCTTCGACTATGACAATGACGGGAGATACGTACGTACATGGGTTAAAGAAACGAGAGGGATTCAGGATCTTCAAAATGTCTTCCAGCTATCTACAACATCAGCTGCGGAACTTGAAAAGAATGGCATTGCGGATTCTATAATGGTAACGAACCCCTTAAAAAGGATTGAGTTCTCAGTCGACAGGAAACCAAGGGGTCCTCGTCGACCATACCGTTGGCGACGCGGAGGAGGTCGAGGAGGGCGAGGAAATGGTCGAGAAGGTGGCCGAGACGGCGAAAGTGGCAGCCGAGGAGGTTCCCACAACAATAACCCGGATAATAGAACAGCAAGCTACCACCAGCCACCCTCCGGGAAAGATTTCTACAATCAAGGTCCTCATTTCAACAACGGACAGACGAACTATTCACGAGACTATGGTCAATCACGAAGAGGGAACGCAGCTACGCCCTGGAGAGGCAACTCAAACATCCACTCTTTTCGAGGAAACTTCCAGCAAGGATACAATAATAACGCCTTCAATCCACCTCAGTACATGTCAAACGCCAACTACCACCAACAATTTCCTCCTCAGAGCGCTTATCACCACCAACTCCCTCATATGTAATAGCGGGAGGTGCCAGTCTGAAGATGGAGGATGATGATTTCTTTTTTGACCTTGGAGTCAAAGATATAGTGGATATAATTCAACATAGTTATATGCATCCATTGACACAACTTGATGTAACCCTGGCGAGCTTTTCCAACGGCTCGTTATTCGCTATAGTGATATCTTCATGTTCTTCAAGCCTCGCTCTTACATCCCGAGGCTCTTGAACCCTAAAAGGCTTATGCAGAAGCAAAAATATTAGTCTTTATTCGCTTGGCTGAATAAGGGTTGAGGTGATGAGGTGTACACAACCGGGCATCATGCTAGTAGCTACTGGTTGCATGTAACCTCTATGCCCTTAAATGGGCGTTATATGTATGAGAACGATTTAACTTTATTCATACTTCCAGCATTAAATGGTCAAGTGGATGCCGTTGATCTGCGGCTGCAGACTCATTCGCATCATCTGGATGTAAGACCGACCCTCTGCAGTCTCGTCCATCAATACAGACTTGGGTAAGATCTTGAACACTATCTGTCCTTGGCATGAATATTTAACTCAGGCACTTGCACTTTGATTGTGTACTCCTTCATGGACCTGTTCCTGACCCTCATCACGCAGCTGCATGGCATCAATGATCTCTGACCTTTGACACATATCTTTTTAGCAAACCAAGATGTGGGTGCCTCTGTCCAGTTTACATTGGCCGGGCTGCTCGTTAACGAGCACGATAGGGAAAGAATAGCCTGTTGCCGCCTTCGTCTCATTATCTCTCGTCACTACAGCTTTATCACCCCAACTCCTTACGCTGGAGTGAAGGGCAGCATGCAGTATCTGTTCTCTGGCTGGTGTTGTTTTGTGTTATCCAATTGAGCGACTTCCCGGGAAGAAGCTTCCGATGCTGATGCCTCTGCTGACACAGGCCCGAGCCAAGAGCACCTGCTGCTGAAAGAGATGGGAAAGATATAGGCTTCTTGAGACCCTACGATGGTGGATAGTGTGGTGGACCCCTTTTTAGCTTTTAGGCGATCATTGCGAGCACCCGTAGTTGACCATTTACCCGTGAGGTTTGCTGAAGACAGGTCTAGGAATGATGGTCTCGTCCGGACCAAGGCATGCCCAAGCTTCTTCACTTGATCGTTTCATCGCATGCGTAGGGATAAGCAGCCTCGCTCGCCTGCGGCCTTGACCATAGTTGCGAGGGCTAACATTCTAATATTGTCTTGCGATGACACACACCTTCGTTCGTAGGATGGCTAGTCGACTGCCATTTCATAGATCTCTACTTCGAAGCTTTCGACGTTCTCTGGCTAACCAGCGCGAACCCACCTCTGTTATGAACTACATGCACCTTACTGCAAAAGCACATGGCAGGCCTGCCTGTATGCAGTCATTATTGGCCCATTATCCAAAACAACAAAAAAAGGGATGCTCCCCCCCGGGATTTGAGCCTGGTCCTTTCACATCCGTCAACTCCCAGCCATGAGTTGGACGAGCTGGGATGACGGAACTAAACGCTCTAACCAATTGAGCTAAGAGGGCTCTGGCCCTATTTGCTGGAATGGATCCTGGTGATTCTAGTATATGTGGTATGCGGGATCAACTCCCTTCCTATGGATACTGATCATAACGACCACAGGTTCCAACAGAGAAGATCCTCTTCCTTTTATACCTCTCAGCGACCCCAGTGTAATTCATACCACCCCTGCATTCGACGCCACACACCTTGATTACCCTGCCCTATCGGAATAGTCATGGAGACATAGTGGATATCTCTTCACTTTCCCGCACCTCCATTACAGCACTGACATAAGTCTGCTACTCAAACCCAACCCGCAGGAGGTGGAGCATCAAAGTAACCGTCCTCCAAGGCTTAGGCTGTTAAAATAAAGGAGTCCAAGAATTGATCTAAGTTTAAATAAGGTGACTAAATTAATTTATCTCTTATGCTTCTGGCGGCTGATCCTTCTGACATTTTTTTGTCGATGCTGCAGGTGAATAAGGGCAGCGGGAGCCGTTGCAAGGGGCCAGGAGGCATATACGCGCTTCAGTAATAACAACAAAACCAAAAACTTTCTGCTCCGGATCGTAAACGTCTGTCGCTGCTGTTGTCGCTGCTGTAGCTGAGTCCATAACGGCGTCCTTCATGATGGTGTTGTTGCCGATGCCTTCTCATCCAGTCAGTTGCCGTAATTCGTTGGAAAAACACGTGACTTTTGTACAAGAAATTTGCTGATGTTGACGCTGTGAGGCACCAAGACTGTAATACCGAAGCGCAGAGTTGAAGAGTGTGATATAACGGCCTGGATCTTAATCTTCTAGAGCACTATCAATTTCATGAATCCAAAACCTATTACAATGTCTCGTTCCAAGGCCTCCAGAACTGGTTCCCCCACGTTGGCATACATTTGACATTTTCGGGTGGTTTGGACGTCCATTGAACTACACCATCATCCTCCTGGACCTCAACTATATCCGACACATAGCCTTTGAGCTTTTTGATATCTGCTGCCCTTTTGTCAGAGTATTCAAGATTCACACTTGGCACTACTGCGATTTTCTTATAGCCTCTGTGCCAGAGGTCCTTGCACAACAACGTTGGCTCTCCCTGTACGCACTCCTTCTCATGAACATCTCTGAACCTTAGACCATGTAGCAAAGGAGCAGCAGTGATCGTAATCGCACCGTTCCAACAGGCAAACACTTGAAATGGCTTCTTGGCATCGTAACGCGAACGGGTCTCAAAATCGTTGGGGAAAAGATTCCACGCAGAGTTCCAGTTCCCGTCTAAGCCAACATCGAAAAAAGAATCTCCTTTAATAGTGCGAGAAATCCACAGATCATAGAATGTAGGGTTTTCTCCAACGTAGGTCCAATCCATTCCACAGGTCATATCTGCGTTCAAGCTCCGTTTTTGCAGAGCGAGCTCTAAGATATCCTCTGCGCAGGCAGCCACATCGTTGAGAAAAAGAACAGTAGTATCGTCTGAAACTGAAACCTTCTTCTTAACCAATGGTTCAAGAGCTAGGTTACGCAGCTGGGCGAGTTTGCGAATGCGTGCGCTTTTTGCTGGGTTGATCTTTGAGTTGCTGTAGAAGTACAGCAGGCCAAGGTCTTTCAAAAAGGGAGCAAGAGCCGAGAGGATATCGGAGGTTCCGTCAGGTGAGTTCCCTTCAACTATGGATAAAGCGCAGCGATCGATACCTAGAAAACGGACGGTTTCAACGATGCTTCCTAATAACCGCGGAAGAACATCCTTGCAATTTCGTAAGTTGAGGGCAAAGAAGTAATCGATCTTATAATCCTGGTTATCCTCGTCTCGTGGAGACCCCTGTGATTGCAATATGCTATAGCGGTCCACATTCAGAGTAGGACACTTGAGCCTTGGTAGGATAGTTGATTTTGAATCGAGTATAGCTGAGATGTAAGGCGAGATGCGTTCAGCCGATAGAATCGTGCCTAAGTCCAAGTTACTATCCGTAACATCAGGGAACGGTTGACCTGATTACCATTCGATATGGTCGGAGGTGATAGAGCAGTTGCAGTTGGGCTTGGCTTGGACGAAGTTCTTGTTGGTATCTCTGTGCTCGTTCCAGTCTTGTTAGACGTGTGAATAGCATTTGGCTGCTGTACCTTGTCGGGCTCGACAGGAATATAAGAATTGGACGGCCAAGTTAAGTGCTCGCGCCCAAGATAGAAGCCTGTAACAATCAACAAGAAGCAAAATGCTGCCAGCAGCGGCGTTATAATCGATCTGCGAAACATTTGAATGAGTAAAGGTTTAACAAATTATGAAAGAGGGAAAGAAATGAAGGTCAACAATTGAATCAGTGAATCAGTGAACCAACAGCCATCCCAACCTCCACTAATCGGAACAGGGAATCACTGAATGGGATCCATGGATATTTTTGGGTTTGTCTAAGCGCCTGGTCTCTGGGTGGTTACCCTGGCTATTGACTGGCCAGGAAGAAATGATATGATCTTAGTCCGTAAGGCTGAGTAGATATCCTTAGAATGCATTTATGGTAGTGTCTACATAGACAATATAATGCAGTCTAAGCATTAATTAACTGGCGTCAAAGTTACAGCCATATTTGTTCTAAAGATTGTACGAGATGCTGCCAATTCTGATCACACCCATGATTCTTAGCATATGCATGTTGGTCGTTCTTAATATCGCTTTGACCACCAACTAACAGATGATCACCAAGTAGCAGACACAAGATATTGATGTCTCTATTAAGAAACCTCGAGTGAATACAGACTACAAAATGTCCAAAATGAGTCCCGTTCTCAAAGGGATGAGACCTTTGTCAAAGCAGAAGCATGAGCCCATGTAATTCGAACAAGAACAAGCTAAAATACTATCATTCAACGGCAGAGAGAAGAAGCATACCACTGGGTACTTTGTGTTGAGCGGAATCCTCAGACCATCCATGAGCAGCAGCAAGGAATAGCCCAATCATAACCTTAATAGATGCGCCCCAAGTCTCCGGTAACAAATACCCATGTAAGTAGTAAGGCTCTTCACGCCGGGTCAAGTCATTGAAGAGTAATAAGGTGAGGCTATGGCCCCTTTAATGTCTTTAAGAGAACTCAGTTGTCTCTTACTTACCTACTCTGACACGAACGAGTGAACCACACACATCATGAGGCCTCTACAACTCTCTTCTTTACTTGTTCTTTCCAAACCATATACTTTATTGGGTCTTGCTCTCCATGGGGTCTTTCCTTCCATGACCAGAGTCCCCTTTGGAGCTCAACCAAGTCCCCGTCTCGAACCGCGGGCCATTAGCACAGAGCTCTCAACATGCGGCTATCTTAATGGCGACCCGGACAAGGAGAGAACAGCAGATCCTGAATTCAACTGTCGTGTGGATACAAGGAACGGACTATGGGGCTTCTGCCCAACAACCGTCCTGACGGCTTCAGATTGTGGCCTTGCCGGGGCATGTAGAGATCATGGAGCATGTGAAAAGGGCTGTGGTATGACTGATACGGACTTGACTACATTCACTTGGTATGTCAGAAGGACGACATTTCTAAATTATCCAAACTAATCGATGAATAGTGGCCGCAAGTCTTTTTGTTCATTCGCTCTCCTCACCTTCGGAGTCGACCAAACTTACACTTACATTGCTTGCGGCGCCAAGGCAACAACCGAAAACTACCTCGTCACGCCACTTGAAGCAACAGATGTAATAACAACAAGCGAAAAGACCACATCCCAAACACAGACATCATCAGCCATAACAAGCATCACAACGTCAAGTACTATTGAGACCTCAGAAAGTACCTCGAGTGAAACGACAAACAGTCCATCAGCAACTGAATCTTCTGAGAGCACCCCAATAGGTGCCATAATCGGGGGAGTATTGGGGGGATTGTCGTTATTTATGTAACTGTTATCGCAGGAATCTTCCTCCTCAGAAAGAATAGCCGCAGAGATAACGATGGTAAAACTGCAAGTCCAGAGCATGATGACACAAAGACTTTATAGGTAGTTGACACACGCTGAGAGTTTCAAAAGGTTTCGATAGCTTGGAGAGACACGGTAATGAGATATAGAGTCATGAATGATACGCAAATTAATTCGAAATGAAACCAATTCCTATTATTCTCTACTCATTCGTCTCTGTCGTGACTGTCTAGCAGGATGGTCTAAACTTTTGCATAAAGTGACCAAAACCTTTCATCTCTGATACCTTCAAATCTTGATGTCCGATATACGTATAACCCTCAAACCGGTATCCAGTCCTTCAGCCAGGGGTGAGACGGCTTCAATCGGGGAACGTATGCATTGCTCAAACTACGCTCGCCAACTAGATTCCCAAGGCTGTGGCCAATCATCTGCAAAGTGGCGCGGTAAGAAGCCTCGAGCTTAATGGGAGGAACAGGTGCGGAGCAATTGGAGGTAATGATATCAAGGTTATCCAGAACGCTTGGTACAAACCGATTCGTCTCTTTGCGATAACCAGAGTGTGTAGAAGGCTTGAAAGACGCATCGTCTCTGGACCACCAGGTCCAATGTTGATATTCGCGGCGGTGACCTCGCTCTAACCAAGGATATAGGTCAGGTTCGACTGTGGTTTTGGGTATTGATCCAAATGGAAGCCAACCATAGAAAAGAGGCCAAGGATCGCGAAGGGTCATCGTATGACGGTGTTGTAGTAGAGCAGCTCTGGGGATAGATGTTGTAAGATCCTGGTAAGTAGTAGATGCAATGTCGTCCTGGTACGATTGTGGTGCGCCAGTCCAAGCTGCTGAGACGATATCTGGACGAGACAGTGTATCGTACGAACATCCCTCATCAAGAGTAGCGAGGTAGCTACGGATGAACTCCATAATCTTCGAGTTACCAAGGAGGAAAAGACCATGCCACCACATGGCAACACGTGGACGCCTTAAGAGAAAGACCTTGATGAGCATCTCAAAGTCACAACTATTCAAGGCCGGCTCGAGGACATTTTCGATGCCCGCCAGCCATGGGCTAACGAGGTTGCACTGGATGTCTGGTTGCCAGAAGATACTCCACAAAACAGGCCCAAGGGAATATGGGTGCATGCTCAGTGTCATGTAGTAGCGTGCGTCTTCCGTGTATCGATGGATATCGGCCTTTTGTTCAGCGTTCAAAGGTGTCGTCTTTCCTGACCTCAGCCATGGTCTGGGTAGGTGTGGCTGCAGCTTTGCCATGCGATAGAATGGAATTGCCAGGCTTGCAAGAAACGCAGCCTTGATGGGAGACAAGGTAGCTGGGTTTTTGGAACCGATTGGGTGATCAATACCAAATAGCTCGCAGAACTCGATGAGAAGGTCAGTGGCCTCAGTCGGAGTGGGAGGTTCTGCATCGGAATCGAATGAGACCTGCTCTTCCGTAGCTATGACAAAGCGCACATCACTTGTGAATCGCGCATCCCAAGGAGTGTATATGCCGTCAACAGCCCATCCCGGACTTGGGGCCAAGACTGCACAGAGCCATTGAACAAGGCGGCAAGATGCTCCTTTGGGTAGTTGAACTAGAATGTCATTTTGGGAAAGTTCTCCAATGTCGTATATTGGAATCGGATGGATGTAGGAGGTGAAATGAACCTTTTTGTTTTGGGATTGCAGCTGCCGTAGAGAAAACAAATATCCCCAGCAGAGAGTCAAGATGGCGAGTCCCTGAGGAGAATTGGGTGGATCTGCTGTGTCTGCTGGATTGCCATAACATGTGCTTCTGTCCAACGAAATGCAACATTCAATAGGAGATGGATAAGCAAGCCGGAAATATTTAGGCTGGCCTGTGATCGTCTGGAGATCAAGTTCGGACCCTGATCCCGGCTCCGGGTCGGGTCCTAAGTAAAAACACGGGCTTCCAGCTAAGACACCGCTTGGCGGCAAGGATTCAGGCAACGGAGGTATATCCTGGAGCATGATAGAAGGGCTGAGTCCAGCTGGGAAAGTGCCTCGTGGTAGAGATACACTTTGATCGACGAGGTTTTGCCATGTCGCGACACTGTTGTTATAGATGTGGCGGATCTCGTCGTCATTTGGGATTAGAGGATCTTCCGCATCATCAGTGACACCGAAAGTCTTTTGCTGGTATGACAACTGGGATGAATCTTGGGCGGTCGCAATGGGCTTAGTGTTTTGAGAGGACCGGGCTTGTAGGTCATGATTCTCTTTGATCTGAGGCATCATAGCTTCAGAAAGACCTGTTACGACGGTAGAACTCCAGGAAAGAGGACGATCGAAAGAAGTTTCAATATCATAATCTCCCTTCAAGACCCAGGACCTGACATGGTCCATTTCCGAGTCCCACGCCATCTTCATGTTGGAATTGAGTTGCGGATTTCTCTTGTAAGTGCTTGAAGCAGCAATAGTCCACTCAGCGTATGGCAGTGGCAATAATGAATAACAAGTAAGGATGAAAATATTAGATGAGTAAGAAGAGAAAGAAAATAGAAATTGGCAGATATAAGGATAAAGATAAAGGGGACAATATTAGAGAAAAAACTGAAGACTCGGGTGAGCTTCCACTCCGGGAGAGGTTGTGGTGTATAAGAAGCAAATAAGTCGGATACTATATGCAAGAAGAGATTCAGGCTAGGGCGGGTATCTATTGATACGCGGCAGGCCTCATCTCGCGTGCCGGTGACTTTTCATTGCAGTTGGGACTGACATCTGCTCATATTCTTCCTTGACATGTTACTGGTATCAACACTGGTTGGACACCGAACGGGCTCAGCTGGTTTGACGGGGGTGTAAGAAAGGGACTTGACAGTTTAGAGGCTGGAAGTACAAGAAACAAGAGGTCAAAGAGTACCAGAGACAAGGCACGGGAGGTTGCAGCGAAATGTCATGTTGCGGGAAAGACATCCCTGTCGATGTCGACATAAAACACTGGAGGAGTAGTCTTTTAAGTATAAACAAAGCAACTTCTGAACAATTGAGGGACGGGGGGAAACAAGGGTGTCGTGAAGACAGGGTTGTTTCTTTGCTTTTTTCTTTAGCACCTCCACATTAACGCAATCGCATCTGCACTTTAGAGGAGGAAGAATCGAGGAGCCTGGAACTAGAAGATACCGCCATGAGGATGCCGTGTCTTGCATCGACTGCCTGGGTAGGCATCTATTCAGACTCTTTGTTGGTGGACCTTGTTGCTTTTGCTTGTCAAACCATGAGACCGTTACAATTCTAATAGACCCTTTGCTTCCATCAAGACAACATTCGATTAACTGACTCGTCCGTGCGTCAATCACGTTCCGAGATCGTCATTGCCTGTCAAAAACCGAGTTACCGCTTAGAGGGTATGTCTACCAGAATATGGATACGAATACCCTTGACCTTTCAGCTGGGTCAATATGCACCACCTCACTAAAAGCGTACATAGTAGTGCAGTGCCCCTAAGCTGCAGGTGGTCTCTGCTCGATCAAGATATGGATGTCATATGGGTCTGAGAGCCTCGATGTTGGTTGCACAACGGCTGATAGATGTCCACCACATATTCGCTGTTGACTCAGCACAGCATCTTGCTGCAGGACAGGACAGGACAGGACAGGACAAGACAAGACAGCACATAGCATCAGCATCATCTGCATCTTGTGGATGCAACTAGGACTGGGATGTTCTGCCGTAGCGTTGCAGTGCGGGATCTAGATTTGCAAACCAGCAGACTGTCAATCGGCATATCACCGTCACTTCTTTGATCGTTCCCATGGACCGAGTACAAGCCTGGCAATTGCTACTGCATATGCATATGTACAGGCGCGTGACACTGGCAGGACGAGGAATTCAATTGAGTGTGTGAGACTCCGGCCGAGGAAGAACTGCGGTAGGTGACTCAACTGAATGAAAAAAGAAAAGAAAGGTTGGGCAGTCAGACATGGAAAAAGAAACAGTCCCTGCCTGGACTGACAAGTGGACAGTGACACAGAACTAACGGCGCTTTAACAAAAAAGAGCAATCGATGAAATTAGGATATCCCCTATCTTTTTCTCATTTTTAGTTTTATTTTTGTTACATTGGGGTAGAGAATATGGAAGGTTTTACATTATTACTATGCTCGATTTCTCCCGCTGTCTTTATGACGCTTCCATGTCATTTAAAAATCTAGGTACTTTGGTATGGAGTGGAGGTCATGGAAGTATAGAGTTATAACATGCCGATAGGTAGGCTACTTCGACCCTCATTGTCACACATACAGAGTACTGCACTGCTCATTTCTCACTTTTTCTGCAATACCACGCGCAGATCAATCCTCCTCACTTCAATCCCGAGCTCAGCCTCAACTGCAAACCACAGGTATCCAGGCTAATTCTTTTGACACCTGAACGGTGCTGGTACATATGGGTCGACGCAGCGGTACATTTCCGAAACAATCCTAGTCAATTCGGAACGTTTTCCAGGTATCAGGGTATCATAAATTAATTGGGCTATAGGAGTTAAAATAGTTTAGACACTTAACGCCAGTCAGCCCAGTTCTAACGTGACTTTATTTTGACACCCTACGCCCAGGGACAATTCTTCTACTACCCAGTAGCTAGGGCCTCGAAAAATTCCTATCATCCTCTCATCCAAAAGTTTAATCGCCAGCATTTGATTGCATGTGAGTTTGCTACATCGAACCATTGTTTGTTTCTTCTTTGAAGCCACACGTTTCACTTTGCGGCGTGGCACAAGGCGACTGACTTGGCTTCAGCAGATTCTGCATATCGCATCTCTCTACTATTCGATTCTCGACCACAAACTACAGCCACCAATAATGAAGAGCAAGCGCGCAAGAGAGGCCACCGAGGTCGACGAAAAGCCTGTTGTCTCTGTTGATGCTGAGACACCTGCGAAGAAGCGCAAGCGTGAGGACGACGGCGCTGACGTCAAGAAAGCCAAGAAGGAGAAGCGAGATAAGAAGTTCAAGAAGGAATCGCGCAAGGAGCGCAAAGACAAGCGCAAAGATCTCCAAGACCTCCCTGAGCAAGACGACGATGTTGAAGCTGAAGACACCGCCATGACTGGCGCCGACGACAAGCTTACGGATGCCACTGTAGAGACTGAAAAGTCTGCCAAGAAGGATAAGAAGAAGAAGGACAAGAAGGACAAGCCTGAAGAACCACAGCAGAAAGACGCCAGTGCCGATACTGAAACGAAGGACGAACCCAAGAAGAGCAAGAAGGACAAGAAGAAGAAGAACAAGGCAACAGACACGGCCGCCATCAACGATGAGTCTGCTGGCGCAGAAGCGGATGCAGCTGATGCTGATGCCAACACCAACGGCAAAGCGGACCGACATATTGTCTTTGTTGGCAACTTGCCCTTCACCGCCACTGCCGAAACCATCAGAGCCCATTTTGCCTCTTTGAATCCGGTGGGAGTTCGCTGCATGAGTAATCCCAAGGACGATAAGCCCTGTCGTGGCATTGCATTTGTCGAGTTCGCCAAGGTCTGGCATATGCGAACATGTCTTGATAAGTTCCACCACTCCGAGTTCTCGGATGGCACCTCTTATCCTCGTCGCATTAATGTCGAGTTAACGTGAGTTTTTCCTTGTTTTTGCTATTCAGCAACATGCGTCACCCTCACATTGCATCCAATCCCTACATCCAATGCGTTCTGTATAATCCCTAGCGCAGCCAGTCTTACTTAACTTGCGATCAACACTCCCATGCATGAACAGCAATTTATCTATCACAGTATTATACAGCAATACTAACTTCTATTGAACAGCGCCGGTGGAGGTGGAAAGACAAAGAAACGCCAGGACAAGATCAAGGAGAAGAACCTCAAACTAAATGAGAACCGCGCCAAACGTATCGAGCGCGAGCGAGTGGAAAAGGAAGAGAACGCCAGGGCCAACGCTGATACCCGTTCAGCAGGCAACGATGGCATTCATCCCAGCCGACGTGCCCATATTCCTGGTAATCACCGATAAGTCAGGATCCCTTGGATGTGGCCAAGGCTTGGTCAGATAACCCAAAATGATATGAACCAGCATAGCGACGTTTTCTCAGTGCGCTTTAATGAATGACATTAGGGTCGGATACACAAAAGTTCGCAACTGCAAGTTAGAGAGGCAGTGAGAGATACCCTGGAAGGATCATCAATCTCACGAATGTAGATAATGAACGATGGATCAATTACACCGAGAATTATTATCCGTCTGCTCAAAGTCAAGGCCATCATATGACAGAGTAAGCTCAACCTTGGAAATGACCGGCAGTATACTGTGATGAGTTGCATCCTGCGTGCGTCTTCAACTGAAGCAGATGTATAATCTATAAAAGCCTGGAAATCTTACAGCTAACCCTATGAATACGCAACCAAGAGAATCTTCATGAGAACAGCCTATTGTAGCAATTCAGAAGGCAAGACGTGAGTGACAGAAGCGAAACAGGCCAGCCAAAATACCAATATCAAGAGTGAGTGATGGGGCGCAACATAACAAAAGTTTCATCCTACCACTATTCCGTGACAGCAAAAGGTCAAAAATCAACGGTCAAATGTCCAGGATGCAGACTGGTTCTTGAATTACTGGCAAAATCGGTATAAACTCCGCGAGGAGATGACAACATGAGATAGTAAAGTAGAAAATAGCAAAGGTTGGAAACCCACATAATTGCAGATAGAGAAAACCCAAAAGTCATTCAAGAACCGCCTCGCAAATAAAAGTCATCGTCATATACAGTTGCTGCCTTTCGCATGATTGTTTGCGTGTGGATATCGATCCAGGGAGCAGACAGATAACGGGCTCGCTGGAAAAAAAATGCAATTGCCCCAGCTCAATCCAGCCTAACCGTTTCCCAGGGATATCTCGTCAAGACCGCCGTCTTGTTATCGCCAGATGCCGTGCTTGTTAAGCATCCGTCCAGAATTCTTCATGTCGTTTTACGTCGTTCAGACGCTTTCGTTGATAAACTCAAACGCGCGTGTGCCATACGCGCGGTGATAACGTTCATTAAATGGATATCTACAGAATGGAGCACTTGTTCTTCTTTTGCTTCGAAGGTGTGGGTCGAGGGTTGAGAACGGCTCTGGTTTGATGTTAGTCCGCAGTGGACAAAGGTTGAGTAATGGAACCTACCGGATGGCCTCGTCAAAGACGCTCTTGAGGTTTCTTTGGGTCAAGGCGGAACACTCGAGGTACTTGTAGGCCTTGATCTCCTTGGCGCAGGTCAGCGCCTGCTCGTATGATACAGGCTCCATGCGCTTTTGTCGGAGCGACTCGAGGGTGGATGCGTCCTCTCGAAGATCGAGCTTGGTTCCGACAAGGATAATAGGAATGTTGGGCGCATGGTGATCGATCTCGGGGTACCACTGGAGGTGTCAGCAGAGTCAACATGTTGTGGCGGGAAGCTCCCGGTTTACCTTTGCCTTAACGTTGTCGAATGATGGAGGGCTGACGATGGAGAAACAGATCAGGAAGACGTCGGTTTGAGGGTATGAAAGGGGTCGCAGTCTGTCGTAATCCTCCTGACCAGCAGTATCCCAGAGGCCAAGGCTAATAGGCTTGCCATCTACCATGACACTCGCTGAGTAGTTATCGAAGACGGTAGGAATGTATTCGCCAGGGAATGCATTTGTGGTGTAGGAAATGAGTAGACAGGTCTAGATACACAGTCAGCGGGAGCTTCTTGTCGTGATAGCCATCGCGTGGTAAGCGACACTTTGTTGTCCGACGTACCTTTCCGACAGCACCATCACCAGTTACCACACACTGCAGCAGCGGTCAGCCAACCAACCAGGTATTGCGTCAGGTAACCTATGGCTCAACAAACCTTCAATGATTGCACACCAGGCTGGGCCATTGTTGCGATCGGATATGAGAATAATGAGAGCAATTAGGTATAAAGTCGAAGGGTTGATCGGAGCGAAGCGCAACAAATTGTTCAGTCGAGGGGCAGATGAGGATGGAATAGACGGGTGATGCCTGTTGTGTCTGTAGATGTAATGCAGAGCAGAACCCAGATTGGATTAAGAGAGGGGCACGGAAAGGACTTGAGGCCGGATAACGGAACAGAACAGGTGCAACGATGACGATTTGCGATGCGACAAGTAGCGACAAAACTCGAATGGATCCTCAGGTGAGTTTCACAGCTGCATAAAAAGATAGGTTAGAGAAGAAACTTGACACAAAACCGAGGTGTAGTTCACGCGTTTTGTGCCGCAGAAGGTGAGGCCACAGGAGGAGGTTCAACGATGGGAGTGATCCACCTCTATCAGTATCAGTGGACTAGACTGGACTAGACGCCCCCAAGCCCAGGCAAGAGCACCAGAGAGGCGCCCAGGATAAGGGAGCCATCCACCAGTAGCAGCCTCTAGCATGAGTAGCCACCTCCGGTGCCACCTCAGGTTGGTGTTGGGGCCTACTAAAATCCCCTGCTAACAGTAATAAGCCAAGACCTAGCCTTGCCGACGAACTTATCCAGTCCATGGCCATCAAGAACATACCCGTTCCAGAGCTATAGGCGCCTGGCGACTGGAAGTGTGGGACATTCAAGGGCCTCGAGCCAACCAAGCAACGCGGATTGGGTAGAGGGAGCTCACCTGCTATATTACTGTCTTGTTGCGGTAAGGATTCGTTCTTGATGGCCGCCTGGTTGAGAAGATCTCTCGGTTGTGGCTGGAGAATGATTTTAACCTGAAGTAATAAAAAGCCCGACAAGACGTAAGTGATGGATGGTGTGTAGATTTTAACACCGAGGATACCTATCCAAATGGTAAGAATGCTTTTAAGAACAAGGTGCTGCTCTTAGAATGTGTAGGTGATGTCAACTAGGTACGCGGCTGGGCTACTGTGGATGAGGTAGGTGAAAGAAAGGTGGTGGTGGAGAGGCCGGCTGCCTGGCTCCCTACAGGACAGCAAGGGACAGCACAATGACTTTCAGGTCAGCCTCCTGCAAAAGAACAAAAAAAAAAAAAAAAAAAGCAGCGGCTTGACAGATTCAGTGAGGCGAAATGGCTGGACGATCGTAAATCAGTGGCGGGAATGCTAAATTGGTAGACCTTGCAGTTTCATTCAAGTCGATACGATATCTACAACAAGAGATATTCTACAATTCAGCAATGGTTGGCCCTTGCTAGATTTCATCCAAGAAAGGAACTAGGACAACGCATTAACTTGCAACACGAATACTTTGCAGACCTAGATGAGAATTGATATCACGGAGCTTATGATCAGGACAATATGCGTCACGATATTTTAGAGCAAGGATAATAACGAGGCTGGAGATAAAGACATGGGGTAAAGGATTGAGCAGCGTTCTGTTCTGCATTTGACACTGCTATACATAATATCTATTTTTGAAGTCCTTGCCAGTTCGATAACAAGGATCGATAGCTCAGNNGTTCGATCCACGCTCGGTCCTAGAATGTACTCTTTTGCCAATTGTTACCTTTTTGCCTGTTGATCAAATCGTCTTACTTGTAATAATCCTTTCGCCTCTTTGGAGTTGTCAGCTCATATACATACATAGGCTTCTTAATCTGACTCTTTTCCTCAATCTCCTTTCTTGTCAATCGTGCACAGAACCCAGACAACCGTATGCATCTGCATACCTGGCCGTTGTTTCGATGCTAACATGCTTGCAGGGTCTTAGCAGCGTATACAATGGCTTCAGGCTTGTTTTCGAACTTCTCTCCATGGCATATTCCTGCCGTCTTCATAGGCACTGCCTTTACCCTTGGTGGTCTTTTGCCTTTTAATTATCCCCATAAAGCTATGAGAGAATATGGCCTACCGGAGGGCATTGTTAGATCGGAACCAGCGCACGCAGCCTTTGCCATCTACGGCAGTCGTGTCTCCGCTTACGGTCTTGCAATATGGTTATTTTATCTACGACGCGAGTACCATGTTGTAGATACGTTGATGAGCTTGATCTTCTGGTGGGGTATCGCCGACTTGTGGGTATGCTTGAAAGTAGGTGCTACAGGAACAGGCATCTGGAGATTTGCGGGCAGTCTCATTCTTGGAGGTTGGGGATATCTTGGTTCAACTGCAAAGGGAGCTTTGTAATGATATCTTGTTTCCAGCCATGTCAGGTCGTTTCATGAAGATACATGTTCGTCGGTAAAGCTACCTACTAGGTAGCTATCAGAAAATACATTCAAAGTTCTCCAGAACCTCCAATGCAGGTATCCGAATCTTACATGGTAGACAGACCTGCAATGGAGTCTTTCCCACTTTGCACATGAATTGATTGGTCCGTGCGCGCTTGCAGAATGGGGTTCCCTCGTCGCGTCGCGTGCTAATATCATCCTTGACCTCCATTGGATCAACTACTTTATTCACAACGGAATAGGCAAAAACATCTGCCGAGATAATGATTTCCAATACTACCTAGGTTACTCAATTTGGATTCGTTCATGAGAAGCTTATTACAAGACGTCGTCTGCTATTCGAGCGACATTCGCTCTTTCAACTGCTCCGGCGCATCTAAGTAAACACCACAAACATGTCAAGTTCGATATCACCACCGGCCAAGGCGGCCTCACAAGAAACGCAAGCACGAACTCCCTCAAGAACTCCCCGCCGCGCAATCAGCGCTGAGCCTTACTCTGCTCACGCCTCTGTCCACACTCCTCTCGATCGCACTGGCACTCGCGACCTTCGTGCCTCTCTTCGTCGCGGGACTCCTGCCTCTGCTGGTCGATCCAATGCGCCAACCCCGCACGCCAAAGCCGCTCGCCGGCTGCTTGACCAACGCCGAACAGCAATGTTCACTCCTGGGAAGAACCGTAGACAAAGTATGATGCAACAAAGAGAAACGCCCTTGGATGTTCTGCGAAACCTCGGTCGAGCGCTAGCACCCAAAAGTCAGCCAATTCACTACTCTTCGTCTTCATCGCCCTCCGGAAACAAACCAAGTTCATCGCCGGAACATCTGGAGCAAAGCAACCTTTATGCCGACGACGATGACGATGATGACGAGTTCCTCACTCGGCGGCCAAGACTTTCGTTGCCCATGGACGATGAAGATGCTTCTAGTATGAGCTCAGAAATACCTCCGCCACGATTGTCACAACTTGATGAAGATAACTTTACGGTACAATCGATTGAATTGCCTCGGCGAGTTGATCCACAGTTATCTCGAGGCAGCCCTGGGAGTGAGCGCATGAGCGACTACCTCAACAATGAACCCACAGAGGATGACATTGGCCAACATTCTGACTTCTTCCCTGGTTTCCTGGAAAATTTTGAAGCGGGAGCTGGAGAGCATGATATGACTTTGGAAGCGTAAGTTCTGCTGGAGTCGCATTGGTTATGTGGCATTGACTTACCCCTAAATAGATTCGAAGCAGATCAGACCCGGCGGATGACCGAAGGTAGAGGAAGCGATTTCAATCTAGACATTCCTGAAGGGTTGGACGAGCAAACGGTCTTCCAAATGTCTGACCCAGCCGACGACATTCAGCAAACATCGCCTATTGTTGATCAATCAGTTGTGGAAGCCAGAGGTGACGAAGTTCAGGCTCCTCAACAAGACGTAATGTTTGACTCTGACTCCGATCGTGGAGCTGCAGAGTTTGGCGTGGATGACTGGGACTATAACAATGGTGGTGTGGACGATCACAGCTCAATAAATGAAGAACAGGAACCAACTTTGGAGCCAACAGTCACGGCCACAGTACGTAACATGGCAGCTGACGACAGGCTACCTCGTGGGTTGAAAGCAAATAAAAAGCGAAAGCGAATCTCACAACATGGCATTGAATACCCATCACTACCTCCAGCTTTTGTCAAGAGGGTAGCACAGACAGCTCTGCAATCGTCAGGTCTAGCAAACCAGCGTCTTTCAGCCGAAACGCTAGATGCTCTTATCCAATCTTCGGAATGGTTCTTTGAGCAATTAGGTGACGATCTAGGAGCGTATGCGGATCACGCCAAGCGCAAAACTATCGAAGAGAGCGACGTCTTCACACTCATGAAAAGGTATGTCACTTCACCGGGGTATCAGCTCCGTATCTTGTACTGGCCACATATTCTAACATCGTACAGGCAACGCCAAATCGGACCTCGCTCTTCCATGTTCTCTTTAGCACAGAAGCATCTCCCAAGAGAACTTCTCCAGGAGTTGAGAATGCCTGTGCCGCAGCCCATCAAGCAACGCAAGGCAAAGCGTGTGTCGGATCAAGGTGACGAAAGAGAGGTTGCAGAGTATACATGAATTTTGCATGGAGTGATTCATGCGATTTAATTTTACAGGCCCTTTGAGCGGGCTACACGACGAGCAACGTCATTTGCAGGCTTCTTGACTACCATCCAAAGCATGATGGAGGTTGCGAAGGCCAGACCATACCTAAGGACGAAGGATTAGCACGCTCCAATTGGTACCATACAAGATGGGACAACTTACCAGGTAAAGATATACTGAGCATGGTTGTTTCGCAGGTTCACCTCTGCAGGTCGGCCATAAGGAATACCTCGAGATTCCCAGTCAACCATTTGCATGAACTCGGGTTCTGGTATCGTTAGCAAGGACGTCATGAGATATGAATGATCATGAGGATAGACATACCCATAGTAGCCTCCACCCAGACAGGCTGACTGCCGGTCAACGCAGCCATCTGTTTTACATCCGGGAAATAAAACATGCCTTTCTCGGGCTGATTCTCAGGCGTAAACATATTCTTCTTCCAAGGCTCTCTCAAGAGCCCCTCCACAGTGACCTCGCCGGTTGGTAATCCATCAGGTCTAGTCCTCTTGTCTCTGTGTTTCTTGTCGATCCAGCCTCTATTCACCAGAATTGTTGTGCCATTCTCACGCTCCAGCGGCGTTACTACCATATATCCATCTGTACCGTCACGCATGCGCGGCCCAATGAGCATCTCCTGGTCATGTCGAAAATGACCTTTTGCTACCACGCGGCGGTAGTCGAAGTCGTGGATGGCATCGGGATCAATGGTAGGTGGAAGGGGTAGGGGATCGCGGATGAGACGGTCTTCGAATTTAGCGATGAGGTCCGATTTCCAGCCCAGACGTTGGACTTGCCATGTTCCCAGGATGAAGGCTGTGACAGGGATGATAGCTACAGCAATTAGTCTACAGTCAATCCAATTGAAGAGTCTGGGCCATACCGAGGATAATCAGACCAGGTCCATGGCGTCTTCCCACACGGACAAGCTGGGGCGGGCCGTCTAGAATAGAGACGAATTCCGGGTCATCGGCTGAGGGTTGCTGCTTTTTGCGACGGAAGAAAGAGGTGGTGAAGTTCCTCCTTGGCGGAACTACATTGGTGAGTCTTGTACAGCGAGGGACTTGTTTCGGAATGCGCAAACTGCGCAGGAGAGTCTGTGGCGCATTCATGTTTGGTGGCGCATTGGAGTTGAAGTCATCCAGATGTCAACGGAGTTGGTGATAGTGGTTAGTCTAACGTTATGTGGGGCGCCCTCCATTTAATGATGCACCAGTACCTACTAACTCAGGCAGTCTACCCTGTAACATGGATGAATCTCGATGGGGAAACAATTATAGTTGTAAGTCATCACGACCGAAACATATAAACGTAATCTGATAGAAGCAATTATTACACGGATAGATGAGACCTAAAAACATAGATAAGTCTCAAACAAACCCTCCACGGCTCCGTAGACAAGCACACCTCACAACTGAGAACCCTTGTAATGAGTCAGCTGCTCCTGGTGAGCAGCGTATCTTGTGAACGCAAGGAGCTGTCAAAAGTCAGGAAGTTTGCTAGTCTAACAGACTTTAAATGCCACCGGCTTATTTAGGCCAATGATGATCGGCCGCATGCCACTGTTCAGTGTGCCCAGTAAACAGTTAAGCTAACGTTAGTTGGTATCTCTTAGCCATCACAACGATTCTAATAGATGTACTCCCCTTTTCCAAGTAATCAAGGTTTTCTCTTTTCAAAATATCGTCATCATCTGAGACATTCGTCAAGTTTATAACTCCTAGCCACGAGATTCCTCAAGACGACACCCAGTGAACCTTGACTTCATCACTAGGTTAACAATACAGCCCAGTCGCATCGTGATGAATTACAACAGAGAAACACGACCAGCAACAAAAAGCTGTACGGAATGCCGGCGTCGAAAAGTGAGGTGTGTCTATGAGGGCGAACCCGAGTGTCGTCAGTGTATAACACACGCTCTTGTATGTGAGCCAAGGCAGCAAAGACCCCCCGAATCTTTCGATGAGAAAGACCGAATAATCGAAGAACTAGAACAATTTGTTAGTCAGGTTGAGTTGCGCATGGTTGAGATGCAAGCATCAATAAAGAACTTGACGAGCCAACTTGATCAACGCAATGCGGCTTGTTCTGCCGATTCCAACAGCCTTGATCAGCGAAGCGAAGTTCTTATTACCCCAGGGAATTTGCAGCCCCAAAGTCTCGATGGATCTTCAATATCGAAATATGCGTCTCAGTCCCCTACGACCCAACTAGACTCGATACTTGATGATCTTATTCCAAATCGAGCAACTCTAGAGAGAATTTTAGAGTACACTGGAGGGCAACTCCACCAATCCTGGATGCTACAGCCATTTTCTACGATCAACATATTCGGTACCGGCTTCCCTGTTGGCAGCACTGAAAAGGAAATATTGTTTATACAAGAGTCATTGCAATCGAGAGATGTTGGGCTTGTGTCGAAGTGTTTGAGTTGGCTCTGCCTCTGTCTTTCGGGATTACCCAAAGACTTCAAAGACGTCGAGACTGACCTACCTTTATGTCCAGAGGAGTTAATCAGTCGCTTACTTACACAGGTGTCTATCTTTTACCTCGCTGATTGTACACCGGCCTGCAGTATCAACTCAATAGAAGCACTGGTTATTCAGTACGAGCTCTTCATCGCCATTGGTCGTCCCAGCAAGGCATGGAAATGTGTGAGAGCCGGTATCGAAAATGCCATGTTACTGGGTATCCATGCTCGTCGACAAAATCTTTATGGGGGTTTATGGGATTCTCTATGGATCCGAGACCGCCAAATATCCCTTATATTAGCGTTGCCTTACATGGCCCCGGAGAATCTAACCCTTAACACCGAGACGGATACGGATCCCGAGTTGGATGCTTTGCGAAAAATCGCCTCGATATCAGGATGTATCAGCGACCGTGATCGAATGAGGCAGGATACTCCTTTTAGTACCATAACGCGCATGGTTGAGGAGATTAGGCAGCTTAAAGTTCTAATTCCAGATGAAAGGAACGATTCAGTCTTTGCCCATCCCATTACATATGCAATTCTGAAGCTATTCAAGCATACCCTCAACACGATGATCCATCTCCCGTATTCACAATTCGCGGCTTCCGATAAGCAATTCGAGTATACCAGGGTTGAAGTCTTGGAATCAGCTGAAGGTGCGATACGAGCTCATCAAGACATGAGAGATATGCAAGATACACCGGCGAAGTGTCATCTATACGATTTCCTTGCATTTAACGCTGCCGTTATACTTGTCACAGACTTGGCAGCGAAGGAGACTCCTCGTTCCGCAGAAGAAGAAGAGCGCATCTGGACCGTCATTACCAAGTTAGTGAGCAGACTGAGGAAGACGAGCGAACTAGTGGAGAGTGCAACAGCTGAACAGGCGGCTGAGGTACTTGAGAACCTCCACAGAGCATGCAAAGGCGTATACCGGGGCCATGAATTTCACAGACAAATTCCTTTGCTAGGAAAAATCCAGATCAGCCGAGCCACGGCACAGCACGGAGACTTAGAGGCCTCTACGACTACCGTTTTACTCGAGACAAACACCTATACTTTTCGAGTACCAGATGAGCATTTGACAGAGAAGGAGCTGGCCGACGACTGGAGTGCTCAGACGTTGCGAGAGCTGAGTTATGGTTGGCGAGGGACATATGAATTCCCCGAAAACTAGAACTTGTATCAGCACGAGAGGTGATACAAATAGTCTTTGCTACTTTACGCCACTTTAGATTATCATTAACTTAGGCCAGCCACTTGCGGCTGGTCAAGTGTCAAGAATTAGATAATTGCTTTTGCTACAGCAACCATGCACTGCTGCATCGATAGCATAGTTATAGGTAGTTTTCCCTCCCTTGTCTGGCCTCGTTGTTTCTATCCAACATCACAAGCACCTTCTCACCATGCCTTGCAAGACCTGCCAAAAGACTGAACCAGAAGTCTCCCTCAAGCGCTGCGCAAAGTGCTCTTCTGAATCTTATTGTTCCCGAGAATGCCAGAAGGCTGATTGGAAAAATCACAAAAAGGTGTGCGGAAAGCAAGGATCTTCCGCTTCCGCCTCGGCAACTGCATCTACTTCTACAGGAGGTTCACCGCCAAAGGGTCTTGATCAGCCTATCCCTGATCCTTTCACTCGTTTGGACAGAGGAACATATCTGCATGAACGCCCCGAGAAAGATGTCTATAAGCTTCTTATCGATACTTACCGCCTGCGCGTTGAGGACATGTACGTTCTTGAGGGCGAAGTCGACCAAGATAGCCTCTACGGCGGCGCCAGTGATGGCTTAGCTGGGTTTAAGAAATTCCTTCGCAAGGTATCGACTCGAAAGGGACTGCTTCCTCCATGGTGGACTCTGGAGAAGCAGCAAGAGTGCGAAGAATTTGGCATGACTTCTTCGGAGCCGAGTCTGAAGACTGACGTTGTGAAAGCCGACATCATTGAGCACTACGGAGACTCTCAGTTCCCGATGCAGCTCAGAATGCTCGGGGAAGCGATTTGGGGCAACGCGCCCGGCGGAGGAAATGGAACCCAAATGAGGCAGATGTTAATGATGATGGAGGGTGGCAGAATGGAAGGAATGCAGACTTCTTTGCTAGATGCATCTCGTTTTCGTTAAGAGAAAACTTGGGACAGGAAGAAGGTTTGGCTGTGATAGCTGGGCAGGCGGGTGATGGCAGAATCAGCCTTCAAGGCTCACGGTGTTAAGATAAAGCAAACTAAGTCTTAGTCTAAACTAGGATAAGGTAGCTGGATCATTTCATCTCTGCCGTCTACAGCAGTCGATTCTTATGACAGCCTGCCAGCGTCTGCAGTCATCTTCTCTATCGCCTTTGTCACCATCGCCTCGCATTGCTGTGATCGGCGTCGTAACAACTCCCTCTGACTACTCGAACCACCTTCTATCTCGTCAATGTCATTTCGTATCTTTTCGATAATACGCAAAAAGTCCTTCAAAGCTGTCAACAGAAGATTGTCCACTTCGACCTGTGAGGATCGTCCATCATCACCGGCATCAAAGAACCGTTGCCACTGTCCCGGAGAACAGCACAGCATACGCAATGCGACTTGTGTTCTATGGCATCCAATAGTCTGGTCATCGAGTGTATATCTGCCAAGAAAGTCGACACTTTTGAGCTCGGCGCGCTGTGTCTTGTTCAGTAGTGGTAGGATAACTTCATCTAGGTATACCTCATCCCAACGATTTGTGTCCAGAATGAAGCCGTATTCTGTCAAGAGAAAGTCATTCGAGTGGGGACCATAAGAGACGTAGACTTCCTCCCCCTGCTTATATACTCGGTCGGTCTGAACGCTGTATCCGAGTGCAGAATAGGCGAGTTTGCATCCTTGATCAGCATGGTTGAAAAGGTCAGCCGTTGGCATGCAGACTAATCGATCAGCATGAGGGTAGCTCTTCATTTTTGGGCTGCTATTGAAGAAGGTTCGTGTATTGACCAGGACCCAGCAGTATAAATATTCGTCTCTTGTTAGTTTAGGGAAGGCTTTCAGGACAATTTCACACTCGCGCCGGAATGTGGTATTCTGATTGTCCAAGAGATCTTTGGCTCGCTTTGGTAGAAGGGCTTGAAGCTCACTCGGCCACATCATAGGCATGCCGCCCTCTAGATCTTCTCTAGTCGGAAGGACTGTTCTCCAGACAGCAAAGTCATCACTGTCGTCGAGCGCAATTTCAGCAGCCAAGACGCCATGAACTGAAACGCCATGAAGAGCCTCCTTGATATGTTTTGGGACTGTGTCAATTGTGCGAAGTGCTCTTGTCGGTACACTCAGTATAGTTTCGTTTGCCTAACGCCATGTTAGATAGAACTCGACGAAGAAACTTAAGCAGGCCGAGAGACTAATTAATAGCTTAACCCCTTTGTGTGTGGTGTCTTGGACACTGCTTAATGAATGCATGGAAAGATTAAAGAAAAGGGTTCAAAATATGCCCAAGAGTCTATTCAGACCAGCTGTTGACTTACTCTGATATCACGAACAGCCACGATACCGATACCTCGACCAGGAAGGATTCGAGGTTCGACACCCTTGAGTTTGACGCCTTTCCCTTCTGCCCATGGCATGAAAGCTGGGTCAATGAGCATCTTGACAAATTTGGTGACCGAATAATAAAATGCGAACAAGACAAGTTTAGAAGTCTGGATACACTAGCAGTCCTTTAACTGTTTCCGAGGGCGGATGGTTGAATGAGTCAAGCAGAGCAAGTGTATTTTTTACTAGGTTTATGATTAGTATACTAACAAAGACCCCAAGTTGTAACGTCTCTTGAGACGGTATTGATAAACATATGATACCTTCGTACATCTGTAAATTCGTCTACTCTCTAGGAAGTTCATGTATTAGTCTTCATCTTTTCTCTTGCATTTAAACCTTTAACAATGATTTCGCTGAGTCAGCCCCCACCGTCCGAGATTCGGGAGCTACCTACAGCCATGCTACCACGTGATGATAGCGTCATATGTAGAGCTGCCTCCTATGAAGCTTCACTCATGATATGGATTGATTAGAGCACATGTTTTTAAATTTCCTCTGCTTTGGACTCTTTACCCCCTGAACAATGCTTGCTTGAACTTCAATAAGATTTGCTGACTGACTTTTCCTGCATACCATATGCATGTAAATACTCAGGGAGGTGCTGTAAGGGTATAAAGACAAGTGGCCGCAGTTCTGTCTCACTCTCCAACTCCCACCCTTCCAACTATAAATCGAATTGTTCGACTTTAACATAATCCATCCTCCTTTTGTAGCAGCAGTTCCAAAAATGTTCTATGAAGGAACTCTTCAGGACGGCATCTCGACTGCCGTCGGCCAGCAGAAGCTGGTCCTGTGTTTCGTTACTGGTTCGTCTTGCCATCATGCTGGCCGACATAGCTCACATTCATTGCAGATGAGGGCGACGAGAGCACACAATGGGAAACCGAATTTCTTACTGATGATACGGTATGATCTTTTTTAGTGATGTGTAGATCATGTAACTTGAGAGCTAATCCGCGGCGTAGTTGAGCGACTTCCTCAATGCGCACGCCGTCGCGCTTCGCCTCAAGGCTGGATCCGAAGAAGCCGGATATCTCGCCCAAATCTTCCCGCTCCCACGGACTCCCACAGTCGTCATCATCAAGAATGGCGAATTGAAGGACTATATCACATCTGGAACCAATAAGGAAGAGTTCCTACGGAGAGTTAAGACGGCTTTGAGTTCCGCATCTGCGGCGGTAGCGCCAGCCGTAACCCAACCAGCTCCAACCCAAGTCAACCCTCCACAGCCTCAGCCAGAGACACATACAGCGCTGGAACAGAGCTCCTCAGCGACGCAACCGTCATCAACATCTGAGAATGTCCGTCGGATACTAGCTGAAAGGGCTGCCAGACTTCAGGCGCAGAGAGAGGAGAATGAGCGCAAAGTTAAAGAAGAGAGGACCAGGACCAAAGAGAAAGCTAAGGCCGAGGCCGATGCCGGTATGAACACTGACAACGCGCGAGCTCACAAGGCCGCCGAGGCTGTGAAGAAGAAGAGACAGCAGGACCAAGAAGAGAGGGCGCGAATTCTAAAGCGTATTGAGGATGATAAGGCGGAACGGCGCTTGCGCGCGGAAGAGCGTGAGAAGCAAAGAATCGAGAATATGAAGGGTGGCGATGTCGCAGCATCCCTGGTCAGCGCACCAGAAACTAAGCTGGCAGCTTCGACCAAGAGGGGCGGAATGACGGCTCTTCAAGTACGCCTCTTCGATGGATCGACTCTGAGATCGCGCTTCAAGACGAATGCACCTCTCAAGGAGATTCGACAGTGGGTGGACGAAACCCGAACCGATGGAGCGCAACCATATACCTTCAAGCAAGTTCTTACACCTCTACCGAACAGGAACATCGATGAGACGGAGGAGGACAAAGCCATTGGCGAACTCGGCCTTTCCCCTTCCTCTACATTAGTACTGATACCAGTCAAGAAGTACACATCTGCATATGATGGCGATTCGCAGGGTATCATCTCCAAGATCATCAGCTTTATTCTCAGTATTTTCTCATGGATTTTCGGTTTTTTTGGAGCCGGCGATGAGCGCGGACATCGAGGGTCTGTCCATGGACCAGCCAGTTCCCGGGAACGGTCCCGAATTCGGGAATTCCAGAACCCGAGTGACCAGCAAAGAGATCAACAACTATACAATGGAAATTCGGTAAGAAACAATGACAATAAGTCTTTAACTTGCTAACCTAAGAAAGCTGAATTTTGAACCACGACCAGAAGAGGAGAAGGACAGTTGAAGGGTTTCCCAATTTGAGTGGATTGAGATCTTGTTCTATATTATACAATTGGTTGTGGAGATGTAACAGTAGTAACCCACCAGATTTCTACAAGCAAGTACGTCTAGGCACGCTGCTAGGGGATTTATCCCCGATGTTTCCTATCCCATGATGAAATCAAGTTCCTTTTAACTATAGGTTGCTTCCCAACACAGTTTACTGGCCAGAAGCGGCCTGGCAGGCCTTGAGCTGCTCAAGGTACCAGTTGCAGATCTGCATGTTTCCGTTGTTGTCGTCCATGCACTTTGTGAAGTTCTGGGCAACACCTGCGCAGTTGTTTTGGTTCCAGGACTGCTCTTGGGGAGCGGCTTGAGCCTGGACGGGAGCAGCGGGCTCGGAGGAGCCACCGAACATGCCACCGATAGCGTGGCCTACTGAGGAACCGATAGCGACACCGCTGGGAGAAGGTTAGCCACATGTGTTCCGAGTATGACCTTAAACGAATCCCAGGTTTGCGCCATTGATGAATAGAGCTTCAAGAAGGCCAATTATTGTATATTGGGAGAGGGAATGCTTACGCAGCAGTGCTGGCCATTTGGCCGAACAGTCCGGGGCCCTGAGAACCGGCAGCCTGAGGAGGCATGGCCTGGGCAGGAGGGTGAGAAGCGGCGGGAGGAGCAGCATGGGTGGCGGCAGGTCGAGTCTGCTGGGGCTTGGGGGCAGAAGCGGAAGCGGTAGGGCGCGAAGGAGCGCGGCCGACGGATCGTTGTCGAGGCATTGTGAGAGTGGTTGTGAGGTTTGTTGTAGTAGTATGGAGATGTTTTTGGTATGAGCAAAGTTCAAGATGAATGAATGTAAGTTAGTCTAGGTATGAGGAGAAAGACGACACGGATTTCGGAGGCAAAGTTCTGACCAATCAAAAGCAGTAAATTTCAACGAGGGATGGGGAAGAGCGATGGGTAGGGCCTCGGTAGAGGCATCTCCCCAATGGAAGTAACAGGGTCCAGAGCACTCCAGGACCTTCCGTTGACAGCCGCTGAGGAACTTTTTAGTGGATACCGATCTTCAGCATCGAGACTTGAGGCTACAATTGATTACGACTGCGAGAACATACTGGGCATCTCACGAATAGATGTCAAACAACAAAAGTGCAATAAAAAAGCTTCAGTGGAGCAGTCTCGCTTTTCAATACTAGACTATACTCTAGAGCGATCTGTTCTACTGTATCAAAACCCTGTACTCCATTTTCGTTATGCATCTCATCAACAGTTCGTTTACGGGGTGCATCTGCCCATGTAGCGAGGATACAAGCATGCTTCTCGCACAGTCCAGAGCTTAAGAAGCCATGCAAGGAATCTGCAAAAACGGTCAGCAAGGATTTAACAATTAGACAACAAAAAACATACCGCTCAGCTCCCAGACCGTAACCACCGTGAGGGGTGGATCCATACTTGCGCTGGTCAGTGTACCAGAAGTAGCCTGTAGGATCAATGCCCTCGCGCTTGTATCCGGCCATGAGCTCCTCGAAATCCCAGATTCTCATACTACCACCAACGATCTCACCAACACCAGGCATCAGAACATCGACGGACTCGGTCACACGAGGGTCATCTTTAGCCTTGGACATGTAGAAAGACTTGATCTCGACGGGGAAGTGAGTAAGGAAGATGGGGCGGTTGATCTCGTCAGTCATCTTGCGCTCAGCAGCCTCGGCACTAATTTCAAGTCAGTTTGCGCATGCATACTCACAAGCTGTGGAAGACTTACATATCGTCTCCGAAAGTATGATCATTGCCCTCCTCGTTCTTGATACCACGCTCTCGTAGCCAGTCAATGGCATCAGAGTAGCGCATACGCAGGAAGGGTCGAGAAGGCTTCTGGAAGTCAGGGTTGTACTTCTTGATAGCCTCGGCCGCCACAGGGTTCTCGAGGGTAAGGTCAATCACACGACAGATGACGTGTTCGAGATGGTCGAGGAGGTTATCGAAAGTGATGAAATCCAGCTCGGCCTCAACGTGAGAGTACTCAGAAAGCTAAAGTATAATTAGCTTTGTAGGATCCACACAATGGAACTATTTCCGAATTCCATCAAGGGGAAGTACTTACATGGCGGCGGGTAAGAGACTTCTCGGCTCGGAAAGACTTCTCAATGCAGTAGCAGTCACCAAGGACGGGGAGGACAGTCTCAAGGTAAAGCTGACTGGATTGAGTCAAGTATGAAGTCTCACCATAGTAGTCAAACTTGAAAAGAGTAGAACCACCCTCGACCTGGGTCTGCACAAGAGCAGGAGGACTGACCTTCTTGATATCCAACTCCTTGTAGACAGTGTGGAAAGCATCCTCGACGACATCGCGGACGAACATGACGGCGGCAGGCTTCTCATGACGGAGGGTGAGATGTCGGAGGTTCATGAGGGTGTTGGTATCACCGTCAACAGGGACGATGTTGGTGAAGGCATCGTCACCTCCGGGAGCCTTGGCGATGACTCTGAAGTAGTCGGCGCGAAGCTCTCGATCGAGAGGAGCATGAGCACCAGCGGGAACCTCCCAAAGCTCGCCAATAATCTCCAGAGACGTCTCTCGTGATAGTGTGAGAGCGTCGTAGGTCTTGGAAAGATCTCCGGAAAGAAGGCACTGCATATAGTTGAGACCACGGCGCAGGGTGACGAAGATAAGTCCACCCTGCTTGGCCACACGGTTGACGCGGCCCTGGACGGACACACGCTTAACGCCTTCGGCAGGTTCATCCTTGCTCTTTCGGAGGGTACCAATCACTGAAGAGTCGGTCTCTTGGAGGCTAATTGAAACAGGCTCGGGCAGGGAAGGGTCATTAGTGATCTTGATCTTCTTGGCCTCCTCAAGGACAGCAAGACGAGCAGCCTCGTCCTGAGCATCCTTCTCAGCACGCTTAGCCGCAGCATCAAGCTTCTTCTTTTGTCCAGCAGCGTAGGCGACCGCCTTCTTCAAAGCCGACTTGGCAGCGGGTTTGTACTCTTCATCATCCTTCTTCTTAACCTGATACTCGGACTCGGCACCGTGGCGGAAGTAGGCCTCGAGGAGGGACTTGAAGGGGGCGGACTCGGTGCCCTGGATCTCAGGGAGATCGCTTCCGGCTTCTTCGTCGACATAGATGACCGCCATCTTGTTGCTGTGATTTCTGCTTTTGTCGATGCGAAAACAGAATTCGAGGGCCTTACTAGACAGGTTGGGTTGGAGGGGTTTGTGCTGCCCCGCGATTCTGTACCTTGACTCACGTCCGATAATGGTGGGGTGAAAAATTATTAGTCACTGCCCGGCTTCACCTTATCTTTCCACTGGCAACCACTTATTGGTGAGATAGTGATGTTCTAGTAGGTAGGTACCTAGACAGGTAGGTTATAGACAAAAACAGGATCTAGAGCAAAGGTGCGCTCAAGGCGTCCCTTTTATATCACAATTAGCTCTACTTGAGCATGAAGGAAGTTACAATGAGTCATAAATTCACTCGACCTTGTGCACACAATTAATTGAAGCCGCCTGGTTTCATCCAGGAAAACGACAAGCTGGCCATGTTTCATAAAATCCCATTTGTTGTAGAACGATAAACTTTCTAAGCAATATATTCTCTCCAATCAAGTCGATTAAATATTCCCAAACGCCATGCCCCAGTTAATTCAACTGTATCAGGAAGGCCTCCCGATCTGGCCCTTTGCGAGCTTCCCTCAAACTGTCTGGGGTATCACTGTAAGTCTCTCCAAAGCAGCCACTAGTCCTTACAGATGTAAGGACCTAGAACGGTCTACTCGTTTTCTTTTGCAATGAAACATCGCTCAATATTTATGAGCAGAAATCTGCTTCCAACCTCTAGTTCTTAGACTTGCTCTTCTTGCCCTTCTTCTGCTTCTTCTTGTTCTTATCTCTTGTTTCGGAAGCAGCAGAGCCTGGCTTGGATGGCACAGGTGACTCTTCTGCTGGTCTTTTCCGGTTCTCAACAGATTTCAGTAGAGCCTTGGCTCGCTCCTCTGCGATCTTTTCAGCCAGCTTATTGCTGATTGCTTTGTTGTCACCCTATTGATGCATTAGTTAAGGTTCCTGAATGTTCTGTAGAGCTTCGTACCAGGTCAGCCTTGAGTATCCGCGCTGCAGCCTCTTGGTTGACTGTTAAACTTCGAGACTCTTCTGCTTCAGGAGCCTCAATATTTTTGATCTTGCCAAAGTACTGCTGAATTCGCTTGAGTTCAGTGAGCACATCCGCAGTTTGTGTGTCAGAGCCCTCCAATTTCAATGATGCTGTCGCGATTGTTAGCTGACTTGTCGTTGTTGCAGAATGATGCAGACAGCCACGGGAATGATATACTCACAGAACAAGAGGGATTCAATCGCGTAAGCTGTCAGTGAGAAAAGTTTTGCCTTGTCCAACAGGGGCAATTCAGAGGCCATGCCCTCGAGATTGTCGAGCAAAGGCTGAAGGTTTTCCTCGAGATCATCTAGCTGATCATCCAGCCGGTCAAGATCCGGGGTAATATCTTTTACATCTGTCATCTTGGTGGTGGGAACTTTGATGTTGTAATGTGGATAGGAGATTAGGATGATCACGTCGCTGTCGCATGAAAGACTTCGAAGCGCAGAACTTTGACCTGAAGCCCAAATGGGACTAGTGGTCTTCGTATTCATGAAGCGGGTATTATGTAGCTACCCGAGCTCGCTCAACCGCGACCCCACAGTACGGTAGGTACCTAGGTACCTACTAAATAAGGTTCCTGGACTTGCCACATCTATTGCTGTTGTGTTAGCAAAGAAATGATGCCAATAACCTGGGATAAAGAGTCATCGAAGGACCCTTTAATCTTTGTAGCTAATCAAAGAAGCTCTATATATCTTCAAGTTCCAATCTTTGCAGCCCTGGCGGAATGTAGACTACCAAGAACGGTGTTGATGTCAGGAATTGACCAATGGCGACGTACTAAATTCCGAGGACAGACGATCCCTTGACCCGTTCAATCTAATTGGCTGCGGTCTAATTTTGTGATCATGGGAAAAAACGGACTTCTTATCGCCGCTTAGAGCCATCACTCTCCACGCATTACTCAACCAATATCGGCATCACCACTTCCACCCCAACTCGCCGCTCTTGACGACCCTACGATCGGTATATACTGAAACCGACGCATCAGCGAAGAACTTCTTGCATCGACTTCACTCATTCGAACCTGCATGTGCGCGTGCGTCTTATAATCTACGACTTCTCTGGCTCCAGAGCCTCAAGTTTCTTTTCGCAGCACCTCAAACACAACCGTCAAAGTGGCGACCCTCATGCACACTCGAGCAACGGCTCGAATAGCCCTAAGACCAACTCAATGTCTTCGAAATAGTACCAGGACAAACCTCACACGGCTCTTTGCTTCGGCAGCAACAACACACCACGAGAAACCGGAAGCGGTTCTTCCAGAGCTGAGCGAACCACCTCCCTCGAGACCGTGGCAAAGCTCGGATTCCCAGGCTGGATCGATCAAGTCTATATCAAATAGTCATTCATCACGCTTCTACGTCCCCTCGGTCATCCTCCCAGCCGAAGCCGCAAAATCCGGGCCTGTTCATAAAATTCATATCCTTGGCGAAGATGTGAGGTCGAGGTTCATTGCTCACGCCTTGTGCAGCGTTTACGACTCGGTCGAGTTGTTGCAATTCCGAGATATTCCCAAATCAAGATACCGAAATATTGAACAAGTACAACCAGAAAGAACAAGGAAATCTGCATATGCTGAGAAGAATGCCGCCATGGGCCAAGAGGAGGAAGATGGGGGACATGAAGCCGTAAAGGTCCCTGATCATTCACACATTGATCAATTGATTGTTACCGGTCGTGGTTTTGAAGCTGTCAAGGCGATTGCCTCAGTCAAGGATAGGATTGATGACAAAACGACGGTATGTCTTTTGAACGACGGCATGGGGGTTCTCGAGCAAGTCCGCGAACGCATACTCGACGGATCGCAACCTGAACCGAACTTTTACCTGGGACATATGAACCATGCCTTGGCTTTCAACCGAAACCGAGATTCCGTTAAACAGTTAAGGGGTGGGCGAACAGTGCTCACCAGTGCCGACCCGATTCTGAACATGTCTAAGGAACTACATGCACCTCTCGAGCAGCCTGCCTTTATACGACCACTGAAACAGGCCAGGATTCTCTCAACAAGCTACAATTCATACGAACATTGGCTTCGGTTCAAACTACCGTCCATGATGTTTACAGCTGCCGTCGAGCCTGTGTGCGTGTTGCTCGATTTGCCATACTGGGGTCTGGCAGGCAACCGATCAGCACAGAAAATGATAAATCAGCTGCTGGCAGAGATGGCTTTAGTGACAGAAAGCCTACCTGAAGTTCAGTCTTCACCCGACCTTGTATCATTTCTCCGCGGTGAAGGACTCAAAAGGTTCTGCTACCGCCGAATTACAGGCAAGGCCAATGCCCCAAGTGATCTTCTTATGCGCATCAATAAGGGTCTGCAGACAGATATAAACTACCAGAATGGTTTCTTTTTGAAACGAGCCAAGGTTCTTGGCATCAATACACCGACAAACGCGTTGATGGTGCAAATGGTCAAAGCAAGGCGTTTAGAGGCCAAACAGAAGAGGAAAGCGTATATTCAAATGGAAGAGACGTCAGCAGAGAACGTAAGAGAGAGGGCACGGCGGCAGCGTATACCAAGGGGCGGGATTATATAGAACAGGACATTGAAGCATCGCATATCTGGCGTTTGGGGTAGCCTTTGGGAGGGGCTTTTTGAAAGTAGCATTATAGTCTTGATTGGGTGAACAAATATTTTCATGATTCTATTCTCTGTACAGCATGGATGTTGTAGTCTGCTTACGTGATCAATTCGATGCCCCTCCAGTAACCATGCACCCCGCGACATCATTAATTTGATCTCCTGACTTACAACACCGTAACGTAACGAAATTATGGATGACGCAGAGCTTGATCAGGTAGGGTATTCTCGGAACGTTCGGTTGGGAATTGACACTAACGTAATGTACAGATCCGAAAAGCTCGTCTAGAGCAGCTCAAGGCTCAAGGCGGTGGTAGCAGTGGAGGCGGTTCGTCTGGGCAGCAAGAACAGCAGCAGCGCCAGTAAGAGTTCCTTGCTACTCTCTTGCGAAATTTTCGCGCTGACCTCCAATTAGGCAACAGCAGCAAGAAGAAGCTCGTCAACACATCCTCAACCAGATCCTTCACCCCGAGGCCGCCGACCGTCTTGGTCGTATCCGTCTTGTCAAGGAGGAGCGTGCCGCCGACATCGAGAACCGACTCATTACGCTCGCCCAAACTGGTCAACTGCGACAAAAGGTCACCGAGGCGCAACTCAAGGAGCTTCTCAACGCTATGTCGGAGAGCAAGGAAGAGGAAAAGATTGTTGTGAGCAGGCGCAAGGCTTGGGACGATGACGACGATTTGGACCTGTAAGAGGTGCTAATGATACCATGGAATTCAGCATCAAGGAGGAGAATAAAGCAAAATTTCAGGTGATGGCCTGCATCTGTGTTTTGAGAGAGAGGAAGTAAAATGAAAGTGCTGACACCCGGCGCTGATGCCGAGATCCACGAGGATTTTTCCCAGTGTGTTCTGAACAAATGACTTGTCTACATTTCGGCAATGTATATGACTATGTGTTTAATCATTCAAAAATCTCAATACCAACGCTTAAATGACAGTTCCCACCTTCCAGCTTCACTACAATAATGTACAGTTTTTACACCTGAACAGCAGGATGGCAGCGAGGAGCGATCACATGCCTTGCTCTCTGAACTCCTTCAGCCTCTTCTTCTCTTCCTTCTCTCTCTTTCGAATATCTCTCATGTCAGGCGGTTGCTCGATACCAAGCTCTTTTCTCACATCATTCACATCGTCTTCGAGTCTCTCTTCCCAGAATACATTGATGATCTCTTTGCTTCGTGCTCCATTCTTGAGAGCCCATGGTAGATATATTGAAGCGAACCGCTGTCTTTCGCTCCGCTTCATGGTAGCTGCTGCGAAGATACTCAAACCTGTCATGGGGAGCAAGGTATTTGCAAACTCGAACGCTTTTAGGGCAACTTCTCCTTCCCGTACGATAGGCAACCCTGTCAGGGCATGGTAAAAGTCATGACATTCGCGATAGCGCTGCATAACATATGCGCATTCTTCATCGTCGATGTAGCGCACTGAAGCTCGTGTATCAGGTGAGACGCCTTCGCGGTCGAGCCATCCTATGTAGGCGCGGCCAACGCTGTTCTCTGGCATCGAGCGTAATGCGTCTAGAGAAAGGGTTTTGGAGGATATCCGGGGTCTGGCTCGAAGAATGCGACGGCCTGTTGGATCAGCGAGCATGGCGTCGCGCAGGCGATAGATGAAGTAGGGTGTTGCTGTAGCTTCGCCAGTAGCGGCGATAAGGTCTGCATGTAATCAGCCAAGGAGCATAAGAAATCAAATTCTCGTCTAGAGCGTACCGTGACGATAAGGATTGAAAAAGGACATGACGCTGGCCCCGATGGCCAACCCAGCCCGCTCAACTCTTGTCAATGGTACATGGCCTTCATAAAGTGGTGGGGAGCGTTTGCTCGTGAAGCTTCGTGATGATGAAGAGCAAGATGCGCGGTTCGCAGCTCTCAAAATAGTTCTTCCATAACTAGCAGGCCTGATTGACCGAGCTTTGGGCAGTACGCTCTCCATCTTGGTCAATTTTGCAAGAGTCAAAATACCCAGGTGGTTCGATCTTGTGCTGCTGTAGGTACATAGGTACCTAGAATAGTATCTACAGATGACCGAACTCATGACTAAGCCCCCCACTTACCAGGTACTATATCCTGCAACGAAACCGACCAATCAGCACTGAAGGTGCTGCAACATAACTTAAGACAGAGCAATACCACTAGATATAGGTACTATTCAAGTACATGCCTAACAATGTTACAAAGTCGTCGCTCTTGGCTTTCTAAAAAGAGAGAACATTGGAGTCACCCCAACCATATACGATCAAGAACAGTTTTTCGAAGTAATCATGCTCCGAGGCTTATCATGTTGGTTACATGCGTTCTTTCTTCAGTTTCCTTAGCTTAAAAGATGGCCGAACAGATCAGAGAGATCAATACATGTTTACTATAAACAGAAAGGGCTGCTTTTTTTTCTAGTTATCGTACGTTTGAGTTGACGTATACCTTCCATAAATACTCGCCATTGGAACTACCACCTGCACTTCTACCATATCAACAGATTTGAGAACATTCATCACTTTAGACTGTGTGGAACACATAGCGATGCGCCTCTTTAATATGTCAAAACCGTCAAGCAGTTCCTCCAGCGGCGGCTCCGAGATCGAAGCAGAGGTATTTGGTCCTCTCGCTTCCATACCAGAGCACACCCTCAGAGCGCTGGCCTCTCGAGTTGCAAGAGACGTTGGCATTTCCACAGACACCTGCTTCGATAACACAGCCCTTGTTAAACGCATTTTTGGCTCATATAACATAGTCCACATCATGGAGGTGGAAACAACAAGACTTGTTATTCGAGTTCCTGCTTTTGGATGGGGTGCTGGGAGCAGATGCCCTTAAATCGTACCTAGCGACAATGCGTATCATCCGAAAGAAAACCAAGGTACCTGTGCCCGAAGTCTACAGCTTCGATACAACCGACAGCAATGAGATAAATGCACCTTTCATTTGCCTGGAGTTTATCCCAGGTCAGACAGTTTCGGATATCTGGCTCAACTCTCGGGATGAGACGTTTCGAAACCAGCTTCGCCTCAAGATCTTAACCAGCCTAGCAGAAACTATGCTCAACTCTCATCTTTGTCCTTCGATAGGATTGGCTCGATCATGGAAGCAGAATACGGGACCAACTTTTTCGCTCCGTTGTTTACCTGGCAGCACGAAGACAGAGGCCAAGACGGAAGTGTGCGAGTCCAAGTAGCTAGGACATATGTTTCCACTATCGAATATTTGGCTTATCACCTCAAATTTGAGGCTGAAAAGAGCTCGTGGGATCGAGCTAGCAACAAGATGCTCGAGGCCCTTGTACAAAGCTCACCGAATCTCAGCTCCCATTCCCGCTTTGTTCTTTGTCCGCCAGATTTTGACTCCAAGAATATTCTAGTAGATCCAGACTCGGACAACATTGTCGGTTTGATCGACTGGGATCTTTGCCATACTATGCCACCTCATAGGGGCTACGCCCGATACCCTGGATTCGTCACGCGAGACTGGGATGCCTTAATGTATGGATATCCAGTCATAAAGACTGGAGATTCACCAGAGACATTGCAGAGATTTCGGCAACACTACAATGATGAACTTGGCAAGTCTCTCTTGTGCGAAGGTGATTGAGAATTCACCAAGAACTCTCACATCAGTGAGGCTGTTTGGAATGCAGCACTGAATTCTTGCATCAGAAAGGATATCTTGCGCAAATTCATTGAGGTAGCCCTCAAGATCGAAGACAAACACGCTTTAGCTGTTCTTTATGATCTCGACGGGTATTACAGTCCAGAGGATTGGAACAAGCTGAAAGGAAAGTTCGAACAGCTGGTCTGCGGTTCGTCCTCTCTCCCAGGCGCCGCTTGAAAGGAGTCAGATAGGAGTCAAAGAGAGGCATCATTTCTATCATTATTTAAACATGGCCACAGAGACGTGGAAAGCGACACTGGTGAGGAGTCTGCCATGACTGATGACCATTTGTACTGACAAATCATCTGCTCATCCCTGTATGCCATATCACTGAAAAGAGTCGCTGCGTAAAACAATCGCATTTACAAGTTTGTACTCAGTGTGACGAACCTTGGTCTTTGAAGCACAACACTGAATGTCCCTATTGCCTTGGGGCCAAGAACGCTAGAGCGAGACGTCTAGCAAAGGTAGAAGAAGAAATAGAAGAAGACGAGACAGAAGGGAATTACGCAAGTGTAAAGGACTAACTGCGTAGACGTCTACTTCACATATGGGTCGACGAAGATGTTGCAGCTGTGATTGCTTACAATCTGTTCAGATAGAATATTCCCTACAGTCACTAGTTGAGAACATTTCTTTATTGGCAAACTAATATGGATAACATAATCTCCCCATGTATCCCGTACGCTGCTGAAAGTCAGCAGCTCTTCTTAATATAAACACTCTGTGAGTGATATGTTGGCCAGGCAGGCGAAGCAATTATACATTACTTCAAGACTGGCGTCATGGTACCAGGAAAATTGGACGCCGAGAGCAAGAAACAAGTCAACCACTGTATACCAGGTTAGGGCGACATGTAGGTTGCTTTATTTTGGCGCAGGTCTTCGAGGACAATCTTTCTACTATGCAGTACTGTACAAGAGTGCATGCAGTCTCTACCATAGACTAGGTACCATGTAGTTTTAACAAAACGCTCTATTGACGCCAATACCTAACCTTACTCCATAAGTTTATGATACACGTGGGTAATTAGACTTCCCTTCCCTCAATCTTTTCACTTAACACTTATATGTGCCCCAACTTGGCCAAAACAAAAAAACGAAATCTCAAATCTCGAGAAAACGCAGGTTTTAAACGGAAGGTTCTTGCAGTCATATCGAATCCTTAGTGCTGCGGCAAATTCCCAGTATTTGGGTTCCCAGGCATCATCGAAGATAGCCAGCTCACAGAGCTCTACTCTGGTCGAGGCCGTTTGGCTCCGTGTGGGTTACCCCAATCGCCGCCTCCACCCTGGTTCTGGTTGAACCCGAAGCCAGGGTTGAAGTTTTGGGGCATGCCTTGGAAACCTGTAATATGTCAGTTACGTAGTGCGTGAGTCTTGGTTAGGGGAATTACCAGGCATGCCGTTCGGGCCCATCATACCCATGCCCATATTGCCGGGCATACCCATAGGCATTCCACCCATGGGGTTCATGTTCATCATGCCGCCTCCTCGGCCACCTCGCATACCTCCAGGGCCACCTCGCATGCCGCCTCCCATCATGCCACCGCGGTTGTTGAAGCCAAAATTACCGCCGCCTCCCATGGGTCCATTATATCCTCCACCCATATTGTTGTTAAATCCACCCATGTTGTTGTTATTGTTGAAATTGCGATTATATCCTCCTTGGTTCATACCGCCACGGTTGTAGCCGCCCCTGCCTCCTCTGAAACCACCACCAGAACCACCAAAGTTGCCGCCCATATTGTTGCTGCGGTCGTTGTAGCCAGACGGCGCACGGCTCTGGTCCTTGCCCCTAGCAGGTGCGTCCTTGGGAAGGGTCTTGAAGGGGTTGATATTGGGGGCCCAATAGGCCAACGTGACCTTTTTGGCGCCTTGACTTTCAGCCAGAATCTGTTCAATACGATGTTTGGTGGCCGTCGAAGCCTGGGGGGAGTAAAACTCAACGTAGGCTTGTCTGTGAATAAGTCAGTCTACGCAATCATTCCTGAACTAGCGAATTTTCAAACCCACGTACCCCTTGCTTTTACCGTTGACCTTGTGTTCGCTGAAAGTGATGTCCTTGATTTCATCCTCGCAATCAGCTTCCCGAGCCCAGCCTCGAATATCGTCGTCCGTGTTCCACCAGTTCAGTTCTGATATCATAAGCGATGTTGTGGCGGCTTGATCAACTGGTCGGTCATCCTCTTCTTGTTTTCTTTTAGTCCCTTGCTGAGAGGCAGATGCTTGGTGGTTGGAATCAAAGCTCTCGCGTGCGTGGCTGTCCTGGGCATGGTGATCATCCATGTTTTGATCATCGTGGCTATCTTGTCGATGATCGGCTTGATGGTAGTCTTGGTTGTTACCATCGTCTCGGTGGTCATCTTGCTGGTGATCGTTGCTTGCGTCGCCATAGATATCAATCTCGAAGTCTTCTTCAGCCATTGTGGAAGGTCTGGTGCGCTGGGCACAGGTTAATGTCGTGCAGAAAGGATTTGTAGAGAAATGGAGAGGATATGGTCAATGTGATAATTAGGCTGGAAATACAAGAGTTGGCCACTGGTCTTTACACATAAGTAATCAGCCATTGAACGTCCCATCGCTAGCAAATACTGCCTCAAAACTTAAGAGGTCTTTCGCACTAGAGACGAGAAATGATTTGGACTGGAAGCTTGCAATACGTACACTCCGTGTAACAAGAATGGGGCCCTGATATGGGATAACCTCCTGATATGATGGTACTTGAATCAAAGACGCGATATTGAGGACGAAGCTCTATGCTTGCAACCCTCGCTTTCTAGCTCCTGATATATCTCGAGCGAGCGCTTAGATACAAATGGGGAGCGATGGAATAGAGGATGCCGTCAGCCCAATCAACCCTTATTTCCTATCCTTCGGTTCGCCGATCGCTTGCGGCCGAAGTTTTCGCCAGAAGGTGCCCAAGCCCGAGTTGCGTGAATCTGCGCACTTTACGCGATACAGCGTTGTGATAAAGGCGCTCGATGGATTCGCGTTATTGATTGTGGTTGTCTTGGAATCAGGCTTTAGTGACTTCACCAAGCTCGATCGCGAACGAAGGAAGCCGGTCAGTAGATTTACCGTAACTAAACCGTGACCAAAATCTGCTGTGTCAGTTATGGTTGCGTACGCGATGAGTCGAGCCAGGTAAATGGATGCTTTGAGGTGGTTCGCGGATGGCAAAGAGTAAGAAGAGCTTCACTAAAGGTTCGGTTCTTTTCTGGGGAAGAGCTTCGCAAAAGCACTGCAACCCGCGGAAGCTGGCGTCTACCTAGCGCCTGCGCGTCTGGCTGGGACCGGGGAAATAAACTGGGAAACAGCAGGCACAAGACAGGCACAGGCATGACTTTCCCCACATACGACTTGGACCCACCAAATTCATTGCAACTGTCAGGACCAGTTCATGTCCGGATCATCCTCCGGCCCGAAGATGCAGCTGTAGCTTGTGGAAATCTGGCCTTGCCTGGAGAGGCCAGAGAGCTGTCCATTAGCTGAGATCACCAAAAGAGGTCCCCTTTAAACTTCAGCTCAACCCTCCTTTCTACAACCCCCGCGACTTCAACTCAGATCGACGACTTCACTTTCCTTTCATCAACGACATTACGTTCCCTCCTCGACGCAACGTACTTCTAATATCTTTTCTCGTTTCTTCTATCACCCAAAATGTCCGATCAGGTTCAAGAGATCCTCGAGGTTCCCTCCGAGTTCGTCAGGGACGGTGTTCAATTCGTGCGACGATGCACTAAGCGTACGTCGAGCCATTGCGCACCTTCACTCTACTCCACATACTAATATTATTCTCGACAGCCGACCAGAAGGAGTTCCTGCGACTCTGCCAAGCTGTTGGTGTTGGTTTCCTCATCATGGGTGCTGTTGGCTACGTTGTTAAGCTCGGTACGATTGCTTTGCCTTTCCCCATTCACATCCATCTCTAACATGAGTACAGTGCACATTCCTCTTAACCATGCTCTCGTCGGTAGCGCATAAACGGTCACGCGGTCGACTGACGAGGAGATTCTGAGTGGTGGCGACTTGATTATCCAAAACCCCGCAAGACGGGAGCCAGGATAGTCACATAACCTTTCTTGCTTGCGGGTACGTTCAATGGGGCGGAGTTAAATGACATTATGGCGGGCACGCGACACACTTCTACGCTGGAGTTCAACTGAACGCCACATGAATGGGAAGGAAGATGTGCTTTCACGTCCAAAGGGCTGTCTGTATGGGCTTCAAGAATATCCTATACAAGAAAGACGGCTACAGTGATTAATTGTACAAAATATATCCATTGTTATTTCTTGCAATCTTGGCTTAGTCCATTCCATATGTCGAATTATGATATAACTCGGGCTGTTCCTTAAGTACGTGATTGACACTATGGCCCATCGGTGGGTCTCCTTCATCATCAGTGTGCTCATTAAAGGAATGCAGAGTGCAAGTTCCTCTGGCCATGTTATAGCCGTTCCATGCGGAAGCTGTCATGGGTTAGCTCACGCCTCAAGACAGGGTGGATGAACTTACCAACAAGGAGAGGTGCGTTGGGGTGCCAACTTGCGTCGCGAACACAAGTGCCCCAGTTACCTGGCTCATCAAAATGATAGAAGCGATGCCGGTTGTCCATTGGCCGTGTGCGCATTGTCGCTTTTTTGACATCCACCACTCCAGCTAATGTTGCATCCATGTTCCATATGTATACTTTACCATCTGTACTGCCCGAGTACACGTATCTTGAGTTGGTACCCGATGGAGGTGAAAAGTGACATCTGATAAGAGTTCGAAGGACTTTGTGGCCTCGGAAAGTCACGAGTGAGTTATCGTGGGGATGCACATCCCAATCTTCATCATCATAAACTCCCCCACGATAATCGAAACCGCTCGTGTTGACAGTTCGCGTGGGATCAAGCTCGGTGTACCGGTCGGTAGACATGGCCATTCGAAGGTCCCAAAGCTTCATGCTCTGGTCTTTGCCGTTACTGAGGATATATCGCCCGTCGCCTTTGCTGTCGATATACGTCAAACCCTCGATGTGGCCAACGAAAGCTCCGGCCTCTCGGTTATCGCCCATACTTCGCCTATCCCATACTTTGATCGTTGTATCGTCGGACCCTGAGTAAAGGATATGCGGCGACATCTTATCGGCGAAACATACTGCGTTGACATCATCCTGATGCCCCCTGACATTTTCCAGGACAGTTCGTGACTCAATATCGTACACGACAATGGAAGCCGCGCTTGTTCCTGCTACCAGCTCTCTTCCATCGCCAGAGAATCGGACAGACCAGATGCCAAATCCGCGTCGTCCATGCCAACCATGCCGAGGCGGACCGTCATCAAGATCCAGTGTATAAGGGTCGCCTGTATCATTCGGATCTGTAGGAGCTATTGAGACCATTGTTTGAATCGAGGTATAAGCAAGCCATTTGTTGTCGGGACTCAGAGAGGCATCTGTGAGTGTCCATTGACCCCAAGGGTATGAGACTGTCTTATAATGCTTCCAATTGTATGGGCTCGAAGTATCGTACATTCGAACTTTGAAGTCTTGAGAACAGGCAAAAAAGAAATTACCGTCGTCGGAAAACTGTCCAGAGTAAACTGGATCATCGAAATGAACAATCTTCTCCGCTCTTGTCTGCGGTAGTAGACCCTAAATAATCGTCAGTCAGCCTATCTTCATACGCAAGCCATAGCAAAGCCAACCTGATTGATGAGAGCGTTATTCCGCAGTCTATCTTCGCGATTTCCCAGAGCAAGCTCCCGCTCAAGCATCCGTATGGCTAAGCGCTTCTTAGCTCCGAAACTGTAGTCGTTTGCGCCAAAGGCTCCTGATCGCATGAGTTTGAGGCCCTGCTCGCTTGGGACTTTAGGAAAGCGATTTGGATCCTTCGGGGTTCGACGTCTTCTGAAGGGCCAATCTAGAAATTCTGCGTCGTCATCTGCATTGTCTTGAAACAGAACACTGGTTAGGTTAGGGTCCTGCATCAGGGCAAGTAGTTGTCTTCTGGTCAACAATCCTGTCCTAGCGCCAGCTTTAAGCACAGCATATCAGTGATGTATTCCAATATGATGAGAGGGATGTTGAGAATTACTTCGAACGATATTAAGGAGGCGCTGTGCGCCGACACCTCCTTCGACTGCATCATCGCCCTCGTCGTCATCCTCATCGTCCTCATCTTCTTCGTCAGGCTGGTCCTCATAATCTTCATCTTCCTCTTCGTCATCATCCGGTTGATCATCTTCTTCCTCTATTTCATAGTACCATGTTGGTCCTGCTGATGATTCACGTGTACTCTCATTACGGGACTCTTCATCACTTTGGTCGGTCAACAGAGGCCGTGAACTCCTCTCTTCCTCGAGAGGTGCCATGATTGTCTTGGGCGAAATTTTGCAAAGCGCGGGAGAGGGTGAGGGTCGACAGAATGCTCGCTAAGCACAGCGATATGAGGGGCGATACGGTAATATTGGCCGTTCGTTCTTATCAGTGATATAATGAGGCCAGCAGTTTATTCGATATATGCAAGTTTGGAATGATATGGAGCTTTTACGAAATTCACAAATGTTCGACGAAATATCAATGATGCGATGAGCGTAACGCTCCGAATGAGGTGCTGTTGAATGAAGTTACTACAATGGGGGAGCTCCCGGAGCTAAGTTGTGACGACATCGGTCGGAGATAAGATAAGACCCGGGGTCGGCTACCTACCCTAAACTATTGTTTGTATGTACCTAGGTACCTAGGTATGATATGAATCTGAGTACATAGGTACGTACACGCTGTGATACACAAAATTTCCCATTTGTACCTATTACTTATTACCGTACGTGCGTATTTAAAGATACAATGATCTAATATGATCCTTTCGTTAGTACATAATACATGAAAACCCGTGTAGCATCGAGGAGGATGACTTTGAGTTATTGCATGCCAGACGATAGATCATGTTCCCTCTGAAATATTCACTTTTGGCTACACTTCAGCCATCACTATCATCATTATCAATGTACCGGTACTTGAACTTTAATATTCTAAGTTTCTAAGACATCTCAAGGGCGAGGACTCTTCGATAGTGGTTGAGGTGCACATTTATCATTTTTAACTACCTCCTTACAAAAAGGACACCAGGTTGTGCTCAACAGACACCTCTGTATAGATGGTGAAGCACTGGCCTGAAAGTTTTTTGTCCTAGTCGAATGACGTGGGTTCTCCTTAAGCCAAGAGTGAGAAACCAGAGCCTGCACCCTTTCAGCCTGTTGGTTGATGTGTATGAATATTCCAAGAGATGACTGAGAGCTTGGGATCCAGATTTCTGCCGATATCCGATACTTGGCAGTTCAAATGTGAGGCTTCAACGGAGATCTGATTGTGTTGATGGAGCGAGATGGTGCCATGTCTAAAACACTGTTTCGTGAGTGGTTGACATCTTGATGTTTGTGGTTATAAGATCACAAAATTGGTCATATCTGTAGCATGCGGATGAATGAAGGGTATTTATTATGTCTCGGAATTGGTGGGAGAATAGAAGCAGCCCGTTACAGCCTTCATTGCAAGAATGCTTAAATGTTGATATTGCGCTATTGACGCTGAAATTTGATCATATCGCCGTTGTTGTCAATGTTACCACGCTTTAATATTTGTTTCAGCAAACTGAGATTCCTCACTTCATCCCGGGCCTCTTCTGAAGTTGTGATCCCTGGCTAGTATCATGAAGTCGGCCCCTGAAGCTTGGGTAAAAATACTTGGCCTTTAAGCTGTTAAGGGCTTAGCGTGGCCCAGCTGGGGCCACGTTGGCACTGGACATCTCCTAAGGCCCTTCTAGCAGGGCGAGACCCTTGTAATCGTTATTTAGCCCCCGGGCTGCAGCCGCAGCTGTTGGGAAGGGATGCCCAGGGCCTCGTACAGAGCGGATCTTCCATTTCGATTTGCCCCTATGTATCCGTATCCATTACAGCCAATCCTACCAAACCAATCCGAAGCATTCAATTCAATATTCAAACCCCGACATCCATTCCAACCTCTTTACTCCTTTCTTGTCTTTATACTGGTGTAATCAGCGTGTGTCTCAACTTTGTGCACGGCGACCAACTTCGCGAGAGAACTGTCTGGTATCAGCATCAGATCCAACCTTTCGCCATCTCCGCAAAGTCTATTCTGCCAACGTTACGTTACACGCGACTTGGATCGTCGCAAAGTTCACGGCTTCAGCTTATTTCACTGATCGACCGACATCTCGGATCATCCAACCAACTCGCGGCCACGACCGCTGGCAGTCTTTTTGAGGCTTGTCGATTTCCCCAATCTCTTTCAGCCGATAACAACGACCGCAACTGCCCATCATGAAGATTCGAAGCAAGCACTCGCCTTTGATCCTTCTTCTCCTCCCCGCCGTAGCGAATGCGTTATCCTCCCACGACGTTACCGATATACCTGGCCCTGCTGCGATTCCAGAACAGACTGATGTCCTTCCTCAAGCTGGTGTGAAGCGCCATGATGTTCCTACAAAGGACGCCCCTGTCGATGGCAGGGATGGAAAGCCTCATCATGGACCTTTTATCGAGACAGAGGATCACAGAAAACCAGCTGAGGCTATACCTGATGCTGGATCTGGTGCTGCAGTCGGCTCTGGCTCAGCTTCTGGCACCGGCACCGGTGCTAGTATTGAGTCTGAAGCCGGAATCAATGCTGTGACCAAGGCCGATGCCAGCCCTGACTCTCTTCCCAAGCTTCAAGGTCGACCAAATGACCCTACTGTAGTCGATGGTGAAAAGATCCCCGAAACCAACGACGGTGTCATGTTCGACAAGGCCCGCGTTCATGCCCAAGAGGGTACCACTGGCACAGAGGGCGGTGTGACTGAGCGATACAAAGCCCGAAAGCTAGAAGAGGACCTGGCAGGCGAGGAAACATTCAGGAAACCCTCATCGCCAAAGGAGGCACCCCCTTTGCCACACAGCGAAGAAGAAAAGATCCGTGCTTCTGGAGAGAAGACAGAAGACGATACCACTGTCGAAAAGGCAGATGACGTGGTTCCCAAGCCTGCGAAGCCCGTCATTAGTAAAGACGAGGATCGCGACTACACTGCAGGATTGGAGGTAAGCGGCCACTGTTGTAAACGAAACTGTAACACGATGACTAACTACTGTGTAGAAGCCAGCCGACCTCCCTGACCGACCCCTCGGGCAAAACAAACCTGTGAAAGATCCCGCAAAGGCCCCGCCAGTTGACTTGAGCCGAGGAACGACACACGATGGACACCATGATGAAGAGAGCATCATCCAACCATTCCATTCTTTCGTGCTCTCCTTTACTATGATTTTGGTGTCCGAGATTGGAGACAAGACGTTTCTGGTTGCAGCGCTTATGGCAATGAAGCACGACCGCATGGTTGTCTTCACCGCCGCCTTTGGCGCTCTCCTTGTAATGACTGTCCTTTCCGCTGTTCTGGGCCATGCTGTTCCTACATTGATCCCTAAGCGCGTCACTAGCTTCCTTGCTGCGGGTCTCTTCTTCGTTTTTGGCGCAAAACTGATGCGGGAGGGTATGCAAATGGACCCCAACGAAGGCGTTTCTGCTGAGATGCATGAGGTCGAACAAGAGCTTGCCGAGAAGGAGAAAGAAATGGGCCGCAAACGGGGTGATTCCGTGTCCGCCTACACTCTGGAGATGGGCATGAACGGTAACGGCCGAAGGTCGCGACCCAGCAATCGTCTTATGTCACCCCCTCGATCGCCTTCCCAGTCTCCTGTTAGAGACTCACGTTCCGGTTCGGGTGCTGTCTCCAGCGTTGTTCAGGGTGCCACCAACCTCTGCTCGTTGCTCCTTAGTCCTGCTTGGGTGCAGACCTTTATCATGACCTTCCTTGGTGAGTGGGGTGATCGAAGCCAGATTGCTACTATTGCCATGGCTGCTGGTCAAGACTACTGGTGGGTGACTCTGGGTGCTATGTGTGGTCATGCCATCTGCACTGGTGTTGCTGTCATTGGTGGCCGTGCTATAGCTGGCCGAGTCAGCCTGAAAGTTGGTAAGTCTAATCTTTAACTTCATGCTCAACTGTGAGTAACTAACATTTCCCCTAGTCACTGTTGGCGGTGCCACCGCTTTCCTTGTTTTCGGTGTCATTTACCTCCTGGAGTCTCTTTACAGCTAGAGGTAAAGCTTTTCCAATGCCAAAAAATTCTTTTTCTCCATTAGACCATGGTTCTCATAGCTATCGTCGTGTGAGACCATTTGCCTACTTCGCCTAACTCTTTGTAATTTTTAACGGCCACTCTTAAGGATGAAGAAATGGACTAAGAGTTCGGCGTTTTCTGCTTGAAGCAGATCATTTGTACTATTACCTGAACTGAGATTGTCTCAGCCTCATACGGGTCAGCTCGCATGTACACTAGCCCCCTTTTCTAAGAAGAGGCCTGAGCCCTGGGGACACTAAGAAACGGGGACCGAGGCGAAGACGCAAGGGAACAAAGTGAAGGGTTCATTAGTTTCTCTGTTACCTGTGTCAAGCGCTGACAGTCGGACGGAATGGAAAAGGGATGACCCTCTTCGATGTTTATAAGCTATGATGAATTGTAAATAGGGGTTATGAGATATGCTCATGACCATGTTAATGCACGATGGGGCTTTTCAAAACACAGCTGATTGGAGGTCAATGTTTCTGTCTGTGTTCCTCCAATGAATTGAGATTCTGAGATTTGGAAGGGATTGACGAAGTCACATCCAGATCATGTCACCTGGGTCACAGCAAATCGTAGTGAGTTTCTACGATTCATTAATGCAGAGGTATATCCATCAACAAACCAGTGAACAGACCTAAACATGACATAGACATCTATTCATGGCCAATACAGGTCTCGCTTCGTTCAGCCTTCCAAAACTACCACAAAACAAAAATAAAACCAAGACAACAGCCTCAAGTGCGGGCCTGTCAAGTCCTCTATTTCATACAAAGTTTGACAAACTCTCCCTTGGAGACATGACAATTTTCTAGACAGATGTTCTGTCTCCCTCTTTCCATAGCAAAGGCGGTAAAGCAACAGAGTAGTATAAAAAGCAAAGCAAAACTTGATATTTTGATCATGATCAAGGATAACCCGTGTCCTCAATCTCCAACATCGGGCGTACATGTGGTATCTGACAATCATCTTTCACTCATCTCCCTGTTCTGCTCCGACAAGTAGTTACTCAATCAAATAAGTATTTAGTGACATTCGACATTGAACTGGTGGTTTCAAGTTTTATATGCTGAAAAAAAAAGCGCTTCTTTCAAACGTTTCTGTCATCATTCGTGCAATCCTCCTCCATCGCTTCATCGAGTCTTTAGTATCACGCCTGACACTCAATCTTCGTCTTCTTCGTTGATTGGCGCAGGTGTTCGTCGCTCCGTACGTCTCTTAGGTCGTCTATGTCGTGAGCTGCTGATGTTGCTGGCCGAATCATCAGGCATAATGTCAATATCGTCCAAAGCCCAGTCGTCATCACTGCCTGGATCGCGATCGCTCTCTCCAGCCCAAGCTGGCCGTTCGTAACCCGAAGACTGTGAGTTACCAGAGTTGGGACCCGAAAGCACATCGATACGACGGCGGTTCTGCAGGTTCTGCATCAAACCTGCTCCCCGCTGACGCAATGCATTTCGGATAACTTCAGCCTTCTTGTGTAGTTTCTCAAAGGCATCTTCCAAAGTCTCCATACCCTTGTAGATCTCCCGTTCAATCTCTGCGATGGCTGCCATCTCCATCTCCTCGTCATTGGAAACAGCTTGCCGACTTCCAGGCACGCCGCTTGTGTTGACACTAACAAATGAGGCTGGTGTCGTGCCTCGGGAGTATACTGAGAAAGGAGTCGTATTTCTTGAACTGAAAGACGAGGAAGCTCGTGGTCCCGGGCTCATCGTTCGTGTGTTATAGTAGGAACTAGCTGGTGTAGGTCCTCGAGATTCAGGGTGTGGTGTCTGAGGCTCGTCATCGGCTCCAGACCAGAGGAAGCCATCAAATCGCCCAGAAATAAGGATCTCCCACTCGGAATTGTTGATGTTGGAAAGTGCGACTAGAAGATCGTGAGTGTGGGGGTTTTTGACCAGGTACGTAGCAGACTCGGCATCCCGGGGAACCTGTTGCAATCGGTATAAGCGTTGCAATGCGAGACCAGTCTTGATAAGAAAATCTGTTCGAGGTCGATGTCCTGGTGTGGGGGCACGAACAGATGACTTCAGCTCCTTAGAGCCGGTCATGATAGCGTTGAAGTAGGGACGATCTTCAGCATCGAGGTTTGTAAGAATGGCAAAAGATAATGTCTCGTCGTCAACATCCTGAGGTGGTGGCACTGGAGTTTCTCCAGTGTTAGACAACCATCGATCGACGGCAGTTCGGACCTTTTTTGACTGGCGAAGGTAGTGCTCTCTAAACTCCTCCGCAATATCCGGATCCAGTTGGACAGGTGATGCAGGTCGAGGAGGTACATCTCCAGAAATCTCAGCAGCCTTGGTACCGACTTCGGCCAAATCAAAAGGAGGCCACTGTGGAAGCTCAATGCGACCACTCACCCACTCCAAGACATCACCCCAGTTGAGACCATCGTGGATCTCGTGTGGGTTGTCACACATGACGCAGGTGCAGCCATAAGGAGGGAGATCGCGAGAAAATACATTCTCGAGGCGGTCCAACAGCCGACGAGCGACCGAACGATGTCCAGTAGCGACAGCGATTGAGCCCTGCTTGCTGAGTACAGTGTTGTATTGGTCTAGTAGGTTGTGAAATGGAGCAAAGAGAGTATCTGTTCCGACAAGGGGAGGATTAGAAGGTCGTGTGCCGTTTTGGCGAGGCAGCACCGAAAGAAAGCTTTTAGGAGCCGTATAAGCAAGGCCGCCGTTTTGAAGAAGATAGTCGACTCTAGGCATGTCGTGCACATCAAGTGCCGGCGGCGGGGGTGGAGGCGGAGGGGCAATGCCGAAAGCAGAGGCAGGAGTCGCCGTTTTTGAATGCAGATTCGAATCGACATCTTGAACGTCGATAACCGAGGGGGTCTCACGCTTCGTATCAGGATATCCATGAGGGAAAGGCGCTTGGGTTGGTGTTCTAGGAGAGGAATCCTGAGCACTAGACGGAGAGGATGGACCATCTGCTTCATACTTTCTGTGGCTTCTAGTGGAAGAAGTTCGATGAACGGAGCGATGGGAAGAATTAGAGGCCCGTGAATCAGAACGTCGAATCTTTTCAGCAGAACGATGCGAAGATTTCACATAAGTAGCTTGGCTCGAAGCTCCTGATCGGCGACTAACACGGGAACGCTCCTCGTTTCGTGAAGCTGATCGAGAGTGACTAGATAGTCTCGACTTTGATTTCTTCAGCCCAGCCTCTGATGCTGGAGGTTCCTCTGTTGGGGTCTCAATTCTTGGAATTTCGTCTCTGGGTGATTCGGCATTTAACGTTTCCTCTTCATATGTTTCCTCATTCGTAGGTTCGTCGTCGGCTGGTTCATCCGGGGTTTCTTCGTTTACAGCAGTCTTGTCCGCGTCCAGGTCTGTTGGGGGTGGGCTAGGTGGCGCATTGGAATTGCTACCGCCAGATTGCCTACGGGATGTGAGCTCTTCGGCAGTAGGAGGCGCCGGTGGCTCACGAGTCGGGGGTTTGAGTGATAGAGAATCGCGACTAACGATGGCCTCTTTGCTGTGTGCCTTGCTAAATGATGGATAAGGCATTGAAATACGGTCAGACAAGATAGAAGTCGCTGCTGTCGAGGTCCTTGCAATGTCGGAGCTGGCTAAATCGCTGGTGGAAGCAGTGCGGTGGTGCCGACGGTGATGTTCGTCACTTTCTCTATCCTTGCGGTGACGATGGCGGCGACTGGATGTATGAGAAAGACTGTCGCTGGCTTCGCTTCCTAGCTTGCTCCTAGAAGGTCGAGATGTGCGATGTCGGCGGCGCTCAGGGTCCTTATCCTTTTCTCGATCGTGATCTCGGTCGCGATCTCTGCGCTCCTTTCGTTCGGATTTTGAGCGTCGGACCTTTTCTTTTTCTTGCAGTCGCTCATCGGCCGGGGCCTCGACGTCTTGGTCCTTGGAGGACATGGTTGACCATGGAGCTACGGTGAGAATATCGTATGGTGGTAGTTTCGCGGTTAATGTCGTTGTGGTCAATAATTCCAAACGGGGTTCAAGAAAGCGGTCAAGAATAGTGGGCGCAGTAGGGAGTCGATGGTAATAGCCCCTTAGAGCATTAGAAAAAAGAAGCCAGGAGGATGAAAGGTAAGATTCAGGCTGCCGGGTGAGAGATAGCACTACGTTGGGCAGACTTGGGATACAACGAAGCAAAAGCGAATTCGTGGAGAGGGGATGGTTGTGCTGTAGAAAGTGAGGTGAGTTACATGGGAGCTAAGCGCAGTGCGTGCCAGGCTTGGGTTTGGTTGGTTCCTTCCCTGTAAAACAGTCTCAGGTGTACAATCAGGCACTAAGGCAAGAGGCCCTTGGAGACGTGTACCTCCTTTCCTTCTTCCAGTTTCTCACCGTTAGAAGCACGGCCGAAGAGATGTTACAAGAATTAAGCAATTCACTCAATGCTTCCTGGTCCAAGGTCGTATCTTAGTTCCCCAACCTGCGATTTAACAACTCGTCTAAAAGGGGATCGGGAAGCTTGGACTTTCTTGCATGGAAGGTACCTGCTCGGGTAGTAGGAACTTCAACGGTGGCCCAGTTCTATAGATGATGTCAACCTGCTAATTCTAAACCTGTTGTCAACACAACGGGACCATTATTATAAGTACAATAGGTACTGTTGTATGTATAGGTAGGTAGGTACGCGCAATCTTCACACAACACAGCCCCAACTATCAAGGCTCTCGTTTATGTCTGACTTCCCTTCTCTCAAACTTGCTTGTGGAGCCTGACAATGTTCAACAACCTAAGCCAACGCTGGGCACGGACACAGGCACACCCAGCCTTGGCTCTCGAACAGTGAGGCGCAGAAAGAATTAAGCAAAGAACCGACTTAGATTGCCGCGACCTGTTTAGATTATTTCGTTCGATAGTACTTCCGAGATTTGCAGGGTACCAGGCGGGAGGCTGGGCGTCATCGGGTGATGACCAACCAACCACCTTGATCGCTTGGCTTCCCCCGTATATATGGAACCAGGGTAGAGGTATGAGAATGTTCGATAGAGCATTGTAGCTGATATTATTTCCAGAAGCATTGCATGCTAAATATAACATGACTCAAGCGTCTCACTTCAAGGGCTGCCACGCATCGTGTTCTCCATCATCACGACCCATACATACTCTTTCTCACTCCTGCTTGTAGCGGTGCTGCCCAATATCAGCCGTCAAGATCCAACGATTCATTAAGCGCGCATATTGTCACGAGCTTTCTCCGGCATCCATTCACAGCCCAACACAACTGACAGCTGTCACATTGTTAGATATGATAGGTTGACATGGAAGTCTACAAACCCACGTATCACTTGCATTGCATATTCTCGCTTCTGAAAGTACCTCGTTTGATCATGCTCTTCATTCATCGTATCGGTACTAAATCTACTCCAACACGGGTTCGTCTAAGTATACCAGCAGCGTAATGTAACGCAGCACATTCGTGCTTCTTTTCCATATCCATCTCATTCAAATTAACGCCAATTCCGTTTATACTTGCGCTGTTATTTGCAAAGGTTTTGTAGAGCAACAAACCTCCCACTCGAATCGGCAGGTAGGCGGGTATCTCCCTCGGCTAGCCACCGAGATAATTCGTGAAAACATCATCGCTTACAGGCGGTCGAGAAGACCGTTGCTCTCGAGGAGCAGAACAATCTGGTGCACGATGGAGCGGACGTTCTGCTTCTCGAGGTCGACAACGAGGTCGGGCTTGGCAGGAGCCTCGTAGGGGTCGTCGACACCGGTGAAGTTCTTAATCTCACCCTTGCGAGCAGCAGCGTAGACGCCCTTGCGGTCGGTCTTCTCACAGTACTCGAGGGGAGTAGCAACATGGACAAGGAAGAAGGGACCGGACTTCTCGACGAGATCACGGGCAGCCTTGCGGGCATCCTCAAAGGGAGCAATGGGGGCGGCGATGACAGCAGCGCCGGCCTTGGTCAGCTCAGAGGCAACGAACGCGATGCGCTGGATGTTGAGGTCGCGGTCCTTGCGGGTGAAGCCAAGCTCAGGAGAGAGCTCGTGTCGCACGTTCTCACCGAGCAACATGGAAACGGGACGACCACCACCCTGGTTGAGAGTGGCCTGGAGAGCACGGGCGATCTGGTCCTTTCCGCTGTTCTGGTAACCGGTCATGAAGACGGTGAAACCCTTCTCAGCAGGGAGGGGGTTCTCCTCACGAAGAACCTTGACAACCTCAGGGTAAGAGAACCACTCGGGGATCTCCTTACCGGTTCGGAGACGGTGTCGGAGTTCAGTTCCAGAGATGTTGAGAGTGCGGGTGCCTTCGGGAATCTCGTTGATGGGTAGGTACTCGTCGGAGTCGGGAAGGTAGATCATGGCCTGGAACTCGACCATCTTGATGCCAAGCTCCTCCTGGTGCTCCTGGACAAGAACCTGAGCATCATAAGGACCGTAGTGGTCCTTGCCCTGCTTGTTCTTACCGGGACCGGCGTGGTCACGACCAACAATGAAGTGGGTAGCACCGTGGTTCTTGCGGATGATGGCGTGCCAGAGAGCCTCACGAGGACCACCCATTCGCATGGCGAGGGGAAGGAGAGCAAGGGCGGCCATACCGTTGGGATAACGGGGCAAGAGAGCCTTGTAGACACGGACACGGGTGAAGTGATCGATGTCACCGGGCTTGGTGAGACCGACGACGGGCTGGATGAGGACATTGGCCTGCTGGGAGCGGGCGGCGCGGACCGTCAACTCACGGTGCGCACGGTGCATGGGGTTTCGGGTCTGGAAAGCAACGACCTTTTGCCAGCCGAGCTTGTTGAAGTGAGCGCGGAGCTCAGAGGGAGTGACTTGTAAACGTTAGTCGATGTGATTTCTATCATGGCTGCCATTGCTTACATCGGAGGTCGAGGAAGTCGTAGTGCTCAAGACGGTTAATGGCCTCGAGCTTACCACCAACATAAAACTCCTTGGCGGTGTCAAAGAGGTACTTGACACCGGGGTGAGTGTCATCATCGCTGCCAAAGACCTTCTTGGCCTCGTTGACCCTGTGAAGCACCCATATTAGTTACTAATGGTCATAATCGGAATCGCTATGCCACCTACTTGTCAGGTCGGTAAATATCCTCAATGGTCAGGATGGCAAGGTTTCGGTCGTCACGGAAATCGCGGAGGGTGACGCGAGCGCCAGTCTTGAGACCAAGCTGGTCGATCTCGGCCTGGCTAACATCGAGGTTGATGGGCATGGAGAAGAGAGCGCCATCGGCAAGACGGTTGTTCTCAACAACGCTGGAAGCTTTTGTTAGCCAAGAAAGCAACTGGGGCACCTATTCTTATGTTAACTTACCCATTGTAATCCTTCTCATTCAAGAAACCTAAGAATTGATTGTCAATGGCTGTTCTCTCACGATAAAAAAAAACGTTTCTGTCGCAAACCACACGGCAATCGGAGATGCGGGGGCGGGGCACCGCGATTCGTCAAAGCTCCGTGCGCGCCATCATCACAGCGGGGGAATAAAAAAGATCGACATAATTGAAGAAAGAAGAAAGAAAAAAGTTGCCGCGCATACCTTCGAGGGGAGAGAAACCACCGTTAAGGATAAGCTCAAGATCGCAAAGGTGTCGCTCGCTGAGTGTGAGGGCAGGAAGCTCCTGAGCCTCAGCCTGGAGCTCGGATTGGCGAGGCAGGTCACGGGCGAAGAGGTCCTTGAGGACACCACCATGAGGAGTGTTGGCCATTGTGCTGTGAGGGTTTGTGGTGTTTTTGGGAGAGTTAACAAAAAATTGAAACTTCAGGAACCGAGTCGAGTTGAGTCGAATCTCTCAAGGCTGTATTAACAAAACAGAAACCGAAGTCAGAGCACGCACAAATGTTATCTGGCAGAAGACAACGAACAGGAACAGAGGACGAGAGCGAGAAGAATGAGAATCGGTAGCGGAGAAGGACTTGTTCGATTTTAAATCATCTACCAGCGGTAATACAAAAAAAGTACCTCGATCCTCATGCTCATCCACCTCGTCTTCTACATCCACCCTGTCATGATTAGTCTCCTCTCCCCGTCCCTAGTTCAAACAATGATTACTGGGGTTAGATGGATAGGAGGGGTGTAATCAGAAATTGCAGCGAGTCCAAGAACGAGTAAGAGATGGAAAAAATTGCGTGTTCATTGGCAAAACGGACGAAATCGGCCACTGTATCCAATTGCCTTGTGTTGAACGGGCCGCCAAACCATCGCATCGACCAAGCTCGCGGCCCTCACCGTCAGAAAGAGGAAAGAATTAATGGGGTTGCGGTTTTTAGCTCTCAATGACGTGCTCGGGACTTGAGGCTTATACATGCCGCCGACGAAGCGAGAGACCAATCAGGTACTGTATTACCAGTCACGGCGGCGCTAGGTATGGAGGTCGTCGGAGCATCGCTCTCGGGCGGCCATAAACAACTGGGAGAATCATGATGACAGATTTAGGCAGAGGCGACGGTTTCCGAGGAGAGTCTCTATTGTACAACTGACAATACTATACTAAACACAAGGCTTGGATGCCTGTACTGTTGCTGTAATTGCGCAACTGTAGAGCTTACAAACTTACGAGTACCAAAGCTGGGATGTACAACATGGATCATCATTTTCCTATTTCAATCCCCCATAGTTAACAACCAGTTCCTGGTACCTTAAGGCTTGGAAATACTGTGCTTCAGTGCCATACTTGGGCACCTAGGTTGCAGTGAAATCTTCAACCGCTGCAGCTGCAGTAGAGGCCCTCTTTAACCCCCCAATCTATCGTAAGTCTGCATCTCCGTATCCATCTTCATCGCAAGGGTAAGAATGCGAACAAGAGATCCTGTGGACATGTTCCATGGCACAACCACCCACCCATTCATCCACATATAACCCACGTTTCTATCCATTGATAATACCCACCAACCTTCCTGAGAATGAGCGGCAGCTGTGTCCTTTTCAATATTGGCATGCCGTTGTTCTAGAGAAGCTGATCTGAGTACCCCCTTAGCTTATCATGATACCTGTGGCTTATCTCAACACTTCAACGAGCTTTCTACCTTAGGTGAATACTTGAAATCACCATTTTTCTTGAACCCGCCCTCTTCTTCCGCAGCATCGCATCTCGAAAAGTGGTTGCTGGGGATAGTCCCGCCGACTGGGGCGTGAGGTTCCCCGAGTCAATGCGGTTGTCGGGCGATCGCCCGACAAAAGGTGGGCAGAGGCAAGGAGAAAAAAAAAAGAAGCGCGGTTCTTGTTCCCCTCAGTCATGATAGATGAAGGTTCTTTTCTTAGTAATCGCGCAATCCTCTGACATTAATGCGACAATTTCTTTGTAGTTAGCTCGACCGATCGACACAGTCATGCAGAGGCAGAACTTCTCGATATTTGGTCCCCCCATTAAATTCTCTTCCGACCAAGTTGTTCGCCTGTGAAGATAAGGATTCGATGTTTGGTCAGCATCTGACCATCTGCGCTGTACCATTGAATTCCGTATCAGAGGCAGAGTGTCTATTGTTGGTAACTCCCCTGGCGATCAGGTTTAGCACAAAATATGTGCATATATTGCCCAATACTCTAGCGTTATTGACATAAATATCCTGCAACAATGGTCGTATTCTTCCTCGACTTCAGTTTAATGAGAGTGGTTAGAATTTTGTACTGATATGAGATGCAAGAGATCCATAAGGATAAGGTCAACGTTGAACGCAACGGTACAGGTTGTTGTAAATGTGCTGATGGGTGAAGGTTGTCTTTTTGAACGTCCATTCTTAGGTAGGTTCAACGCCAAACTTGAGACAACAATCAACGAGCCCTCGGTGTTTTGAAATACTGGAAAAAGAGCGGTGCAAACTGTTAGCCATGCCAATGAGATGCTCATTTTGTGGCTTTCAGTCGTCATCTGGGTCGAAGGTATTGCCAAGATCCAGGTCTTTGATCCGGCCCCATTTGTAACCAGCTTGTACGAGGAAGCCAAGAATCATCACTAGTCTACGGGGTTGCCTTTGCTACCAATAGTCTGAAAGAAATGTTTTCATTGTTTATCATACCGACATTGAACCAGGTCATCGCTCTCTGCAAGGTCGATCAGGAGTATCTGTTGGTCTAGCCGCTTTGTAAAAAGTGGTGGTTGGCGGAAGAGGATAATTAGCGCCTACAACTCCGGAAAAGAACCTCTTCAGCTGAACCACCAAAAGCAGTGGTACCACCTTAGGACCTAGTGGTTACTTTGGTATATAGCAGCCCCTACGAATATAGAACCCTAAAATAGTAATGCCTACAGGGAATAGCCACAGTCATAGCATGGTTTGAGAGAAAAATGTGCCCAACTGCTATCTAGTTGTGGCAAATGGTTGATGATGAAGGGTCTGTAAGGTGTGCACCATACATAACCCACCAAGGCTGACGCGATTGTCTCAACAACCTAGAGTAATGCTCCCTATACAAAGTTTTCATCGGCCGTGCAACGTACAGTACGCAGCGGATACATTGAGAGTGATGAATTCGTAACGAATGTGTGGCCGCCGTTGTCAGTTGATAAGCTCGGCTTCCCCAGCTGTACCCAATCATACATCCCCCCTCCTACTGCCAAGTTTGAAAAAGATGCCGCAATCGTTGGAAGCTCGACACGTGGAAAGGATAATTCCCCGCCTCTTAAATTTTGGCTTTGCAGAAGCGCTTCTGGCCAATCGATACAAGCCAAACGCCAACTCCCCGAGCAAGGCGAGGAAAGATGCTTGAGTCTTGAGTCGTGTTGCATTATGCAAACTGCATATGACTTTGGGGGAAGAAACAGGACTCTGTCGCGTGAGCTTCATTTTAATTCACTGATCGGAATACCCTATAAGCGAAACGAGAAGCATCTGGGTGAGATAGTCAATTTAACTGCGCGCAAGTCACCTCACCTTGGAAGATAGATAGGTAGGTAAATAATTGGGAAGGTGCAATCTGGATTAGGTTAGGTAGTACTTACCTACCTCTTTTGTACTGTACAGACGGGAGTACCGACCCAGGTAGGTACTCCGTACCTAGTACCTACCTAGGTAGCTTGCGACGCTTTCCTCTCCAAATTTTAGAAGCTTGGCCAGAAAATGTGGTTGGCTTCTCCAAGATCTTATTCCCAACCTTCCTTGTTTTCGCAGCTTGTACTATAGGTTCTTGTCGTCATCATCGCTCGAGTGTCTTGAAGATGTCAATCCCACCAAATTGAGTTGAATGAGCCATATCGTGCTTATCAGATTTTATTAATCTTCAGCGAGTTCACAACTGTCGGGTCGACTCTCCTTCCCCTAATTAGAACCCCTGCAGCGCCAACCTTAAATTCCCGTCGATCTTTAGCCGCGCCACTATTGTGTCTTGGGCTACGTCAAACAAACACGAGAGATCTTACATTCGCACAAAGAACACCAAGCTTTAATCTCCCGTTACTCTGCGTCTCCTGTCTCCTCTTCTCTGACAAACCTTCCGATGTTAGACTATTCGTAACGACTGGTTTACGCTTTGCGACGACTTCTGACCGTTAGGATAGCGACTTGCGAACGAAAATACTCACCGCGAACATAAATTCTGAGACCTGCATTCCCCAAGCTTCATGTCCGAATCGACCGATTTTCCACCGTTGGACTCATCAACCTCGCCATACGCTCCCTTCCACTCTTCAGAATAGCGAACGACTCCCGATAGCGATATTTGTATCGAAGAATCTGCCCTGGCGGGTTCGCCCGCACTCCGCCTCTTCCGACCCCTTACCATCATTTATCGATCGTCAAAATGTTCTCTGTTCAACGGCCCTCAGCAGCATTCTTTTGCTTCTTTGCTGCGCTGGGTGTTATTCCGACTGCATTCGGTCAAGACAAGATCTTCATTAATGGGACGGGCGACGATGGTGTATTCCACGACCGTCTAGACGTTAGCAGGACCCCTTCGCTCTATACCGGCGACTTCGATGACTGCTTAAATGATGGAAGTTTGTTCAATGTAACTGGCTTTGACACAGCTTATTACTCTGACAACCTCACTGTATCCTTTCATCTATACGGAAGCTCCAATATCCGTCGAGAAAATGTCATGAGTGAGTTGTGAAGTCTATCCTGCCTTTCCGGCTCTTCTGACCAGATTCCAGTGCATCTCTCTATCGAGGTCTATGGGGAGGAGCGTTTCAATAAGACTTACGATCCATGCGCGGCTAACATTACAAGTCTCTGTCCACTCAAGGCCGGAGAGCTTATCAACGCATATATCACTACTTCGATTTCGCCTGGTGATATCGCTGGTATTCCGTCAATTGCTTTGAACATTCCTGATTTGGAGGGATTCTCCCGTCTGCGGATCTTTGCCAACTCTACGCAAACCGAAATTGGATGTTTCCAGGCCACCATGAGTAATGGCAGAACTTTCTCGCAGCCAGAGATCGTCGGAACGACTCTAGGAGTTTTCACCGCGTTTGCAGTCCTGGCCTCGTTCGCAACTGCTATTTACGGTGTGCAAATCCAGCACATGAGAATGCATTATGCCCATTCATTCTCGATCTTGATCATCTTTGAGACTTTCCAGTCCATCTTTTTCTCAGGTGCGCTGTCTGTCAATTGGCCTGCTTTACTTCCGGCCTGGTGGAGCAACTTTGCCTGGACCGCTGGCATGCTCGCGACCGACGATATGATCGAGACTATCAGTCCCTTCGCAGGCGTTTCAGGCAATGCGAGCCAGGTTGGCTCTGCAGGTTCGATTCCTATCAACAATGGAGGCGGTCTGGCCCAACAAATCTTCGGCAGAAACCTACAGAGTCGGGCTATTGTTCAACGAGATGACACTCTACACTCTCTCATTCGCCGGGCTGATTTCAACTCTAGCAACCCATATGACTATAGTTGGGCCGGAGGACCTCGGAATCCAGGAATGCCACTACCAGGCGACTACTCTGGCTTTCCGGGAGTTTTATCTGTACTTGGGATCCCTCGGAATGATGCGTTCATCATTGGTCTTATTTGGCTTCTTGTCGTCTTGCTAGCCATCGCCCTTTTCATAATATTTACCAAGCTCGCCTTTGAGTTATGCGCCAAGTGTAAATTGATCAAGTCAGATGGCTTCGACTACTTCCGCTCGCACTGGCTTGGATATTTGGTAGCAGGCTTGCTGCGAACTCTCTTCATAGCGTTCTTCGTCATGACAACCCTTACCCTGTTCCAATTCTCGATCAATGGGCCTCCGGGGCCAACTGCAATCGCCGCCGTCATCTTTATCATGTTTATGGGGTTCGCCGGCTTTACAGCCTATGCTTGCTCGACCAGATTGCGTGAAGGCAAATATGAGGTTGTGTCTGACACTCTGCGTTTCGAACAAGGCAAGATTCTGAAAAAGATCCCATTTGTTGCGACGACTCTTGAGAGTTCTATCGGCGAGGAGGAACAAGCACAGAAGCCACGCCTGTTTGCCAGCTTGCCAATCCGACGTATCAGGTTTGTTGACAAAGACCCCGAGCGACCCAAAGTTCACCAAGATGAGCCCTACATCAAGCGCTTTGGGTGGCTTTCAGCTCGATATCGACTCTCTCGGTGGTGGTTTTTCACAGTGTACCTGGCTTACCAATTTGTGCGCGCATGTTTTATCGGCGGAGGCCGTGCGAGCCCCTTGGCCCAAGTTTATGGTCTCTTCATATTTGAGATCATTTCTCTAACCATCATCATTAAACTCAAGCCCTTTGAGGGTTCCCGTAACACAACGGCGGCCATCTGGTTACTTTCAATTTCCAAGATCGTTACCACTGGCCTTTCCATCGCCTTCTTACGAACTCTGGACCTGAGCCGCGTTGCAGCGACAGCTATTGGCATGATAATCCTTGTGGTCCAATGCTTTCTTGCGGCGGCTATCTTGGTTCTTGTTGTGCTCGGCATAGTATCCACGTGGATGTCCTTATCACGGAACCGTGAGGATTTCCCCGAGAAAATTGACGATCTTCGTGTCCGGTACTTTGAACACATGGAGGATAGAGCGGGCACCTCGAAGCCCAAAGAGGACGACGTGGACGAACTTGAAGAGTTGTCGAAATCCATCTTCAGCGTGAGCAATGTGAGGCGTAACACCCAAAACAACGCGTTCCCAACATTGGAGGGCACGAGATCCCAAGTCCCGTCTCATCCAGCGCACCCACTGAACCGACCGCGCCGGACAAACAGTGCTAGTTCCCGGCACTCGGTCAATAGTCTGCCTCGGAGTGGTCGCACCCATCGTGCTTCATGGAGTTCAAAGGATTTTGCAGAGTGGGATGCTGATATGAATAGAGGTGACACGTCCCGGATCAGTCGCATGCGAAGCAGCTCGTTGCGCGTGCAAGCATCCAAGTACTCTGTGAGCCGGCCACCGATGACACCGACTCGAGAGTCTGCTGAGTTCCCTCGCATGAGTGTCAACCCTGTGGACAAGGACGCGGTTTCGCAAGATAAAATCGAAGAGAATGTCGCCACTCCAAAGAGAAGAAAGAGAACTGTCAGTTGGGCCGACCAAAGCTCGATATGCGAAGAGCCCGCCCAAGAGGTTCCAAAGAATGACGACAAGCCTCTGGAGAAGATTGACTCGACGGGGGGTCGAGACGAAGCGACCACGACAAAGCCTGAAGAATAATTCTCACCTGTCTACTAGGGAGATTCTGGATTATCACCACGCAAGACGATCATCGTCTCCCTGCATTTGCATTTGGAATTTAATCACGACCCTTACGCTTTGCATTTACCCAGATTCCCCATATCGCCAGTCAGTTAACCTCAACTACTGGATATTTAACGTATATATTTTGTAGATCCAAGCATGTTGCTGTCTTCCTGCAGGGACAGGAAGCAGTTTGCGAGTTTTGTCTTTCACCGTTGAATTTATATCGAGATGAGACATGAACACACACAAAAGACTAGAGTCTGGTCAACAATGATGTCTGGAGTTTCACGATGGGAATTTCAGATTGAGAATACATGGCATAGATAGTTAATTTCATCATTTTATGACATTAAAGTGTCTTAGGTTGGCATGATCTCGTATCGATCGATGTACAAGACAGCAGATGATGTTGACTGGTGCGAAATGCATTTACTATTACATTCCTTCAGAATCATCCAGACATCCAAGGCGGACAGATGCCAGTGCGCTCCAAGTGCCGCAAAATATAAGCCTTGTCATATAGCCCATTACCTAGTTAAAAAGGCGTGTTGCACGGTTATCCTCATGTCTAACACAGAAGATATTGGCATATACCCGGACAGCTATTAATAAAACGGAAACTGGGCACCCAGATATCACCTTATCGGGCTGTCGTGATAATTTTGTTGTCTGTATGCTCGACTCCTTTAGATGTGAAAGATCGGGTTCTCCGAAGTCGCACGCTCTCATTCTTCCAACAACGGAGCTCTTAGCTTTGTGCTCTTACAAATAGTGAACCACGTTTGTGCTCTATTGATCGACTGTGAGCTCCTCATGATGTGCTCATTTGGTCGCTCAATCGCCGCGCAGCCCTGTCTGTTATCGTCTGCAAAGCAAACGAACATTCATTTTCTACCCACTCATGCAAAGAACCCCTCGTTTTCGAATGATCTTTGTTTCGATTGTTCTTTCCATTGTCGAGAAAGGCTGCGTTAATGGCAGAGATTGCCAATGAAGTATCCGAGTTCCTTCGTTGTTCCTTCTCTACGAGTCCCTTTTCTTCCAAGATCTGTAACGACTGACATTTTCTTCCTTGCCGATCGCCGATAACTCTGCGAGAATCAATTGATATTTGCAAAAGCAGAACTATCATCACAACAGTCTAGTGCTTTTCGTCGCTCGCTATTAAGAATGTCTGATAATCATAACAACAAGAATAGTGACCCTCAACCCCTGAGCGAGGAGACCCGCGAAGATCTCCGCCGCATGACGCTTGGTCTCACTGACCAGAAGACCATCGACACCCTCACTCGAGTCGGTATGATGGCTAAGAATAAGCGAGAGAGCTCTCGGGCTCATCGTGAGCAGGCCACCGCTCGTGCCGAGGCTGAAAAGGAAGCGACCGCCAAGAAGAATGGCACTCTCGTCAAGGAGACTGCTAATGAGGACAGTGGTGGCCAGGATGGAGGCACCAAGTCTTGCAAGGAAAGCAACAAGCAGACTTAGGTTGTTCTATTACGATATGCATCTCGCCGTCTGTCTCGCCTTCTGTACCTTTTGAGCTTTGATAAGACTGCGCTTAGGGTAAGATATCATGATTCAGGCGCTCTAATTTTGTCGCCAATGCTTACAATACCCTAGACGTCCTGTTCGACTATGATATAACAGCATGCCATCGAAGCATACGATCGGATACAGACTAGTTCCTATCTTGGTAGAGACGGACTGATACTGGGAACAATAGAGATGATGTATGTACCGTGGAGGATCGGAATACCTGTGACTTCGCAAGGGGCGGGAACCGTTTGCTTCAGAACAAAATCTTTGCCCTCAGTTCTTTTGTTCTTTTCTGTTTTAGCAGGCGTAGCGAAGCAGTGTTTCTTTTCTTTTTTCTTCAGCGGTCACAATATACAGAAGCGACGGCATCTGTTATCATGCTGTACAAACAGTAACAGTAACAGGAACAGGAACAGTGATAGTCTTCCTTGCATGGGTTTGGTAGAGTGGCCGTGCAGAATCCGTGATCTATCTGTGTCCGCCTGCATTAGTGTGAGACAAACAGCTCGACCTGCAACGCCTATTTGCACTTCTAGAGCCCAGCATTACGGGTAGATCATACAATGGCCTTTCGAGGAGTCAGATCATATTCAAAGTGAAAGTTCCAGTGATCCAAACTCTACACAGTTGGAGATGAACGAGTGACAAGTATGTGATGTTTCTGTTGGCTGCAGGAACCTCGTAACGCAGCGGGACTAGATCTGTCTTACCCGAGGAAGCACGTTCATTGTGATCATCACCTTATTTTCCCTTTTGCTTCCACCATGCAGATGGCCTCCATGCAGTGTTCCGTCTCTCCGGTCTGGGGGATCAAGAGCGTCAAAAGACATCAATGATATCCCTCCGAAATGGCACGTATGTTACCTGAACCCCAGGACGCCATGATATACTGCACTGTACGGATACTGGCTATAATAATCGATATATCGAGACAAACCTCAGTAACAGGGGACCTTGTTAGACCTACCGCAACCTGCAGTGTACACGTCTTGGCAGGCTCGGATCAAATTTGCGTGGCCACGGCATAGTCCCGAGACAATCAAATCGCACGTTGTTTCCGTCTCACGGCACCAACGATGCACTAAGATCTACACTTGATTTGAGGCCCTAAGACCTATGTTAAGCTCGCAGAGGCTAGCCAAGCTGGGAATTCGACAACGCAGATGAACGCGATTCACGATACGCAGTCCTGAGATGTCAGTCCTGTACAAACAAGATACAAGGATCAAGCTCAAATGACACGATAATGACATTATTCCCTCGACACCCTTCCATTACTACAGTATCCCCACCGATCTTGCGTTCAAGGATCTAGATCGTAAGCGAAGTTGCTTCTGGATCGAACCAAATGAGGGTCGGTTGCCAGATCTATGTTAAAGAGACACATCGATGGTATGGTCTAGCTCATGCTTGTTTATTCTTATTCAGGCATGAAATGAGATATAGCCCACTTGAGTTGTCGATCCTTTCTCCGACTTGAGTTGCCCGGGAACTGTCTGTATGTACGTCCGAGAACTTTGCTGTGCCGCAGCCAGATCGAAAGACACAACTTCACACCCACTACGCCTGCGGAGCCTGCCGCATCAGTTCATAACTGTTAATTAACGTCTGCGTTGGCACCTAGTGGTTTGGTTACAACAGCATATACGGATAGTAGCTTCTGGTCTCTCTTCTGCATTCAAGCGAGCAAGGGTACTATGCTTTAGCCTGCTTATCCCAGACGATACCCGCCAGACATCCAGATTCCAGACTCTTACTCTTAGGCTTTATAATCATGTGCCGTCTGCAAATATCCGCAACTAGGTGCAGGGGTGAGCAGCGAATAATTTATATCTGTAATCGCTCGTTTGGCGAACAGACAGGAATTATCCGCCATCGGGACTTTAAACCGAGCCGATCGATGTAGGAGAGGGAAAAAGCAAGGGTGCATATCGTAAAGGAGACCCCTGAATAGACGATAGCCTTCCGCGACGCCATCTGTCTGGCCATCTGAAGGTCGTGACAAGTGGAGCGATGACATATTTGCTTCTTCCTCTTCTTCTTCTTCTTGACCGATCTGATCCTACTACCGCATGTTAAGGACTCGTGCATATACTGCGATGACATATTTGCTTCTTCCTCTTCTTCTTCTTCTTGACCGATCTGATCCTACTACCGCATGTTAAGGACTCGTGCATATACTGCGATGATGAGACAAGACAACGGTGGCGGCGCCATCAACAAACGCTCAAGTACTGTACCCGATAATCAGAGTAAAGCCACCTGCATCTGCTGCAGCAATGGAGAGATCTTGGTGTACCGTAGGAAGTTGGCGCCATACTATGTGGGACAGAATGTTCAAGTCACTTTATGCCGGACAGTAGGCTGTTTGTTCTTGCAGCCTAGGCAGTTAAGATTGGATATTGTGTCTATTGATGCTCCTAAGACCAATGATCTGCAAGTAGAGCGGGTTTCTAGCCTTAAGCGGTAGAAGTTTGGGGCTGAGGTTTAACAAGATAAGAGTGTAGGGCTGCACCGCTCACTTGACATCTGCAATTAAATTTGGTCTTATTGACCGAACGGGTTCCAGTACAAGATACATATACCCTTGGTCTGTTGTCCTGAGGCCATTGTCATCGTCACCACTTAGTTAATAAACCAATCGCGCCGACTAAGAGGCATTCATCTTCAAATACACACTCGCCAGTTATTAGCATGCCTTTTGTTGGTCACTTCTGTCGTATCAATCTCAATATTATCCTCTCAGGTAACTGCACTCTTCTTAGAAACCCTGCCCTCGGTATATACCTAGCTTAGCTGACAATCTCCTAGCTCGCCACAGCACGGTGTTCCTATAGGTTCGATTGCCATGACAGAGGATCAGCCTCGATTAACCGTCCAAAACCCTCAGCCAGACCAGAACATGGTTTCCGAATCACTCCCAGAATTCTACTCTGCCACTGGACCTAGCTCGACCCTAATCCTTGACCCTGGAACTTGTCCGTCCCGAGCCACCTCAGACGCCGGTCCAGGCAACCAGGAGAGCATCGAAGCCGTCTACTCTGAACAAGAGGAAATTCTTCTTAGGCCTGCAGATGCCCCATGGTATCCATATGCTCTTCACTTCCTGGCCCAGGTCCCTCGAAGCGACGCAGATTGGTCTCGACATATCTCTTGCAATAGAGACATACGCTCTCTATGCCATCAGCTTAAGTTACCTTCGTTATGCCAGGGGTTTCAAGGTCATCTTGACTGGTCTCGTCTGTTCGACAAGTGTTCACAGTATCTCACCCAGACCTGCAATAATCCCCCTCTTGCTTCTTTGTTCTCCATCATCTTTTTAGCAACATGTCAGGTTGCGTTGGTAACGGGCTGCCCGCGCGAAATAGTGCTGAGGGGCTTAGAGTCTTGTGCAAGACAATGCGGTATGGCAGACAATGAGTTAACAGAAATCGTATTAGACAGTGTCAGAGAAGGAGTCATCATAGGGATCCAATTACTGAAGGAGTATACAAGAGTAGTAGGCTGTCGTGCTAACGAGATTCCTTTGCATGGTACGTTTGAGAAAATCCTAATGTTCATTCTGGGGAAACCCTCATACCTAAGACTTCTTCTTCTTCTAGCACAAGGCTGTTTGCAATTATTCCAGCGTTGCGACTCAGCCTGCTTCTCTTTCATTAAGAGCCGCATCCCATCGACATACCGACCAACAACTCCCCTGCAGTCCGAGTGCCTGGAGATCCCCACGCTTGTTTGGGACCTCTTAGGCCATAAGATAAAGTCCGCTCGCAATCTCATAGACTTCGATGTTGGAGCTGACGCACCTCCAGGTACGATGTTATTTATCACATCCTGTGCCCTGAGAAGACCGATTGGGTTTGTGGGTATAGCAGTGTTGACATGACCGATGTCATGGAATTCGATGAACGGGACGATGGCGATACTTGAGTTGGTCGTCTGAGTATTAAACCGATGCCCGTGATTAGTGTTGGCGATAGCTCAAGCTATCATGCTTTGGGATACTAGGAATGGAGTGGAGTACGGCTTTTTTTCAGCTCGTAAAAGCGCATTCGATACCTGACGAACGGTGATTCACCAGACTTGATATTCTGGAGATGGCACTGTCTGGAAAAGTATATAGATGAATCGAACACTCCCATTCCCTCTAAATTCAAATCCCATTTCGTTCAAGTGGATGAGGGTCCGCGGATCCCAATCATGAGAGACTCGGCTATTACTTCCTCGTGGAAGCAAATCGATTTTCGCGTTTCCGTTGCTCAGAGGAACGAGAAGTGCAGTGGAATTCTGTCCTGGCCAGAGTGCGCTTCCCTTCTGTAGTCTGAAAGCTTCGGATCGGAAACTGGGTCTATGAAGATCGCTGATGATTAGATCACAGCCACTAGCCCATCTGGCAAGAGGACCATTCTACAATATCTGGTTAACCAACACTCGATGGATGCAGTACGTGAAGCTCGATACATACCATGCCCCGTATTACTTCCTCGCTTAATTCCTCGCATAACTTGTCCAAGCCATATGAACCAAGTCTCGATCGCTTCTCCGCTGGTGTCGAAGTAAGAACCTCAACAATGGCTTTCTCTTGTAAAGACTTGATTTGGTCGTCAAAGCGATATACTTCGTAGCGTGGTTCCTTTGCCATGGTTGGGGGACACTGTGGAACAATAGGTAAGCCTCAGAAAACGCAAAGCTCAAGGTTAATGATGGGCGGCGGAGATAGGCTGAGGAAGATAGGATTCGTAATACAGGCACTGAGAGGGTGCGCACGGGAATAGCGCCTTTTATGCATAATGTGTGATTGACTGACAGTCTATTAACTAAGTGAAAGCACATGCGAACGCCGAGTTGCTCACCTGAAGTAGCAGCAGTGGTTTGTTTCTACAGTGCAGTATCCTTACATATGTACATGGGTAGTACGGAAAGCAAGGCTCCTGGGGTGAACCCAGTCGGTATAATAGTCCGGTACTGTACATCTGACTTGAAGGGCCCCCTCGATAAGCATTGCATTGCATTGCAGTAGTTTTATTGTTTGCTTATCCCACCCCGCGGCAGCCCGGACCCTGGTGCCGCAGGCTAGATGTCTCACCTCAATGCCCTCGCTTGGAACGAGTGCATTGGCGTATCCGTACTGTAAATGGAAGCTTGCAGAGTACGATTCCAACGTTGACGTTGGAGACCAACATAGTGGAGGGAGAGTCCGATCGTTGTGATTTGCCCGTCCGCGGCGACCGGGGTCTCGACATGTTTGCTCCTACACCCTTGCTATGATTCATGGATGCTGATTAGCAACGGGCGAGCTGCACTCGGCCGTTGTGCATAAAAAGGCTTGTGCGATGTGTCTGCAATATTCCAAAAGAATAAAAACTAGGAAGGACGCATGCTCAGCTCGCTCTTTTGATTGCCTGCCGCATTTCGTACGTGAGGCATCCTTCTTGGCTTTTTGGCTTTATCTAGGATGAGAGAACCTGGTTCAAAGTGATTCATCCGGCTGCAGTACCCTCACCAAACGGACCGTTACATTTCCGAACCAACACGGCCAAGGTGTATGACGAGAGCCATAGAGGGTAGTAGTATTGATGAAACGGCCTATTGGGCAGTGTTTGTATGATCTGTGTCTGTACCCAAAGGAGGGATTTCTCAGCCACTAGTAACCTGCCTGCCGTTCTCTTATGTGCAGTGCATGTATGCATGCATGTGTGTATGGTATTGGGCGACGCAAGTTAGTGGCCTCGGGGTGATGATTTGACAAGTTTTGCAACATTGCTGTAATAACCCTGAACCCCTCCGTACTTTTGCAATACCACACGCATGTCGATCTCTTGGATGTCTCTTATGTTTCTGCGGCCGACCAAACCCGTATTCCTGGTGCTTGGAATCCTCAACATTTCTGTCTCAACTTCCCATCCACAGTCCCCCGCGATTCGCGTGACCCAATCGACCAACGATGCAAACATACTTTTTGATTTGGACTTGTCCCGCGGTGGAGGGGCTCGCCATCGCTCGCCTGTAAGGTTGTGGCTGCAGCACGGGATCATAATGAAGGGGCACTGAGATATAGCGGCAAGTATGGGTGTCCATGGCGTGAGTTCATCAGCATGGTTGGAAATGATGAAGGTGCCTCGGGGAAAGAGGCCATCATGGATGTCTTCGGGGTCGATCGTCTTTGTATCACCACTGGGTGCTTCCACAGGAACCATGCTGGGGAGGAGGAGTAGCTTTTGGAGGGACCTTCCGGAAGGCGAGCCTGAGAATGTCGAGTTGTACTGAGACCATGACTTGCGTTCGCGGGCATCAAACCCCCAGCCATCATACCCTTCAAGTCTCAGGATATGAACAAGCAGACCGTTTCCGCAACCGATGTCCACAAAGCCAGGGAAGTCCACGCCTCGGTACATATCCTGCCACAGCTCTATGAGAAAGGCAGCTATGCCTAAATCCTCAAACACATGCTTTGTAGGATCAGTGGTCTCAAGCCAGGACTGGACCAGAGACCTGGCATATTTGTTTTTAAGTTCAGAGTACTTATCTTGAAACCTCTCCCTAGGGACAATCACATCGTGGTTAACCCTCTTGACATAGCCTGCGGCTGTGCTATGCCCATGCTTGTGGATGGTTTGAAGCAGGTGGTAAGCGATTCTACCGAGTTTGACTTGGTCGACCTCTTCCGTGGTTGCTTCGGCGTTGAAGAGAAGGAAGTGAATAGATATTGTGCCAGTCTTTGATGCCGGATCCCACTCATGGAGTTGACTGATCCCTTGGACCTTGGGATGGTAGAATGGCATCTCTGCTGCAGAAGAAGCATGAGGTATATACACGACAAGAGACCGCACCGGACCGGCTTCTTCAACGGGGCCCATATCCTCCTTGCCTTGAGAAGAGTGATAGAATGAGCATGTTTGGTCTAATGGGGCGTCGCGAAGTGTGTTCCGTGGTATAAGCCGACGCACTATTGTCCTTTGACGGCTGAAACCCTTGAATTCTTGAGTGTGAGGGTAGTCTTTTGTGTCACTGATATCTGCAGGAACAGGAGGCTGGACACAATCATCGTGGAGAACATCTGCGCGGAATAGCCACTTGGAGTTGAGGTTCGGGTTCTCGACAAGATTAAGCATAATCTTATCAAAATCTTGAGTCTCGAATGTGCAGGTGTGACGGCACATGGGTATCCAGCTTGCTTCATCGCAGCGTTCGTGAAGCAAGGGCGGTGATCCTTGAGGATACTCCTCGGGCTCGAACGGAGACTTCTTCCGATTTTCCATTCTCAGGTCAGAATCGTGAGCAGAAGGGTTACCGATATGGCCGAATATGCAGGTCAGAATGTTGGCCTATATAAGGAAATTTGAAAGTGGTAAGATATTGTCAATTCTGTAGAGGCATACAGCGCCGCAGTATGCGTGTCGACCTTTGCGGTTACAGCCACCTTTTCGATGAAGTTGAATTTGACTTGGACTCAGTGACCAAAAACAGAGAGAACAGTTGTTAGGCACCGCGCGTGTGAGGCAAAATTGTATCGAGTCCTTGTTGAAACGAGGCTAGCTGGCATACCCTTCCATCAAGGCAGCTGAAGCCCTAAACAGTGGAGGTGGGTAACAGAAGAATTGTCATCTAAGGCTTAGGCTACTATAACGAAGTAGCCTGACTGCTGGTCTAAGCTGACATAGAGTGATCGAATTATTTCGTCTCCTTACTCTGGCTCAAGTTCGACTCCAGACAGTACCGCGTTACCTTTGTTTCAGGGTCTAGGGACTGAACAAAACATCGGTGAGTTATGACGAATCATGAATAGTCTACGCCTTGGACAATCCGCTCCAAGATCTGGGGAAGATAAAGTGGCTCCGGGAACTAGGGCTCGCCCCTGGTCCAGTCCCTGTATCTGGCATTCAGTCATCCGATACTAGGGAAACCTACGGGTACTAACCTAACTATTCTTTGCCCAAGATCCGAATAAGAACACTAGCGGTTCGCGGTGTCTCTTGATGATTACGGATCGTAGCTAGCAGCCTAGGTACTAGGTATAAATTGATCATACCGGCAATGGACCTACCCTATTCTGTCGCCGTACTGTAACAGATAGTCTAGCGTTGGGTACCTATCTATACACAGCCAGAGACTTCTTTCCTGCACCTCTGTCTTTATCATTCCTCGCTAAAGAGATGATCTTGCAGGAACCATGCATGATCTCTTTTTTGACACAAACTTGTTGCTGTTGCTGGTTATTGCATCATTAATATGGAGTTGTGGTTGTACTTGCGTCAGGTAGCAGAGCAAACACCTGATACCAGTACAAATATCAGGAAGTGAAGAGAAAAAGGTGGCATGGTTATGATAAGCACTTTTCTGACCCTTGGAGAATCGCATATTCTAACAAAGTGACTCTTCCCGTGGCCCCGAACGTGGTCCTGCGCGTCAGAAGGGACAGACCAGGTGACATGCAGATGACTTGCTACTAAGGTAGGTAGGTAGTACCTAGGTAGGTAGGCTAGGGTAGGTACTTGTTATGGGCGTCACCTTTGCGCCGCAGTATTCAGCTGGCAGGGACTGCACAGGCCAAACGTACCAAATGTCACGCACGATATGACATGAGGTTCACTGTACTCTGTATCCAAAGTACTAATTGTTTTAAAATACGGGACCACAAAGAAGGCCGCAGGGTACCCGGCAGAGTATTGAGTCTAGCAGAAATGCTTCATTGGAGGCTAAGACATTTGCCGATTTCAACGGCCTCACCGAAACAGAAGAGTCATTGGCGGCTGTAACGACCTTGTATTGGACCACGCATCGATGTAGCTACCTACCTAGGTAAACATTGTTGCGCGAGGAGGAGGCAATGGTACGTACAATGTACAATGGTCATCGCTCAGAAGAGTGAACGAGTGAGTCTACATTGGATGTTCGAAAAGATTCTATAACGAGCCAATAGAAAAAACGGGAATGATCAACTTTGTTCAAGATTTTGTCTGATATGATTGATAGTCAGTCAGTGATGTTTTTGAGTCATTGCTGCGATAAAACAAGGAGGGTATGGATACATTATGCTTCATTCATGACCATTCATAGGTAAGTAGAAGGTAGGCCCACCGAAACCATCTCACAAGGCTGTATGCCTGAGGCATTACTACTAGGCAGGAACAACTCTCACCGTGCTTCCCCCCCCGTGCAGGGCTCCCACCAAAGCAAAGCCTAAAGGACTTACTCATCTTTGCCCCTCCCCCTTCTACCAAACTCCCGCCTCTTTCTTCTCCCTACAACGTCACCAACACAAATACCCGCAACTCTCAAAGACTTTGCACTTCGCAAATCGTCGCAAGACATATCCATCGCTCGTCTTCAACCCTCGTACGCACACCAGTACTTTCGATACCCATACAGCGAGGCGCTATTCTAGCAAGCGGTCGCTGAACACATCCTCAACCCCTTCACAAAACCCATTTCCCAAGGTCACCCCAGTACCTCCGAGTTTATGTCCATCGAAAATCTCAAGACCTACGGTAAGTCCCTGTGCTGTCACATGCTAGATTCTCCTCCCTTTCTCCCTGGGGTCTCTTCTTGCTCGCGCGAATCGCTTCGACTCCTGGATTTGGAATCGCCGCGCCTTGTCATCTCGTACCTGCATTTGTTGTTACCAAGCCACATGCCAAATCCCCACCGAACTTCCATATCAACCAACACCACGATCGAGCTTCACAAACATGACAACTAACGCCTGTCTTAATAGACCCCTTCGCCGAAGCCGACGAGGACACCGGAGAAACCAAGCAGACGCAGAATTACATCCATATACGCATTCAGCGTAAGTTACACACCCGCCACCCCAGCCGATGTCGCGTCGAAACATTACACCGCAACTTCCTCTAGAATTGCTGGGCAATAATGTGAATCCACGCCGCATCTCGTTTTGAATCGTCATACTTGCGCACATCACTAACAGGTCCTTAGAGCGTAATGGACGTAAGACTTTGACCACTGTTCAGGGTCTCCCCAAGAAGTTTGACCAGAAGAAGATTCTCAAGGTCATCAAGAAGAAGTTTGGTAAGTGATATAACTGTCAACTCCTCATTCGTTAAGCTAACACGACCCAGCCTGCAATGGCACCATTGTCAACGACTCCGAGATGGGAGAGGTGATCCAGCTCCAGGGTGATCAGCGTAAAGATGTTCAGGAATTTCTTGTTGACAAGAAGGAAGGCCTGGAGCTAGATGCCAAGACCATCAAGGTCCACGGTTTCTAAAGCTCTGCATGCCCCGTCGTCCTGTCAGTCGCCGTTCCCGGGCGTCTTGACGTAGAGGGACAGGGATGCATGGCCTCCTCGGCTTGTGCCTTTTCCGGACGTGTCCTCTTGCTTTCGCAACAGACACACCGAGGCTCGGCTCCGATTACTCTAGGACGACGGGCATCCACACAGGGTGAGCTTATACTCCTGGTGGCTTTTTGGAAGAGTATTTATTTTATGCTGTACGTTCTGCAGCAGGTAGAGAAAGGGTTTTCGACATCTACCTCGCTCACGTGCACAAGGACGAGGCTACGGGCAAAGCATCTGTTGAACAAACATGGCTTGTCAGTCACTCGTTAGTCAGATATGTCTACATGGGCAAGCCCCGCAGTAGTTTCAGGCAAATAGAAAGTCGATTCCGAATTCGAAAGTGCTCCAGTTGATGTGAATTTTATTGTATGCAACCCTGAAATTTATGTTGTATTTGACCTGACGTCAGGTCCCACATGTACAGGCGGGACAACTGGGTTATGCTGACCGAAACTCCAATTGCTTTCTCATGAACCCTAAATCGTAGTAAATAGGCATATAAAGCGACACCTTCCAAACAAGGTCAGATAGTAATGATGGGGAAAATAATTGAAGCCGGCATGTAACAATCGAAAAGGGTAATATAGGAAATGTTCGCTCATTCTCCATACCGACTAGCAAACAAGTTTTGTTGGCCGCACAAGATCCTGAGCAGACCTGGTATGTACGTGGTGCTACAAGTCGTTATGTTGCTCAACGCTACCTCTGACCTGGGCGACGACACGCGATGCCTCGTCCCAGGCGCGTCGACCATTTGTTACTATTGGCATCTGAGGGTATTCAGGCGTGAACTGGTGCATATGCGCCAGCAGAGTTACCATACTAAGGAAACTGGCTATTGAAAAGACGTTGATGGACGTAGACGTCTCCTTGCGGATGTTGATCTTTTGGTGAGTGATGTGGTACATCACGGTGAGAGTCTGCGGTACAGTTTGTCAGTAAACCCGTCCGGTAATTGCGGCGAAAGCCATTTGTGTCGCGTGTGCGGGGGAAAGGAGGGCGTACAGTTGCTATACCAATCCAGCCTGGTAGGAAGAGACGAGGATCTTCAAAACCACCTGCGATCGAGAGAACAATCTGAGTGAGATATGCGTTGCATATGTTGGTCGTGAGAAGCCGGACCATTGTCGCTTGGGGAGTGTAATTGATGAGCCTGTGCATAGTTAATATGATGTTTATCGCGAGACCTGTCTAGCCTGGACATGCGCAGGAAGCCAACCATACCATCTGGACATTAGGCAGTCTGTAAAGAAGAATGATAGATATCCTGAAGCAAAGCACTAGTCCAACATATCAGCACAGCTCTTTATTTTGGTGTATTTGTCCTGCCATGTCTTGGACATGTCCCACACGCACCCATATCGTTGCAAGCCCAGTCTCAGTCAGAGCGTACCGCGCATCTTGCTCAACACTCATAGCCACTGATCCTCCCGCCGTCGACGGAACCACAACGACTATCTCTGGTCCTGGCAGGACACGCAATAGCAACTGAACTGCAGAAGGCAGTCCCCACCACAGTGCCGGCAGGATGGACAACAGCCGTAGGGCAAAGAGCCAAGGATGCCATGGTGTAGGAACATTGAGAACCACGGCTACGCGAGGCTGAAGGAGAGACGGGTGCACAGGAGGAACATGGATATCTGGAGAGGCTGTCGTCGTGGTGGCGGTCGTGGTCGTGGGCTGCGGCGGGGGAGATTTGGTCGAGTTCGAAGTCACGGACGCAAGCGGTTGTGGAAGATGGCCTGTGGAAGAGCCCCGACGAAGGGAGGGAGGATTGCCCATCTCACGACAAAACGTTTCAGGCCATTTGAAGCAATCCAAAGAGTTAATTAATTGTGTTAACGAAAATGCAAGAATCTGAAGTGATGAGGCGAAAGAAGCCAGGTGGACGCAAGGGGGGGTAAGCTACCTGAATAGGTCTGTATGTCCAGTAGCTATTGGTGATCCATGGATGGATGGGATGGCGTCAAAGGCTGTTCCTCTCAGATTGAAGTGCCAGGGGTCGTGGGGGGGAGGTGTGTCAAGGTCGCGCTTTATATGGAGGGAGTAGAAATAATACGCACAAAGAGATCTTACTCTACGGAGGGGCAGCTACCGATGAGAATAAGCATGCTATGCTTTGGTGGAGGGATGAACTAACTTTTCTGTCAGGTGCTTTTAGTCCTCGAATTATTCTTTCTAGGTACCTAGCTAAGTGGACACAGAACCATTCTACCCGTAAGTGGACGCTTTATTACGCCCATGGGTTAGGGTTAAAACGAAGCATGGATGCGTACCTATCTATGTATCTGATGTCTTAAATTGCATGTAACTTCTTATGTCGATCGCTACAAAATGGTCGGAAACATGCCATCATGTCTTTGACGGTATCATCAGTGACATCCAATTTTCTATGACACCAACTGATCTTTCTATACTTGGCCTCGGCCTTTTCCCCTGCTGTAACTGATATCCACCATGCCACGTACATCCAAGCCAAGCAGCGCTCAACTCCTACATAGATATCGCTAACAGATAACCCCGAAAATGACAAATAATTTCTTTTAAATGTACAAACAGATGTCATGACGTATTCTTCTCATAGCTGGCTTGTTCTAGAGTCAGAGTCGACACTATGTCTTGAGCGTTTTGGAGGGGCGTCGTTGTTGTTACTGCTTTGTGTGGCTTCACCTGAGATGCTCTCAAGGCGGCAACGTTTCTTGCTCTCGCTTCGCTGTAATCCACCAGGCTCACATACCGACGAAGTACAGGAAGAGCCAATACTGTCATTCTGGTCGTCGCTCTCGTCAGTCTCGGTTTCCGTGAGCATATCGCCATCCAGTGTCAGACGCTGTGTTGAGCACAACAATCCTAGCTCTTTCTCGACCAAAGGTATTTGTTGCTGCACCCATCGCAGAAGGATTTGATGGCGATGAGCCCCCCGCCTTGCTTCTCTATATGTCGATGTAGCCTCGTGGTACTTTTTGATCGCATCTATTCGATGCTGCAGGCGATCAAATGCCTCAATTGCCGAGTCGAGGTTAACCTGGGCTTTGAGTAGCTTACGTTGAGCCAAAGGTCCTCTCAGCGACGGGTTCAGTGCGTCTCTTTCCGCCAACAAAACCTCTGAGCTGGCCGCCTCGACAGCTTGTCTCAAAGTTGTCCTCTCGTCGTTGTGTACGGATGTATATTCGATAGTCTCTACCTGACTTCGACTTTCATGTGAGTCCAAGACCTTGGAATCGACAAGTATTTGCCAGGCGTTTTCGTAATGTTGGTGATACCGCTTATACCACGAGTACCTTTTACACTCAGATAGCTCAAAGCACAGATATTCAAGCCATTGCGATAGAGAGTCTTGATCATCCGGCTCCTGCTTCATATCCAGTGCTGCAGATGACAATTGGTTGGAGAGTCGCCTGTTGCATCGGGCTGAATATTCTTTGAAAGTATCCGAGTTTCTCCTCGCCCTTCTTTGATACCTGCAGAACAGGTTCCACCTTTCCAGTTGTCGTTCAAACACCATCCACTGTCCCTTATCTGAACCGGTGGGGTCCTTATTCCAATATTGAAGAAGTTCGTCATAATTGCCTGGGTTTCTTGCAACATGGGCAATAAGCGTCCTGGAATACCAGGGCCGCCCTCCAGCCTTGACCAATGAGTCGTGGAATGCTTTTTCGCGTTCAATGTCCTTGGCCTGTTGTTCTTCGAGTGACACGGTGCGGTCGACTTGGGATTCTGAAGAAGTTTCTCTGGTATTCGTGCTGAAATCCAAGTCTGAAGTCCACAATTGAAGCATATCCATGTAGCTACCACATTTGTCGACCGGACGAGCTACGCTAGAGATATCAGGCAGACGGTCACAATAAAGAACCCTAGGATATTGTCAGTATATGAACTGGTAAAGTAGAGACTGGCGAAAGTAATGGGGTACCCGTACTGTATACCATCTCTCATCCATCGAGTGACCTTATCCTGTCCAAGAACATCAAGCGATCTGATCTTCAGGTTAGTCGTGCTGTACGAGAGAAGGATTGAGCTTATATTCACGAGGACTGGTCATTCTTCTGTTGCTGATCATCATCCTCACACCAGTTGACAGCCTTGAAGATTGGATTCATTGGTCGGATTGGATGCAAGCAAATAGACCCAGTTCGATGGTAATCTTTTTGCTCGGTTATTTAGGTTGTCAGGACAAAGATATATGCAGTGTTCAGGTTGTTATAAAGTAGGCGAGTTATGTAGTAGATGGTCTTTTTGCTGTTCTTGTAAGGTGGGAAGTCAAGGTGTGTATGACGGGCATCCACGGGCAGGCGTCACTGATGCAGTATAAGGTACCTAGGTACCTATAAGTGAGTGAGACGAGACGAGACGGATCGTAAAAAGGAAAGAATGAGGCTGAGTCAATGCCTTGGTTATTTCGTTTTCGTCTTTCCTTCCTTTCATTTCATTTCGTGTGAGTAGGGAAGTTGCATGTCAGGCAAACTGCACGCACGCACCTGCTTGCTACTTGCTGCTTGCTTGGCTTGTCACAGGTTTTGATTTAATCAAGGGAAGCGCGGCACCATTGATCCCCTGTATAGGTTAGCACGGGCAGGCCCGGGGACACCCATGATCCGCGCCCTGCAGCGACAAAGGTAGGGCAGCTACGGATACGGATGTCTACCCGCCAGTAGCGTCGGCCAACTTCATTGGTTGCCGACAGCGTGTTCTGACATGGATGGATGACCTATGGGGAAGGAAGTGCCCTGGAAGTTCATTCTCTTGGTCCATTTCATGGGTCGGGTTGAATCAAGCTCATCTTTACCACTGCCGCGGGTTAAGCGCCAGAAAGTTCTAGGCAAGCTGTCAACTCCTTAGCTTCAAATAACCTTGTATTTTTTCCATAATATTGAGTCCTGTTTAACTGAAGAATACCCCTGCTGACGTTAATCATCATCATCATCATGTACGGTCCTGGCTCCAAGTACAGTGCAGTTGTCAGGTTGCCCAAAGGCTAAAGTCTTGGAGGACAATTCTTCTGCCCCACGTATGTATATACCGTATTAAAGAGCATGCAGCTTATCGTTGTTCCTACATGGCCTTGTGATCTTTACTGCACGTCGACTTGTCGGGAAGTTGGGCATTTGAAGATGTTACTTGGAATGTCCAATATTGCATCATTGTACTTGTTACTTGTTGCCTCTTCCAAGAGTCATCTCTCTTCTCCTCTCTTCTCTCCTCACTTGGTATCTGTTGTCATAAAGTGGAAACCAGCGGCACTTGCCGATGAATATCTCGAAGCGCCATAACCTCTCGATAATCACCGAATTAATGCCAGAATCTGTGTTGGACAACCGTAGATGCAACCTGGACAGAGGGTCCACTTATTGCCCTATCAATTCGTGCATTGAAGATTCAGGTGTAACTTGCATGCCCAGCCAGGCACACCGGCTCCATACCGGTATGTAGGAGCGTCTGGCTAATGGATTTGCTGAACTTGTCAAGCAATTTTGAGGCATCTACATCTACCTACTAGTGCCTACTTTACCTAGTAGTTACCGGTCAGCTAGCTGCAGTATCACTGTACAAAAATTTAGTAACTCAGGAGTTTACTTCCCCAATTGACGTGATGATAATAGAAGGGAACAGGTGGGGAGGATGGGGAGCAATCTGATTCATGCAAGATCCGTTCTCAGCCCATAAGTGACTCGACATGTAACCAACCTACTTGAGAAGAGTAGGTACTTACTGTGATTGTGGAGCCGTCTTGGCTAGATTTCCTTTCGTTTCAACATTCACAAGGTATTGCCAGTGTCAGTACCATAGAATTTCAGCCCTGGGGACTCAATTTGATCAATAAAATCTCGGTTATCTATGGTTAGATACTAAGATGTGAGACATAACATGATAAGGCCCAGTGTCATGCTTTGGCCCTCCCATACCCCAATCCTGTCAGCAGAGTGTTATTCGATAACAAGCAGGTGCGTATGCAAGTTGTTTGATCGAGACATTGTCGTCGAATTACACGTTTTGAGTTACACGACCATCCAAGCCGACACACTGACCAAGTTCTTGGACTCGAGTAGTATGTCCTCCATCGACTGTAGATCGGGTTTGCGCCTGGGTTACAAGGAAAAGCTTTAGGGTCCAGTTGAGCTTCGACATGAATTCTCTTCATGAGGAATAATCGTGTAAGGTAATTTAAATGTTGGTTCTTGTGATAGTTCGAACTTGGAGGAACTGGTGCTCTCGACTCGAATGTAGCTGCAGGGCGTTAGAAGAATTAACTGCTAAAAGCATAAGAGACGAAATAATTTGGACACCTTATGCTAGCTTCACTTAGCATTCAGGCTACTTTATTTCTGTAGCCTAAGCCTTGGAGGGTATTTCTTCTGTTACCAACCTAGGGTAGGCAATTGAATATAAATTCAATGGTCAGCAACCACCCGACAACTTCGAGGCTTGGAACGTAGGATTTCGAGAAGAGACGGGAGCGCGCAACTCAGGGCTATTTCAATCTTGAGGGGTCGAAGAGCAGTTGATTCGGATTTAAGAATTCACGCAGATGTTAGCTGATACTACCTCTTTAAGGGCAGAAAACATACCTGTCGAACTACTCATTCGCTCCGGATGATGAGACTTGAGGTTTTACACATTTGAAGCACCATGGATCCAATGCTCGTGCTAGACCCTTTGATTTTGCCATACCTAACATGTGGTTTCTCTCAAGGCAGAATTGTTTGTTCAAAGAAATTTGAGTAGCGACCTATAACTATATCAACATTAGCCAACTGGTTTTCTGGCGATCTAAAAGTGGCTATGGGGCATTATAACTAGCCCGACTAATGCCCCCGTTACCACAAGTCGACTGCTAGGTAAGGGACTCTGGATTGCGACTACAGTGCTGAACTAACCGCTGGGCGTTTCTCAATGATAACCATCATCTTTGATGTCAGAGAAGTGCTGTACGGATAGTTTGCCCAACCATGACCTATTGCGCCTGCTTCAGGCCGGATTAGCATACTGTTAAGAACGTTCAACAACCTTTTTATGTGTTGATGTCTTTCTGCCAGGTCCCACTGATCCGTCGAATCTTTCAAGTTCTTTTGTATAAAGTCCTCGGAATATGTAGTTAACTCCAACGAAGGGTTCTTCAACAAACAGCGCTAACCCATCTATCAAGACCCCTGTGAACTCTTACAGCGAGAGGGAAGCTGATGTATCGATCCCCTCGATGACTACTGAGTAAAAGTCAAGGAGGAGGTGAGCGGAAAGAAATCCGGCGAGGTATGACAATGATATGAAGGAACAGGGAAGCGCGTTTCAGTTATGTTGGAAGGTCGCGACGTGTTTGGCTGTTCAGTCGGACCGTCTTAAGTCGTCGAAATGGCATAGCCTTTATTCTTCGGTTCGGTTGGGGTTTCAGTCGCCGTAGAATTCTGTAACAGAGGAAGATCAGATATCGGTTCCAAACACTCATCTTTTGTTTAGACTTACCTGGGTATAAGCCAATCTTATTGGACCGGTGTCAAGGGCTTATAAGAAGTAGCAGTGCCATGGGAGATAGATTACTCAAGGTATACTGAATTCTCTTTTCCAGAGAGGTCCCCCCTTTTGTGCGTATCTCTTGTCAAGTAAGAACAGACTGAGCAAAGCAAACTGTACCAAGATCGAAAGGCGGTCAATTGAGTTTCGGACTGATCGAGACCCCTGCCTTGAACCGCCCTACTATCTTCTTTCTGCAAGAGATAGCAAAGCCACACTGAACTCCTGACCACGTCCTATGCGCTCTAGCTCTAGAACCAGGGGCTTGAGTCGGCAAGGACTGCTCTCAGGGCCCTACAAATGGAGACGAGTATTGAGGAAAGCAAAGAAAGAAAGGACCTGGGGCAGTCGAAGGTTAGCCACTTGTCAATTCGGGAACTCAGATGGCAGCGGAGTTTCGACGTCGGATGAGGTGGGTATAACAAAAGTTGTAAATCCTATCAGTAAGAGATCATGGTATTGTTAGTACAGCTATGTATTGAAAGAGCATGATCGCTTACAGACAGTACAGTCTTTGCTAGTACCAAAAGATATCAGGAACTAAATAACCAAGTAAAGAAGAAGTCTCTGCAGCAGAGCTTTCCCTTAACTTACATTCCTTTTGTCCCAATAGCTGTCCTTTTCTGGTAGTAAAGGCTGGTTTAATCACATATGGATTACCCAAACTACCAGCGAGACAAGCTTCAAGGCATCTGGACCGTTCTTTCCTGGTGAATAGCTGAGTGACAGCGCCCAACATGACTCTTTGTCTGCGTCCGCAATGTCGAGATCAACGACTCCTAAGTTTGGTCGCCCTAGGGATCTTGAATGATTGTTCGACGATGTTGAGGAGTATTCTACCTGGTATAGAATCCCATTTCGTATGGCGTGTCGGTGAAGACCAACTCTTGAGGTACGAAGAGAGCGCTTCTATTTTGATCGTCGAAATATGTTGAATGGGTTTGATTTCGAAGGATAGCGTTTCTGTTAAGAGGGTAAATAGTAAATACTCTATACTGGTAAAGGGGTTATCAAAAGAGTCATAACTCAATACTTTCAACTCACCAAGTATGTGTGAGGCCACAAGGCTAATTGCTTCCGCCAGAGCCCTGGACTGCAATATCCTCTACCAACCCTGGAAGTCGAGCTGAGAGGATCGAATAATGTCATCTGTCGATGGCCTGAGAAAAAGAATGATCTTCTGAACTGTTCTCGAGGAAGGGTATATGTCCTACCGTCCGTTCTCTTGGTGTTGAGTCTTTGGAGAACCGGTCCTGTCGAAGAATTGGTAGAATACTGTAACAATTAGTCCCAATCAGATACCATACCCCTGATGGACCCATAAGGGGACAATTGTATACATAGAGTAGTCGCTGTAGACCGCTATGGGCAGCCAAGGCGCCTTAGTCTCTTCGGGGACACTTTGAGCGCCATTTCGATTTTCTCTGCAACCACAACATGTAGAATGCCGCTTTTTATAGCTGCTTAGTCTCTGGAGCATTGAATACACTACGGGAGTTGTTTCTTTGTTTAGAAATGCTCTTGTATAGGAGGTTCTGGCGCTCATAGGGTCCCGGTCTCACGTCTGTGTGAGTTGCTGGAAGCTTCGGTGCCATCGACGAAGGCAGCGGTCTGCAGTTTTGGAGGACTCGGATAATATGGCCCTTAGGATAGTAGCTTCGTAGTAGTGAGATGACTCTTGATGATTCGATCCTATCGGTGGGTGTTGAAGATTGTGAGTGTCGGTTCTGTTGATCATATTTGCATCTGCGCTTCCGCGCCTTCGATTCTGTAGCTATTGTAGAACTACATAATGATACAATATCAGTAAAACCGGTCTTCAGAGATACTAGAAGAAGTTGATCCTTATAAAAAGGGTTCCTTAACGTGCCATTGTTGATAGATACGGTGCGTACAGCTTCACGGCTTGCAGCAGGGGGATAGGTAGAGTGGAGTATCGTGCACTACCTTTGATTTTTAGATGTATTCTGTTGAACAATAAGACACAAAGAATCTGAAATAAAGTTATTCGATACTACTTACTCCTAAAATCTTTATGGGAAGTCATGGCATATTTGTGAGTTCAAGTGGTTGCAGGTTAGAGGCGGTAGTGTCGGGAGCCCCAGTACAAGATGGGCCCGATATTTTCGACGTAACCAAAGCAAAGAATTCACAGGACTATCAAAGAACCACGCTTAGTATCTGGAAGTAACATCAGGATAGGAAACCAACATTGCGAGAAGGTATCGACGAGTGTTTTCCAGGAACAAACGAGATTCTTTTGCTCTTCCTTCATTCTTTGGTATCCAACTGTTTGTGACGGCAGGCTTTGATACTTTGCCTTGAGTATACGCGAGTGAAGGGAATGCATTGGAATGGCTGCAGTAAGATACAGTAAAGGCTTCCTTCTGAGTTATACTTCAATATTTTCAAGTGTGTTCTGGACTCTCAGAGCAAATACGCATCATTGGACGGTTGTTAAAACCAGACGCCCAACAGTAAGTAAGTACAAAGGTTCTACGACCATTGAAATGCTTCTCAGGGAGTGGTATCCGTCTGTAGTGGTTGGCAGTAGCCTATATGTGCCAGGTCGAGGCACCTAGTAGAAGACTATCCTGTATCCCAGTCACCACCGTAACTGCTCTCTCACGACGAGAAAGCATACAGGATACCGTATAGGGAATACAAATAAGGTCAATAGTCACTTGGTAGTAGTTTATGTGTTTCTAAAAAGTCTACTTTAGTCCTGAATGGTTTGTGATCGCAGTTATAGTTGAAGTGCCTCAAGTTTTCCGGTCATGTTCTTATATTTTAGCCTGGCCAAGTCCCCTACCACTACTCGGTTCGATCCGCCCTCCGAGTGATTCGCCTCTGGCCCCCTCTCCCACCGAAACACCACTTCTCCCCCACTCCTCCTCCTCCCTCGAACTCCGTCTAGAAACAAAGCAGAGACAACAACGACAACGCTCCCACAGTAAGTATCACCCTTTGCCCCGACTCCTTCCATTCAAACAAGGATGATCTTCTCCTTTCCCTTCTCCCATTCTCTCTCTCTCTCTTCTCTATGAGAAGTTTCTGTTCGTCTTCGCTTCCTTCGCTGCTCACTTGATCCCCTTGTGCCCTTTCACGATAACATTTCTCGAGCTTCACATTCCCTTCTTCAACCTGACACATACCTACAGATCATAAGCAACAGCTCAAAACTCTCTGCCGCTCATCTTGTTGTCCTACAAGTTCTCTTGGTCATCGGACCGCTAGGGAATACACTCCTCCCATTCAAAACATCACTCCAACAACATCACGCGACGAAACTTCAAGGTAAGTCAGCTCTTCCCCTTCTGGAGCAGATCCAAAGAACGCCTCTCTTCTATCTCTACTCTTTCACTGTCTCTCTTGGATTGAAGCTGATGTCGTATTCTCGTTACTCACTAGCCACCGCTATCACTCTTGTGACACCAACACCATGTCGTCTCCTCCTGAGTATCGTCGCCCGCACGATCCCGCGACGTCGGAACGCCAGCAGAGAAGCGCCTTGGCGATCTTTGGCATCGACGAGTCTGCTTTTGAGACACAGTCGGATGCTGGCTCGCCCAGGGGTAAGTGATTCTGTTGCTTCCGCTACCACCACAGCCCATAATGTCTCTTAATCCCTCTTCTTCTTCCTTTCCTGCTTTCATTCATTCTTCTGTCTTGCGATCGCCTGTTCTTCATCATGTGGTTTCTATTTTCCTTCTCGGATCTGTTGTGCGCCTTTCCACCCCCCTTCGTTCACAATCAAGAATGCAGAAGTCTGACACTGAAGGGTGGTGAGCCGTTTGTATCCTTTCTTGTCTCTTTCCGTTTCAATATTCTCTTCTTCTGCCTTGAATGCGACTCACGTCTACCTTCTCGCGGTATAAGCCATTTTGTTTGTCTGCATAGTTTGCGTGGGGAATGTGGCTTTTGTGTTTTCCCCTTCAGTGTGACCCCTGAAACTCCTTTGTTGTCAAACAACCTTCCTTAAAGTTCCAAAACGAAAACATGCTAATGCGCTCTAGGTTCTCCTTGCCGGCCTCTTTCCAACGTGAAAAGGTAGGCGTTGACTTTGAAATGTTACTGTTTGGACATACCTGACAAAAAGCTTAGTCTTCCTACACTGTCCAAAACAGCGTATGATTCACCTGAAAAGAAGGACGATTATGACGACAGCGTCCAACCTCACTGGAAGTCCGTTGAATCCAACAGTGGTTATATTAAAGCTAGCGTCTCTAACTTGACTAGACCTGCATCCTTCGAAGACGAGGAGGAGCGAAAAGTCGAAGCAGTGCCCTCCGAGGACCACACTGAACGTGTCGAATCTCAAGCTCAGACTACTACCACCGAAAAGCCCCAGCCTGTCGCCAATTCGAACGAGACTTTTGACGCCCAAGCCGTCTATCCAGCCGAGGCATGTCTTTTCGTTGCCAAGTAAGTCGCACATCTAATCGTTCGATGATGAATCTGCTAACTCCTCCCAAGCTTATCTCAGGCTGTTGATGACAGAAGCATCGAAACCGAACTCACCAAGTTCTTTGGCAATTTTGGGACTGTATTTGTTAAAGTGAAGCGCGACCGAAGACTCATGCCCTACGCATTTGCACAATTCACCGTAAGTTAACTCATAGTTACGTCTTGTGATAGACCGACTGACTGGTTTTATAGGAGCGCAAACATGCCGACTTTGCCTTGGAGAAAGCATGGGGAGAATCAATCATGGGCCGTAAACTCCGATTGGAGAAGTGCGGAGGAGGCTGTAAGCCCTTACACTCATGTCGACAAGCTGACTACTAACCTTTATTCAGTGACCTACATCATCTTCCGCAGGAACAACCGTCTAGTCCAGCGCGAGGAAGCGCATAACATCTTCTCTCGTTTCGGAAAGATCGCCAAGATTGAGCCCTTGGGCAACCAAATCCAATCGAAGCTCAACGTCCCCCCTTCTCTGCTGGTGCAGTATGAGAAGTTCGATCCAAGACGCGATGTCGTCAAGGTAGGTTCTGTTATAGAGTCTTATCAAACTGGACATGACTAACGGGTGCTTACCTAGTCCTTTGGTCTCTCGAATGTCTTCATGATTATGTCGTACGACCCCAAGATTGGCCAGGACCGTTCTGAACGTGCTCCAGGCGATCAGACTTTCATGGAGCACTATGACAGGGACCGCCGTTCAATCTTCATGGGAAACCTGCCTCCTCATGCTGATGAACTACTTGTACACAGATTGACTTCCTTGTGTGGAGAGGTTACATCTATTGATTTGAGAAGAGACCCTAGTATCCATGGCGGCAGTAAGAAACACAACTCGTCTTATATGGCTCTTCGACTAACTATCTCAGCTCCCAATGTTTACGCTTTCGTTGAGTTTGACCGCCCCGATGCCCCTGATGAGGCTATTCGTCAATTCGTAAGTATTCATTGAAGTTCCTCAATTCCTCAATTCACTAACTGGTACTCTAAGAATGGAACACACGTTGAAGGCTCTATCTTACGAGTTGAGAGAAAGCGCACCAAGCCTACTCGAGATGTTCGGAGCTTCTCACAGTCTCTGCTCCATCCACTGCCATTGAGTCTACCTCTGCGTCCTCATCGTCGTGCAGCTTCTTCGGCTGTTGCACCCATCGAGCACCCAAACTTCTACCAACAAGCGGAGTCTGTAACTGTGGCGCCCACCAACCGCCAAAACAAGCATGCCCGAGCGCTCCCTACGCCTCCTGTGCCCGCTGGCGTCCAGTCCAACCATAACCGTATGCTCTCTACTGCAGGACTTTCCCCTATCCCTCGGGACATCATTGCAACGTCTCAGAAGAACGAACGAGCAAACCACCAACGAGGAGCCATCTCTCCAGGCAAGGCGCCTATGTTCGATGGTACTGGGCTAGACGAGTTTACTCCAATCCAGTCACCTGAAAAGGTGGGCGTACCCAACTACATGGGTAACAACGTCCACTGGGGTCCATCGCGCTTTGTTGAAGCCTCTCCCGTTTATGTCTTGTCTCCTACAGATTCGTCTCCTGAGCAACACTGCCCCAACAAGGCTCTTTTGAAATCCTTTGCCGATCGTATGACCGCTCCGCAACGCTCTATCTCTTATGCGTTCTCGCCTGCTGCCGACTTTGCGGCGGATCGATGCGAAATCGCCATTGAAGATCAGGATGGCGATGCAGTGAAGGGACACCGTCGTGGGCCCTCCACCCTCTTCCCCGTTCCACCGGCCCTAGATGTCAGTGACAGTGAGGGATCTAGTGACTGGCGAACTCCGGGCACCGAAGAGGAAGAGAATGGATTTAAGCGAAAGAAGGCCAAAGTCCGTTCGAAGCTTAGACGAAGTCATCTCTCTGAACAAAACCTAAAGAGAAATGAACTTGTCGAAAAGCACTATCTCAAAGAGCACAAGTCAGCAGAAGCTCTTCAGGCAAAGAAGGCGCCTACTTCCAAGAAGGATGCTGTCACTATGACTGAAGATTTCCCTCTTCAGCATGCCTCCGGACAAGGAAACCTAACAGGTGTTGTTCCATACCAGGGAGCACAAGTGCAGACACAGATGCCTCCTCAACCCGTTGGTCGCTTTGTATACTTTGCTGTACCTGTCGAACAACTTGCTGCGCATCTCCCTACGACTCCTCAGTTCAACAACTACCCTGCACAACAGTCAGGGGGTCAGTACCAGGCACCTCCTCGAGTGCAACAACTTCCACAGGCCCCTTATCCGGCTCCAGGCCAGCCCATTTACGGCGACAGCGCACTTACTACTTACCAGGCTCCATCACAACCCTCTTTTCTCGGAAACATCCAGAATCAGTTCCAGGGATATGCCCAGACACCCTATAACGATAGTGGCCCAGTATACCAGACTCCTCAAGTCCAGTATCAGAATGCGTCACAAGTTCAAGCCCAAAGCCAGCCCCAGGCTACGTACGCTCCTCCTCCACAGTACCGCGCACCGCTTCCCATGTCTCAATATGTTGGCAACAACCACATGGCTTCCACTGGCAACTTACCTATGCCAAGTCGTCCAGTGGAGACTTATCACCAGATGCCACAGCGCAGCGAATCAAAGCGGTACAATCGCTACAATGGTCCATCTCGCCGACGATAATCTGCAACAATGTTGTGTGAGTATAACGGTTCGCTTTTAGACGCCTTTCTATCGAGCCGAATCTTTCCTTGAGCCTGCAATTTTTGACAACCTGATCTCACTTCATTTTCGATCCTTTTAGTCGACAAATTTTCGATTCGCAAGTTTGTATGCACGTACGTATGTTCGCTCGCGTTGATTATTTCAGCATCTTCAGTCTCTTTATCCTCGCTACTTCATTACCAGCTTGACTTATTAGTATAAGCCTGCTCGACTCTCATGATGCTCAGCTCATTTCTTTTTGTTCTTCCATGCAATTCAGCTTTCGGCGTGGCAGTCCAGGCTTCATCGGCTGATCTCACTTCCTCAACTATGCGCAACATCAGCGACAAAGCCCAGCAGTCTAGGCTCATCAACATTCATGAGGCTCACCTTAGTTTTACTTGAAACGTTTCTTTTTGGTCAACGCCCCTTCAAGCACATCCTGGCACAGTTGTCGTTTTGCCACAGCCCGGCGGCTTCTTATGAGAAGCTGAGCAGAAGCATACAAGGGATGCAATTCTGCTCACAGAGACTTGTCCACTCACAGACGGATCCTCGTGCTCAGAAACAGACGTTGAATCTAACAGACAGATGTCCGTTGGGAGCCAAGAGGACAGATCGGGTTGAGAAATCAGGTTTGAGGCGGGAAGATTCTCGCATTGGTCTCATCAATATTGTACGGATTTATATACATAAAACTCTCTAGAAAAGCACAAAAAAAGACAAAAAAAAGGAACAGTGTTCCTACTAATAGGTTTTTACCCAGCAAAACTTGTGCTCGATGCGAGATTGTAAACGTGATATGATGTGATGATGTTCAGAGGAGCAAAAGGGCCGAAATCGCCAAACGATATGATATGATATCCATGATAAGTTATGCCTCATGTAAGTTAAATCGTGGGTCCTCGAGTGGTTTATAGCGGTACTGTATTGTATAGTAGTAAAGTCCCCCACTAAGGACAAGCATTCGATGGCCTGGAACTGTTCGCCAAGCGTCCTTGTTACAGTCAATTTGGCGATAAAACGTTACTCGATCGGGCGTAGGACTTAACGCTAGATAAATAATCAGGCGAGACTTTTAATTTATTGCTTTTGAATGCAGTTTTTTCTTCTCAACCCTCAACTCTCAAACTCATTTCACTATTCTCATCAATCGAATCGAGCCCAACAAATCAAGACACTACCAGCTAGAATGGGGTTTCCTTCCTTTGCGGCATCAAACGCCGTCATCTATGTCACTTATGGCGCCTTTTTGTTCGTGATCCAAATCCTGCTGATACTGACGTTGGCGATCATGAAGCTGATAACTGGATCTAGACTCATGGGAACTGGCATTGCTTGGAAAATGAGAAACCAGTCCAAGGCCGACTTCCTCTCAGGAAACGGAACGCAGACGGGTCAGAACTTTCAACCTTTGAGATGCTCACACGAGATGAAAACACTGTAACCACAAGTTATACTGATGCAATCTTTCATGAGCATCTCGCCACTCTTCTCAACTCGTTTGACAACCGGCTGACCATCATAACAGCCTTCCCTTTGGCCCTCAACTTCATCGCTTCCGGTGAGTAGAGCCAGTAAAGCTCTCACTTTAGCATTCCGGAGTGGTTGCAAATGCAAACGCAACACAACACAACAGCAAAGACTTGCGTAGTCATGAAGAAACCGGCTGCGATGACTCAAACGAGTTCCAATCCGATACTTCTCATGGTCGAGTATACCAATCAAAAATGAACGAGCAGGTTCGTACATTGAATGAAGGATCTTCTTCTTCTCCCCCCTTCCAACCTCCCGAGTTTGCCCTCGGACTCTGTTGCTACTAACCTCTTTCTGGGCTCAGTCGAGAAGATTCTTCTCACAGCTGAGCCTGGCTACTTCAAACCTGCTCCAGAGAGGCAATCTCGGGAGGCTGGGGGGAGAGGATGCGGCTCACTACGGGCGCTGAGTTGACGTAGCGTCTGGATCCAACCTCAGAACACTTGCTCGCTGTGGCAGAGTATGTGTGTATGTGTCTTTCTGGGGAGATCCTGATGTGCGACGGCGAAGCTGAGATTGTACCGTAAATACTCGATCAAGTTAATGCTTGCGTGGGAAAAGTGTTGCCGCTCCAATTCCATCCCTGCCCCCCCTTTGAAAACGATGGAATGAGAACTGACTCTTATAGCTCTCGGTTCTGGTATTCTATTCTCGTATCCTGAGTTGGCCACCATCTCTGGTGTGCAGGGTATGCTAGTGTACGCTCTTGCGTCCTCTCTGCCCATGCTTATCTTCGGATACCTTGGTCCCATCATCCGACGCCGATGTCCCGAAGGTTTCGTCCTCACTGAATGGACTCGACAGCGATACGGCGTCATTACCATGCTGTATCTGAGCTTTATGTCGCTGGTAACTTTGTTCTTATACATGGTTTCCGAGCTCTCAGCTATCGGGCAGGTGGTTCAAGCCTTGACTGGTCTTGATCCCCTTCCGGTCATGATTGTCCAGTGTGCTATCACTACTATCTATACATGTAAGTCTTGTGCATTGCAATTTAGAATTCCTATCTAACTTTCCAAGCTCTTGGTGGATTTAGAATCTCTTTCCTCACCGATGTCGTTCAAGGTACCATGGTCATTGGCCTTGTCATCATTGCTGCCATCACCATCGGTGCCAAGACTGAGATCCAGCGGCCTCTTATCGACGAGTCCGGTCTTACCAAGCCAAACTTGCTCGGCTGGCAGCTTCTGTACATTCTACCCGTTGCTGTTCTGACCAATGACTTTTTCCTCTCCTCCTTCTGGCTGCGAACCTTTGCTTCCAAGACAGACAAGGACCTCCGAATTGGAACCACCATTGCCACGATTGTCATCCTGTGTGTCCTTACTCTTGTTGGTTCTACTGGTCTCATTGCTATTTGGTCGGGAGCTTTGCCCCTCGAAGACAAGGCCGGTTCTGGTTCGGTGGCTTTCTTCATCCTTCTTGAGACCCTTCCTAGTTGGGTCGTTGGTATTGTTCTCGTCATGGTCGTCACCATGAGCACAGCTGCCTTCGACAGTCTTCAGTCTGCCATGGTCTCTTCAGGCTCCAACGATCTCTTCCGCAACAAGCTCAACATCTGGTACATCCGTGGCATTGTGGTACTCGTCATCATTCCCGTCATCGCCATTGCCCTCAAAGCCCCCTCTGTTCTTCAGATCTGGCTTATTACCGATCTCATTTCTGCTGCCACCATCCCAGTCCTGGTCATCGGGCTTGTCGACAAGTTCTACTGGTGGCGCGGCTTCGAAGTTGTTGTGGGTGGTCTTGGTGGTATCTTGACCGTTTTCATCTTCGGTTGTGTTTACTACGGAAACGCTCAGGAAGCAGGGGAGCTTCTCCTTGTACAGAAGGGACTGTACGGCAACGACTGGAGTGCCTTTGGTGCTTTCGTTGCCGCCCCCGTCGGTAGTCTCCTTTGGGGCTGTGGTGCTCTGGTTCTCCGTATCACCTTCCAGTTCGTCTATGCCAAGGTCCGTGGACATCGCTTTGACGCCCTGGACCGCCCCCTGAATCTCCGTCCTGCCAGCAGGGAGGACGATACTCCTTCTGAGAACCTTGTGTCTCAGACTACCGGCAAGTTCTTCTAAACAGGCTTTGGACAGATGCCGTTGGATTCCGTTTCACCATTGGAGAGCGGCATCCGATCCAATACAATCGGTGCTGCATTGATCACAACTCGGGAGTGTAACAAGAGGTGTGATAAAAGTACATTTAGTTTGGTTAGATGTCTGTTCTTCGCTAGACTTTCTGTGACCTTCAAATATCACTTCGTTCTCACGTATATACATATTCACTTTGATCGAGACATGGCAGTTGACCGAGGCTATTTGCAGATAACAAATTGCCAAAGCTCCAGTTCTTTCCGCAACATAAAGAAATCATTGTGAATTGTTTTTCTGTTCTACAGCTCTCGAGAACCAACTGGCGCAAGAGGATTGTTTCAAGGGTGAATTATTCAGAAATAATTTGGAGAAGTACTTTGCAAACCTCCGTTCGCCTGCCCCAATGCTGCTTTATAGTACATATATGCTTTTCGTACAATATACACGATCATTTTACATGATTCCGTTTTCTCGGCTCGAGTTCACTCATGTTGTGGACACCACTTGGGTAATGTATACAATTTCGGCCTTTATTTCAAAGGACCTTTCCACCCAGCACGCTGAGCCTGCTCCTTCATAATCCAATCCTGCTCTTTTTGGTATGACTCAAGTGTTGTAGCAGGGACGGTTCCCCAGATTCGCCATGGTGTGGACTGGAATGTCTTCTCGTTGACCTGTCGTGAGAGCGCCACGTACTCCAACTTGTCTTGCACCTTTGTGCTACCAGGGACAAGCTCGCCAGTGGGTTTCTTGTATTTTGCGACACGCTGCGTCGAGGCAATAGCAATAACAGCTTGCTCTGTGCAGTTGTCCTTGTCGTGGGGGTTGATATTGTGCACCTGGTGTGCTACCACACGGGGATAGAATAATGGCTTATTGACCTTGACAAGCTCGAATGTAACACGCTCACCAGCATTACGACGGTCAATGGCTGCTGTGAGCTTTTTGGCGAACTGGCCAAGGCATAGGCTGTTGATTGTAGACTTGTCGCCCGCCGCAAAGGCTCCAAGCATCTCCATATACATGTTCTTTGCGGTAGGCGCGATCTTGCCACGGCCGATCTTCCACTTGGGTCGTGTTGTCCAATTCGGCATGGACTTTAGCTTGAATTGGAGGAGGGAAAGGAACTCGATCCCCCATTGACGAAATCGGTACCAGGTATAGTTCAGGAAATTGGAGGCGCCGGAGGGGTATCGTGATAGAGGGAGGGGAATGAACGTGCCTATTACACTGTTAGTTCTTCATTTCCATATCACATCCATGACTTGCTACATCAATTGACGTATATATGAACCAAGATGCCATTCTATCCATCTTGCACTCACCAGGAAACAAAGGGCCGCCCCCAGACTTAAAGTACTCGTCGTTGGCTTTCTTCTGAATTGCAGACATGGACTCAACATCTGTCTTCTTGGAGTCTTTCGTAGCTGCCCTTCGCATTTCTCGCAACATTCTCTCTCGGGAGGGCATTGACATGTACCGACATTGTACCCTCGCTGCTCCGAGAACGCTCTGGCGCAAAATGGCCGGGCGCAGCGCCATCGCCGAGGAAGACATTGGCGAACCTCTCTATTTTTATGTGTTTTTCTTTTGGTCTGAACCGAATTGGCGAAACGCACAAAAAAGGTATGGATGGACACCCGGCAGTTACCGGCGGCGCAGGGTCATAATCGAGCTGGAGCTGGCTTCGGCCATCATCTTCTGCCACTGAAGAATTTCATGGTTCTGGGCTGATGACGGAACAACTATGTGCCGATACCGGCGCACATGGCCAGAACACACGTCTTGCAACCTACCTAAGTAGCTGGATATATTCTAATTCAAACTAGAATGAGGCAGGGTGTCGACTTTTTAGAAGAGGTCCCAGCATATTCATCAGATTCAGCACAAGTCTCAGACAAAACATCCATTATGTACCTGGGTCAGGTAGGAGGTAATCGAGTAGCCAAGTGATAAGGTGGGGTATTCCTCGCCCAGAATCGTGCAATAGACACAGGGTACCACGTGTAAATCACATATGTTCCGTACAGGTAGAACTTCAACTCTACACACATCATAGCTTAACAGCCTAATCCACGAGCAAAAGCTCACTATCACAGCTTCAGCTGCTACTGAGATCAAATCTAATGTTCTTCGACTCCCGGTGAGCCAATTGGGCTCTACGGAAAAGCTTGCGACAGCTTAAACTTCGACTCAAATTCTCTATCGAACCATTCATCACAGTCAATTGCCCACCATGAGGGCCACCCATACACTCTTCTCGAGAAGCTTCTTTGGTCGGAGTATGGACGAGCTAAAAAGGCGCACTCAAATAGGTAGATTCTGGTTTCTTCGAGTGTAGTACAAAGCTAACTGATAGTCACAGCCGTGACCTTTGAAACTATCAAAGGCGCTACACAGCCCAAGCCTCTATACAACTTCAATACCCCCGACAGTGTCCGCGACTGCATTGTCATGTCTGATAAAACGATTGGCGGTTTCTCACAAAGCAACTTTGACTTCGAAAAGTCTATCGAGTCGAGCTCCAACTTCAACTCCAACAAGACACCCTCCGCCTATGCCCGCTTTCACGGCAACATCTCTACCCGCCTCCCTGACGACCGCCCCAACATCCAACGTACAGGCTTTGCTGGTTTCCGATCTCCTGACCAAAGACCCACCATGTTCGGTCGTTCCATGTGGGATATTGATCCCTATATCTACCTCGCCCTACGTATCAAATCTGATGGTCGCAGTTACTTCGTCAATCTGCAAACAGAGAGTGTTGAGCCATCAGATCTGCACCAACATCGACTGTTTCCGAAACGACCGGGTCAGTGGGAGACAGTCCTGATCAAATGGAACGATTTTGTAAGAACAAACCACGGCTTTGTTGTCGAGCCGCAGACCGAGATGTTACGACAGAAGGTATTAACTGTAGGTGTGGGACTGACGGACCGCGTTGATGGTCCTTTTGAGCTTTGTATAGAGAGGGCGTGGGCTACCAATGACGCGAGTGAGGCGGGAATAACAGAAGAACCTCAAGCTTCATCTGTTCCAGAAGGGGGCGAGTTGAGGAATAAAAAGGGCGAAAAAGTGCGGTGGTAGATGCTATGGGACCAGAGTTGATACACATGTACTTATAGATTCAATGACCTTGGGTGAGCTTCTACGAACCAGCCAGTGTATTACTGGTTACTGTACAAATAAAACTGCAATGAACTCTATGGATTGTTTCCCGGGTATATATGCATTTATCTTCGCAGTCGTCAATCGTTACCCTTCGAGACTGAGTGATTCAGCGGTCTTCCGTAGTGATACGTACGCCGCAGCATGATCTGCAGCCAATGCCAGGTCTCCCGTCACCTTCATGATCATGGCCTTTTTTGCCATCATTTGGCATTGCATATTGATGTCTTCAATGCTTGAGTAGTGGTCAAAAGACTTCTGTACAGCAGCGAGAGCTTTGGTCATATATTCCAACCGTTTCGACGACTTCGGCTCGCATTTGCCAGCAAGACCCATGTTAGCATCGGCGAGATAACAGTAGAGCTGTGCCGTGAGGCTCGCAGTCTCACATTCTAAGGAACGGGGTATAATAGCAAGCAAGAGTTGCGAAGCAGCTTCGAACTCTGTTAGTGAGACTAAAATGTTCGACACAGACCCGATCGCTTGCCAGAGACATGGAATGAGACGGGCCCCCCATGAGATGCTTGCGGCCCGCATGGCAGTAGTGAATCCTCTCTGTGGCCGGCCACACTTGTCAAGGAGGGAAGCCTTGAGAAGCAGGAGTTTGACTCGAAGAACAACGTCCTTCTTATCGTCTTGAAGCTGCGACATCATGCTGTCAACCTTACTAAAAGCGGCTTGGAGGTCTCCCCGGCGAGTAAGATAGTCAATGTGAAGAGTGTCCACCAGAAACGTCATGTCAGGCTCAAGGTCGTCCATTTTAGACTGTAGGATTTGCGATAACAGCCTCTCGGCACCTTCCAGGTTGTTATGATGAAGATCTCTCTTCAGCTTGACGATTCCTCGATACTTGTGCCAGTATTGGCTAGGCTTCCAAGACCTGAGCGAGTTCTCTTCCAGTTGTTCTAATTTACTCAACGCATCATCATAGCGACCACGCAATGCTAGTAAAAGAGAAAGGCGACAAGTGAGCTTAAGCTCGTCGTCAAATATGGCGTGACGAGCATGACATCTCAGGAAAACCTCACAAGTCGCTGAGGAAAGTGTTGACAGTCCAAGCCTATCCCAAAGAGCCGAGGTGAGTGATAGGTGAGAACCGAACATGTTCTTCATGTTTCTCTCGACGATAATGTGTGAGCTTCGAACTATGGATTCAAAGGCTGTAGCCACGCTGTCGCCGTTGAGCAGTCCGAGTTTCGCTTCACTAAGGAGGACTGAGCTCCATAGTGTCCACATCCCCGTCTCCTTAGCCTTCACTCTGAGGAAGGCGAGGCTTTCTTTGCCAGTACCGAGCATACTGTTAGATTCCAGATTCTGGACAAGATCGGGGTGTGCACGACCAAAGTGGAAGAGCCAGTTTAAGGCAAAGTTGAGACATGTCATATCGCGGTTTTCCCGGGCTGTGGACACTGTCTCGAGCATGGCAGCCACTGCTTCCTTGTGACAGCCAAAGTCTGCTTGCAGAACAGCGAGGTTCATGAGAGCGTACTGGTAGAACAAACGGTCTCGGTTCTGCATGGTGTAATCAAAATATCTATGGAGACAGTCGAATGCAGTGGGATAGTCACCAGCTCTCCAAGAGTCAAGAAATCTGTGCGTTGTTAGATTGCAAGTGGCCTAGCCAGTGATAATTGTCGACTTACTTGAGGTAGTGTGTCAGACTGGGGATAAGGGAACTGTCATTGAGCAAGTCATGGAATTGATGACGGATCTCGAGCGGAACTCTGTTGCCAAATTCTGACCATGTTAGCATCGATGAACACAAGCCACCAGGGGTTCCTTACTCTGCATTTGTTCAATCTGGAATTCCAGGAGGCTTTCAATATCATCCGTACTAACAGGGAGCGATCCATTCTGATCTCCCGTAAGCATATCACCATATGCCACTGAAGCCAAGGCCATAACACTTTGGTGATCCCAATCCTCTTGTTCACCCACTAGGAGAACATTATCAAAGCTCAGTCGCCCGAATCCAGGGATTCTGCGCTTCAGGTAAGAGGCAGTGGGTTGTCGATATCGCACAAAGTGCTTCCACAACTCTGTGCAGTCATGAAAGTGCAGTCGTTGATATTCAAGTCTGGCTCTCCGCACAAACGTTCCAAAGGGAGAGTTTGGCGTGAGTTTGATGCCTTCGTCCTCTTCTACGGGCTGGCCCAACTCAGCCAGTCTCTTTCGCTCCTCTTTCGTCTTGCTCAGCATTCCAGACAGGTTGTCGAAAAAGTTGTGGAGCGCATCTAGCGAGTTGATATCCCAAAGCTTTCCGAGGAACTGATCCCATAGTCTTCGCCCCGGCATGCCCATCAGAAAGGGATAGCTTCCAAGAAGTTTCTCGAAATCTTTGATGCTGATGACGAGCCCGACTGTGCGCTCAGCTCTGCTCCATCGCTCAGACTGATCAGCAGAGCCTTTTGGAGGAGAGTGGTCCATAAGGTGAGAGGTGACAAAGGACAATACAGGCAGGATAGCATCACTCAGTACTGCCCCTTCAACATAGAGCTCTACAAGGGCAAGAAGGCCGATTTTGGCCGGGTTGAGGTATCGAGCCATGGTTATGAGCCATTGATTGGAGAACGTATTGAGAACAAAGATTCATGGAGGAGAAATGAGGGAGGGATTGACACGTCCAAAGATGTTCTACACAGTACCCGTACGTGCCTGCCTAAGAGTCAATCAGGTGTCCAAGGATCGCCTACCTCCAGAGTACTAAGGTAGGTAGGTACCTACTTAGTACCTTAGCTAAGGGCGGGCACCTCAGCTATGAATAGTGAATTTCTCCAACCTTCTTCAGCATTAAAACTCCCGTTGAATGATGTTATAATTGCGAGATCTCTTTGTGGCTGGCGCGTTTCTATTGGTGTTGTGCTGTTAGGGGTTGTTATTTGGCCGGGGCTTCTTCGGAAAATTCCGGTCGACGCTACCTAGGTATAAAGTGGGATGACACAATCTCTGTTGGTGGGGGGCTACATCACGACGCCAAACGGGAGTTTTCAAGAACAATACGTAACTCAGGTCAGATAGTCTGCCCCAAGAAATACATAGAAACACAATTTACAGCTATGGTAGAGCAATAGTATGATGGAGGAGTTGTAGAACAATTCAAACGCCTCTGGAGACGTAGACTTTGGAGAGAATACAACAGCGGCAATAACCATCGAATACAAACGGCAATGAGTTAGACAGTATGAAGCAATCAAGAACACTCAGCAATTGTCTAAGCCAAAGAACTAACACATTTCAACGAGTTTAGCAGTCAAACTTGTATTAGACGACGTAAGCCGGTACTCAGAAGATTGGAATGTAAAGGCTTCATAAAATCTGACGAATGCCACCAAGATGAGCATACAAGTCAGGTGTTGGATACAAGGCTCTATTTCTACCAACACAAGACAATACCAGTTTTGCTCTGCTCAGTGCACCAGTAATGCATGAGTTCGGATTTTCAGCAATCAGTCAATTCGAGTCTAGGGAACAGATACAAGGCATCTCCAAAGGGAGTAGTCCATGAAGGAGTGATCCAGCAATTGTCCAACGTATGAGCTGTCAACAGATCATATTTAGGCGACCTTGTCCTTGTTGTGATAGTTAACCTCATCGTTCCAGCTACGCAAAGGTTAGTATATAATCTTCAGGAGTCTTAAGATCAGAAAGCTTCGAGCTCGACGGCTTGGACTCGACCTCAAGCTTGTTGACGCTCTGCTATAGCTACTCAAGCTTCTGTTTCTGCCATGATGTCACAACTTACAAAATAGTCTGCGACAATGTTAGTAACGCGCAAATCAGTCACAGAAATCCATTCAGACTCACCTTGTCTCCATCACCCCACTGGTAGTTCTTGGTACGGATGTTCTGGTAAGGGTACTCAGTGCGCTCCTCCAGAGGAGGCATGTGGCTCCAGTGCTCCCAGTGCTCATTCCAGAGCCAGTAGGCGTTGGCACCAGCGGCAATGAGGCAGGGGGCGACACCGCTTCAATCTCGTTAGCCATTGCTATCCCAATGCATAACCACAATCTTGTCGTCTTCAACTTTCGATACTCCGGGTTCGGTGCCGGGTTCGTAATTCGCTCAAAGGACCGGGTTCGAACGTACTAGAGGGAGATCTTCTTCCACAGCTCTGTCTACCGTTAGCAACCATGCCCAATGCCTCCAATTGGCATAATTCGGCGTCATCGGCTGTCGACTCACCAGTGGTACCAGCGGCGTGCTCCTTGATGTGCTGACGCTCCTTGATGAACTCGTTCTGGGTGCTGGCAAAGCGGCGCTGGACGGGAGCGCGAAGCTGCGCGGTAGTGCGCGTAGCGGCGCGGGTGAAACGGACGGCGGACATCGTGGACGTTGTTGTTCGCTTTGACGGTTGATGAGTCTAAGCAAGTTTGTGATCAGGTCATTATTGGACGAGCTCGGTTAGAACCGCCAATGAAAGCTGCCTCAATTGTAAGGTAGCAATTTCCCCAGATCGTGTCTTGGCATTCACGTGATCTCGTGGCGGAGGCGCGCTTAGAAGTTCAACACCACGCGGTGGGTCTCTGCGTCATTGTAAGGATCGCGACGTCTTATACTCAAGTGACTTGTGGTTCGAAGAGCACCGCTACCCAGTTTTAAGTTCTAATCTTCCATACTACTCACTAAATCTGTTTCAATTCTTATAGCGACGTAATTGTTCTTTGTCTCTCTCTTCCCATCTTCATACCAACATAGGCACCAATTTCTTACAACTCGACCCCATGATCACAGGATCTTCATCATCCTGAGATGAGTCTTGAGGCTCTTGCGACAGTCGATTCTACTCCCCTGTGACGTCTCCCCTCTCTCAAGCTTCCAAAGTCATAGCCTGAAACATGGTGTTTCGGCTTACCACCTGGAATGGCGAGTATGCCTACTTCTTCCAAGGCCTTCACACTAACACATTCTATAGTCAACGGCATCAGGTTAGTTAATGACAATCACTCGTCAATTTCACGCTAATCATTCGGTCTCAGGAATCCTTTTGGTTACCAACCATGGAGGGAAAAGAGAACCTTCCAAGTAAGCTTCTTCCTCGCGCAACTTCCCTTCAATTCTTTTCATCCACTTACCTATCTGCAGGCTATGTTCAATATCCTTGAAGCGGATATCGTCGTCATGCAAGAGACTAAAATTCAACAAAAAGACTTACGAGATGACATGGTCCTCGTCCCTGGATGGGACGTCTTCTTCAGCTTACCCAAGCATAAAAAGGGTAAGGCACTCTCTCTGTTCAATTACACCCACTGACACGCCATCAGGATATTCTGGCGTCGCCATCTACACACGCAACTCTACCTGTACTCCTATCCGAGCTGAAGAAGGCGTCACCGGTACTTTAACGCCTCCAAAATCTACGACTCGATATCGCGACCTTCCAGAACACCAGCAGATAGGCGGCTATCCCCGTCCTGGCCAGCTCAATGGCATTGTTGATGAAGCAACTCTGGACTCCGAAGGCCGTTGTGTGATACTTGAATTTCCAGGCTTTGTACTCCTTGGCGTTTACAGTCCCGCAACCCGTGACGAAACCCGTGACGACTTTCGCGTTGGTTTCTTTCAAGCACTTGATGTGAGGATACGAAACCTAATCGCTGCAGGGAAACAAGTCATCCTCACAGGCGATTTGAATGTCATTCGCTCTGAAATGGACTCCACCAACGTTGCAGAAACACTCCGCAAAGAAAATATTGATCTTAGCGACTGGATGAACATGCCTGTCCGACGTATCTTCAACCAGCTCATCTTTGAAGGGAGTGTACTGGGCGGGACAGATCAAGGGCATGAATCTCCTGTCCTTTGGGATCTTTGTCGCTGCTTCCACCCTGAACGGGTTGGCATGAACACCTGCTGGGATACAAAACGCAACACGCGACCAGCTAATAACGGCAGTCGGATCGACTACGTCTTATGCAGCAACGGTATCAAAAGCTGGTTCAACTTCTCAAATATTCAGGAGGGCTTGATGGGGTCCGATCACTGCCCAGTCTTTGCCACATTCGCGGACAAGGTGATAGTAGCTGGCGAAGAACGTGCCCTACTGGAAATGATGAACCCTCCTGGCATGTTTCAGGGTGAGAGGCGCCTTCGGGATTGGAGTGCTAAAGACCTACTTCCTTTGTCTGCAAAGCTGATACCAGAATTCGATCGACGGCAGAGTATCCGCGACATGTTCACAAAGAAGGCTACTTCAGTCGCCCCTCCGCCAGCGTCTGCTGGCCCGGGCGTTGCTGCGAAGTCTTCAGTGATCGGAGATTGCAGCACCGAAGAGGTCGCCGATAATTTTGATGGAACTTCGAGGCCTCAGACTACCAATACCTTCACGGCACAGTTGGGAGACACGACAGGCTCAACCAATCAATCCTTCGCTCAAAAAAGACCTGGGTCAGCGGTCGACACAGCAAATCGACCACTTAAGAAAACGAAGTCTACAACAGGTGCCAAAGATCTTAAGGTCAAGGTGGCACCTGGTCAACGAACAATACAAGGGTTCTTCAAGCCAAAAGCGCCAGTGGTTCATAATGGCAAGTCAGAGCGAGTGGCGGTAAGTTCTACGCCCTCTCCGACAAAGAAACCAACATTGCCAAAAACAGGGTCAGCTAGTCCACGGCAACCACCAAGTGATCCACAACCTATGTTTACGGAAGGATCACCATTGAGTATAACTCGAGGCGGGAACGGTCCCGATTCTTCTGACAGAGTCTTTGACCCAATAGAAGCCAAAGAGTCATGGTCCAAGTTGCTGCGAAAGAGGGTTGTACCAAGATGCGAACACGACGAACCCTGCATAAGCCTTACTACCAAAAAGCCAGGGGTCAATTGCGGTACGTCTCACAGCGGTAGCTGATTCAACGTGCATGCGGCGGCGTTTCCGTTGCATAACGACGTGGCTGCAGCTTTGGCTGCCAGTACAAGGCCGAACTTTGAAGGCTAACTCAGATGACAGGTCGTTCATTCTATATTTGCCCACGTCCACTGGGCCCGTCAGGAGAGAAAGAGAAGAATTCAGAATGGCGTTGCGGTACATTTATTTGGAGCAGTGACTGGAGTGGCTCATGACTTAGTTCTCTATTTAGGTACTGTTCTACTGAACTCAATACACGTGTACCGAGACTGGGATGTGATCTTTCGACAGGATGTTCGGGCTGTTTGTAGTGGGTGGGTGCTCAATTACGTAGAAGTGTTGGCTTCCTATGAAGAATTGAGAGGCGATGAGGTATAGATATGACGGGGGAGTGATCATAATAGAACCTGTTGAAGTTACATGATATGGATTCCATCAGTGTCATAACTCGAATCACGATCAGACATTTCACATACGACACCGCAAGTAACCCAGAGTTCAGTGGTTTTACTCAATTGAGTTCTACCGTTGGACAACACATATGTTGCCAATCGGCTACATCTGTATCTAGCTAGCCAGCAGACCTCAAAGTAGCATGTATTTCGTAAACCAGTGCAACTAATTAGGGCAAATGGTATGTGTTTTCAATCTGAGACCACTGTCAATTCCGTGTTACAGTACAAATTTCTCCGAAGTCGCCCATCGCCATCCTCCCAGCTCAACGAGATAGTTCTCGTTGCAAACAACACATGCATTCTCTCGGCATCAAACTCATTCATCGTATACCTGCAATCGTCCACATTAGAGCGACTGTGTGAGTGTCCACTGGGGCGCATCGTGAATCATCATCATGGCCAGCTTATACCAGGACATTCTTTCATAATTTTCAGTTACCATGCTCTCCAGTTGTAGAGTACTTGTATCCCGGGTAAAGTCGTTTGTGGTTAGCATCTTCTTGCTCGGCCAGTCTGTGCCAGTAGGCCTGAGTCTCGGGGGTTTCGTTATCCCACATGGTAGAAATAATTCTTGCTGCAATTCATGTCAGTACAGTATTTGCTTTTGCCAAATGCTACTTACAAAGTTCTCCCGCGGTAAGTCCTTCGTTCTGGGCGATAATTTGCAACGACTTGGCTTGACGATATAACATCCAACGGTTTCTAGGGCGTGGGATTCGCTGGCCTTCCTCACCAACAGTTGGATCTTTTGTAGAAACCTTCAATGGTGTCGATTGGTCTTTTCATAGATTAGAACTTCACCTGCAGCGCTGCATTCTGGAGTTGCTTACCACGACTAAAGCAATATCTTCCATATGTCGAAGTGTTGGCGAAAATGTCCTTGGGAATTGGACAGAGTCGATACTTTCTCCGGGCTTCATCATGAAACACCCTCACAGGCTGCTGAACACGACGGCTACAACAATGAGTTGGGTTCATATTTCATTTGATAGAAACTCACCTGAAATTGTCTGCGACGTGATTGACGAGTCTCATGGATGCATCTTCGGGGAGAAAAGCATGGATATCATTCTGAGACTGGCTGTAGACAAAGGTGATTGGTACCTCGGCTTCAGGGGGGGTGCGAACTCCCAGAGGGCCTTTAACCAGCCCGTTCTCTAGGCTTTCGTACATCTTGAAAGTTTTGATTGTACTCATCGGAGTGTGTTATGCGCTCGCACCTGTTCGCAAGTAATTCAGGGTTGGTTTGTCGGGTGCGACAGAGGGTTGTTCAAGAAGAAACCCAGTAGCGTAATGGAGAAAGGTTTAAACTGCACAGTTGTAAATCAGAGTGGAACAATAATAAGATCACACCACTGCCTGGCTCGTCAATAGATAATAGAATTCTCGTTTGTTTGTTACGTAACTCAGAGCGGTGACTGCCTAGGTGACCTCTGCTTTGAAAATATCTGTAAGCCTGTGCTTCACTGTCAGGCGGCGACAGTGCCTGAGCAGTGACTGCTACTCTGTGACGGGATTGTGTTTCTTTTTACCTTTCTCTTCTTTCTTTCTCCGCTTATACTCCTACTCTCTTCATTATCTGTCTCACGACCATGGACACTTCGTTCAGCTTTCGCCCTTTGTGGCAAGAGAAAGCAATTATCTATAGACCTTATGAAGCTCTTCGTGCTCTAGATGACAAGATCTATGGCATCATACTTCAGTCCAATCTCTTGCCCAAGACTGGGGAAGTCTTTCTCACGCCTGGTATGTTGCATAATCTTTTACCAGAGCATTTACTAATTCGCCGTCAGAGGTTCTGCGTGTTGTCTCCAACGTTGCGAAACATATGTTAAAAAACCTCTCTGTCGACAACGAGATTCTCAGTAAGGTCAGAAGCAGCGCCGCTAAGTTGGTCCCGGGGCACAGTCCATTTCACCTCATCGACGCCAGCCTTGTCTGTTGGTATCTTCAAGCTGCGGATATCATCTACACCCATAATGACGCTCGCCGCTTTGACTCTGGCCCCGACCTCCCAGCTGCCTGGATTGGAGGCTATACCAATGAGCGTCCTATGGCCAATTTGGGTTTTCTGAGTATGCTTGCAGCGACTGAAGATCCGAAGGTCCCTGAACATCCTAAACTTCAAGCAGCTTCATTGGTGTCCAAGGCTACGGTAGCGGTCCTGTATACCGCTTACACTATCGGACCACATCTGACAAACTTCCCGTGGGATAATCTTGAACGTATGCCAGTTCTTTCAGCGGCCGAACTTTACCTCAAGGTTTTCATTTCCACATGCGGCAGTATGTTTAGCAATAAACCTACTACAGCATTCTCCCCGGGCTTTGAGTATAGTGTCACCCAGGAAGACGTCAAGATCTCGAAATGTGGTAGAAAGCTCCTGATCAAGATATACATGGATGAGGAATGGCACTCTGCTCCCAAATGGCACCCTTACATCAAACTTCCCGGGTCCCCATGGAACAACTTTATCAGAAACAGCAAACAACCCACATTTTTTGAGGACTCGAATCAATTCTACTATTACGAGTCTGAATCAGCAGGTTCTGTATCCGAATTCGAGTCTGGCTCTGAGTTTGAACCAGAGTCGGATCAGTCTCAATCAGAGCAGTCCGAATCGGAAACAGAGCTCATTAAGTACAAACTTCCAAGTTCAGCTCTTACTATTTTTCGAGAATTTGAGGACAAATATACCTCTGCCAGGGCTGAGTGGGATTCGGTAAGAATATTGAAATATGTATACTCAGAACTGAGCTAACGGTATGCAGATGTATCCAGGGGCTCGGCGTGTGCTTTCAGAACGTGCAGTTCGCCGACAGTACAACCGATTTGCTCGTCTCTCAGGTCGCAAGTATGCTAAGGAGTGCCCGGATGACGCTGTGAGTATTTCCACCTTCATATTACTGCAAAAGCTAACCCGACTAGTCTGCTGTTTACCTGACTGATGCTAACGATGATTTCTTGTATCACGCTCCTGCGGTAAGTGAAATATTGCTCAAGTATTTCTGTTTTTTGTCAGACTCTGACTTTTGTGTTTTAGGTCCAAAAACCGCGCGCAGATGCGGCTGGAAACCTCGTTCTCCCTTTCATGTCCACCACAGTTCATGCTGTGCAACATCACGATGACCCTGAGGATCCGGTCGACGGCTTCTTCATCATGACATTCAAGCAGTAGCCAGACAGTATATGGGGATGGATTGCAGGGCCATTTTAAGGCCGGCATTGTGAATAAAGAAGTTGATATTAGTTACCTCAATAGAATCAGACTTAGTGGTAATCAATCGTTAGATCTCTCTCCTCCTGCAAACAATCGCCATAACACTTAAGGTGCACCCACACACACACACTCTCTCTCTCTGACAGCCCTGGCCAGTGCAGAGCCACATAGTCTACCACTACCAGCCTTTACATTACGCTAAGGAGTGCCTTGCAAGTTACAGCTGTCAAACACTGCTTGCCACTCTCTAGCACTGCCCGCCAGCTGGCTAACTATACACCCCACCCCTGCTGTTTGTTAGATTCTAGGTAGAGTGCCAAGAGATTTGTTCACCCCCCTTCTACTCTTCATGCCCATGCATCCAATTCCTTAAACTTCCCTTCTCCCACACTTGAGCAGAGCTTGCCGACTCTCTTCTCTCATCTCAGGCTTTAAGTTTCTTTCTCTTCATAACCCTCACTACAAACTTTTCTTTCTTTTCAACTTCGAGGTCACTCCTATTTCGCACATCCCAGCGATTCGACATGAGCGCCTACAAGCAAAGAGTTCTTCAAGCCCTCCAACACTGCTCCCAGGAGCGCCTGGATGCAGCGATGGAGAATCCATCTATGATGAAGGAGCTTCTCGATCTCTTTGGTCATGAACTCCAATTTCCCTTCGACTCTCCCAGCGATCTTCAGAATGTTGCAGGCGGACGTGCCAAGCGCCCTCTCAATGCCTTCATGGCCTTTCGAAGTAAGTCCAAAGAACATCCCATGCAAGAAGAAATGCTGACCAGTACAAGCCTATTATCTGAAGCTTTTCCCTGATACCCAACAGAAGACTGCATCCGGGTTTTTGACTCAGCTTTGGGCCAAGGACCCCCATCGAAACAAGTGGGCGTTGATCGCCAAGGTTTATTCCTTCATCCGCGACCACGTTGGTAAGGCTAGGATCAACTTGTCTGCCTTTCTCAGTGTTACATGCCCAATGATGAGAATTATTGAGCCTGTTGACTACCTTCGGTCCCTTGGCTGGCAGATCAGCCATGGCAGCATCGGCCTAGTTCTCAGCCAGGATGTCTCTACAGTTTCGGACAACCTAGGGACACTCCGAGATCTGCCACACCCTACGACCGAGATCGATTTGCTGACCGATGTCCTCACTGCCGGGTACTTCTCTGAGTACAGTCAGCATCTTCAGGTTCGTATGTGGACATCTCAAAACGGCATCATGACCCCAACTGGTGCCTTCGCTGGCGACGCTATGGAAAGCGAGCAGCTGTACGAGGCAATCCCAGCAACCTCTGACAAGGTCGATTTCATCAATTCGGTCCGTGAGAACGCCTCTCAGGCTGCTCAAGACCTGTTCGGCCCTCAGTACGATTCTGCTTTCTTCTTCCAAGACCGCTTCGTCCATTCCTGGGAAGTCCAGGATCTTACTACCTTCCAGAATGTAGAGATCTCCATTGCCGATCAGCCTATGGCTTCCAACACTCTCTACGACTTCAATCAACTGCCCGAGGATGTTCCTCAAGTTTCTGAGTTTGTTCTTGATACTTCTGGTGACGCCGGTATCATCGACCTGTCCAGCGCTTGGTCTGTTGATAAAATGATGACTGATCGTCTTCACCGAGACCAAAGTAAACCTTACCTAAACTCTGCCTAGGTAATTTGACTGGTCGTCTTGACTAAAGTACGTTCTCCCTGATGCCCATTTATATTGTCATCAACTTTTTCTAAAATTCAGAGTAGTACGCGAGGATGCCTACAAGGCTGCCAATGAAGTTGGAGTTGGGTCAGGAATGAGGCAGACGATTTGAGGAAGGGGGAGAATGGACTATTTGCAATGATACCCAATTATTGAGGGCATTCCCTAAGCACAAGTAGCACAATGGATTAAATTAATACAGACGATTCACTAGAATTTGATGCTCGATATCAGTAGTGCCTTAATAGGTAGCAAAGTGAGGTTGGAATTGCGTTTGACATACATGACCCACAAGAAGCTGAGGGTGGGGTGCGTCAAGAGACGGATGGATGGATAGGTACCTTTCTCAGGTACCTTAGTACTGCAAGTGTAAGTGCAAGTGTGAGCTACGGATACTAGTGGAGGTTCTGACAGGCAGGGGCGTTGATCGCTTGGTGATCGCCAGGATGGATCTGACGACATGGGGGTCCATGTTATTCCAAGCGACCAGCCCACCAATTTTTATTTTCTCTCGAAACATTGCCTAGGTAGGTTATCTTAGACTAGTAGTATAAGTAAGTACATTAGGAGGCCACATAATCCTTGAGTCCTTGGGCTGCATGATGATGAGTCTAGATGTTGTTCAGGTACCGCGCTAATTCAACACAGCATACCGGTACAGTACAGTACAGTGCAGTGCAGTGCAGTACCCAACTGTTCCTCAGTCCCTTGCGCTTGATCCACAACATTTAACCGAACTGCCATGACATTGATTGGCAGCTACTGGCCGTCCCTCTACGCAAACGATGAACAGAAATCAGGCTAGTGCGTCGCATATTCGCAATTATCGCCCATTGAAGTTACGTTGCTGGTCCGTGATCCCTCCCATCAGACAACTCTTCAGCCTTACTGCACTATCCAGTACCGAAACGGAATTAGCATGGATGGATGGAATCCAAGACAATGGAGGGTAGCAGGGGTGGGCCTCATCAAGCAATCGTTGAGTTACAGAAAACAACTTCAGCATCATACTTAGGAAAAAAAAGCTTACACAAAACTCGACTTTTAATATGTCAAGGAGAGAAATTATCCAGTCACTCTATGTAAACTCATACCGTTTCTCAGATTACATCTTGATCACCCCAAATATGTACCGTACCGTACTGTACCAGGGACCGGGCTAGGAGACACAGTTGGGCCTTATGGAGGCTTGGCAGTTCCTGGTGTTTGCCTGCATGTCTCAGAAGACCGCCCGCGAATCTAAGATTCTTAGTGGGACGGGGTCGACCGGCGAAGTTCTCTCCGAATCATTCTCAGCTTCGTTGATCGAATGAGGTATGGATCAGGACCTTTCGACCTACCGTGCAGCCAGCACAGTGCCACATATGCATGGGTCAATCCGAAGGCTTGCTTGCAGCTAAGTTAGATCCTTGGGTCTAGTAGGCGTTGCGAACAACAGTGATGTAGCCGCTCCTCGATTTCAATTCCATGTTCCTGCGCGAGCGCGAGTTTGGTCTACGCCAGATTGAATGCCGATAAGTCTGTTCAGTACCGAAGTGCGCTATTCAAGGGGTCCAAACATGGCCGGCACTACATCCCTTGCCCGTACATAAGAGGGTTAAGAGAAACAGATGAGAGAGAGGTCGACACCGGAGAGTCACGTTGGCGCAACGATCTAGACAGCTACTGACATCAGAGCGAGCGTCATCAGACTCAAATCCCCTGAGAAACCACATCTTCCAACCCCTCACCTCAAATGCTATGCAAGAGGGTGCCAAGAATGAAATTCCAGTAAGCGAGGTGGCAGGGAAGTCAAAGGTATGTTCGGAAGATCCAAGAATTCGGATAACGTACATTTGACGTATCTGGCAGATCTAACCTGTTTCCCTCTAGACGAGGGAAGCTATTCTCGTTATAGTCTAGCAAGCCGGACAGTTTGTGCTTACTATAATGGTGCAAGTGACTTGAAGCTAGTTTCGGTACTGTACGAATGATCTGCGGTTACGGATAGCCCGTCTACACTTGAACTCCATGTTACTGTACAGTATCCGTACAGTAGGTCGCGGTCACTCGCGTCGCGAAAGGAAGTAAAGGGAAGCGTCTATAGTGGTCTCTTGGCGAAGTACACACGAAACAGCAAGTGAGCTTCAGCTAAAACGTCTACACGCTTAACTTTATTTCAGTACTTCGCAAGGGCGAAACTTTGGTTGGGTTTGCGTTTACATTTGCATTTACGTTTCATCCATCGTGCCAGACTGCAAGGGGTTCTTTGGATTCGATTATGATGGATATGTATGTCGCGTGTGATCAGCCCACCCAATAACCTTGTTTGTGGCAATCTCAGATGTGACTGCATAGCAGGAGAGTTGTCAATTATTGAGATTAAGCAATGATACGAAAACCCTGTAAACTACTGTACGTATACAAAAGTTGCTGCGATTAAATGTCTTAATTGAAGTGTCTCGCTTGATATTGGAGGGCAAGCCGGTATACCGGATACCACAAATACCTGCTCGGCAAACGCAAATTCGCGTCCTCACTCTTCCTGGTATGAGATCTTGCGCATCTCGCCCAGACGATGACGAGCCGAAGCCAAGGCGTTCTCCAATTGGAGGATCTCGACCTAATGTGTTGGTGGCTTGTCAGTCACTGATCTTACACGAGAATCTAATCGGAACTTTGCCGGATATAGTAACCGTTATGCCCGCACAGGACCGGGAATGGCCTGTGACGGGGGGACAGGGGAATCGGAGATAGGAGTGGGGCGTGGCAAACAAATGACAGGAAACAGTTTCTGAACTTACTTGCTGTTCCATCTCCCGCACCTTGAACTCGTGTGCGCCAAGCTTGGAGTAGTCCACCTGGTCTTCTTCTTGGCTGCGCTCCTTGATCAAACTCTGGACCTGGCGCACCAACGCTCGACAAGCTGCACCCACAGCCTTGCTGGCCTGTTCGAGCTTTTCTTGGCTCTTAGACATGAACCCTGCCTTGACTCTGCTTGCAGCCACAAGCTGGGCAGTGGAGGCAGCCACATCGTTCGAGGCCACGATAAGCTGTTCTGGGCTGTTACGCCCAGAGATGACGCCGTCTGCTGTCTCAATCAGAGTGTTGGTCGACGACGCCACAGCCTTGGCAGCAGAAATGAGACCTTCCGTCCATCGGTTGTTCTTCTTGTAAAATGCTGTCCTGGATGTCGATCCACGTCCGGCCTGCACGATCTCCTGCTGTGTCACGGTGGCCGCCTGGATGAGTTGCGTAATGGCGTTGGTGATCGCCGTGGCCGCATCCAGGATCGAATCGTTTACCTTGAGCTCATAAGTTGAGTAGCCGTCACGAGGCTTGTTCCTGAGTTTGGCCAGTCGTGCAGCAGCTGCCGCGATGGCATCCGCAGCTTTGCTGAGTTCTGAATCGACGAGATCGCCCAAGTCTCCCTTTTTATTGGCGAGCTGTCCAAAGCCTGGGGCGAACGTCTCAACCAATTTGTTGAGCTTTTGCAGGTTCATTTGGACATCATTGTTGCTGTTGATGACTACATCAGTCTTCTGCAGGGGGTCCATGCCTTCCAGTCTGAAGCTCTGGAGACCTCGGAGGAATTGGACCGCCGAAGTGGCAGGCTGTCGGGTTCCGTTCATTAAGGCATCAGTCTTTTTATCATCTGTAGCCAGACGAGTGAGACCCTTTGTGTTGCTGCAAACATCGGCAATGGCACCTGAGAACACGTTGATAGCCTTGATGAGATCTGCGTGCGTCGCATTAGGACCATCCGCGATGAAATTGTTGAAAGACGTAGCAAACTCCATAGCACTGGCCGATGCCTTCTCGATTTGTGACAATACGTATGAGGGTGACGCATTCTGGTTACCAGCCTGCATGTTAGAGTCCAGCTCGTATAGAGCATCGTCTACACGCGCAACACCCGCCTGGAGAACTGAGTCGATAATGTCGTTGATCTTGTCAAGATTCGACATGATGAGCGCATCAATCTGTCCATCCAGAGCATTGTCAGTATCGCCCTGGTTCATCTTGAGCTCGTTGAGCTCGATCAGTGTCTGGTCCATGCCCGCTTTGTACACCTCGAGCTCCTCCTCCTTGTCTCGGAGAAGCTGTTCGAGATCAGAGCTGCCATCTCGGAGGTTCATTTGAGCGTCTTCCAGCTGGCGCGACTTGTTGCGCAGCGCCTCTTCAAGATCCGCCATCTCGCGGTTGTACTTGGCAAGCATTGTCGACAGTTCATTGCCCTTGCTGCGCTCCAGATTGTCGGCTTTATCTTGAGCGAGTCGGAGCTCGCGCTTGAGCTTTTCAACCTCATCCTTGCTGCTTCCACTCGCACGATCCTTATCATGAAGAGCACGGTCACGCTCACGGATCATGTCGGCCAACTCGAGGTTCTTCGTCTTGATCTCACGCTCGAGCTTCTCTCGTCGATCGATGGCCTCCTGTGCGCTTGCTGCCTTGAGCTGAACCGCCTTGAATTTCTGCAAAAGGTCGAGATGCTCGTGCCGTAGCTGGGAGTAGAGCTTCGCCAGCGCCTCGTATTTCGTCCTCCATGTGTTAACCTGCTCCTGGAGAGCTCTGATTTGGTCATCCTTGCTGTGCATCTGCTGACCAAGGCTGTTTTGGATATGCGACAGCTCCCCCTCCAGAGCCTTGACTCGCTGATCGTATTGCTGAAGCATCAGCTGGTCACGCTCATACTGGGCACGTGCATTGAGGTTTTCGCGCTCCAGTTCTGCAAGACGCCCTTGGGTCTGCCATTGAGCCTGTTGCGCCATAAGTGCCTCTTGTTCACGCTGCTGCTGCTCCATGAGCTGTTGTTGCTGTTGCTCGAATTCGCGCTGTGCTTGCAGCTGCGCCTGCTGTTGCGCCATGAGAGCTTGCTGTTGCTGCTGCTCAAGGATACGCTGCTGCTCCTCGTACTCTCGGTTCTGACGATCCAACTCACTCTTCCAGAACTCATTCATCTCATCAGGGGCTTCGTTCTTGGGCTCCGGTAAGGGAGACGGCTTTCGCTCAATCTCCTGTCTCGGACGCGCAGGAAGGGCAGGAGCGTCATCGTCTTCGGCCAGCAGGTTAGGGGGGTCTTGTGGAAGCTTGGGGATGGTGATAAGGCTAGTGAGATATCGAAGGTTTGAACACTCATAATAGAACTTGACCAAACGATAATGCTGTGCATTGTAACGTTCACGGAGTGGTTCAAGAGCTTCGTCGTCGCCGGTTGCTGCATATGTGTTAACCCTAAAGATCTTAAAAGGGGGGTGAGTGAATCACTGACTTGAGTGCATTGCACGGAGCATGCTGGTAATGAACTTGTAAATTCCGTAACTCTCCTGCACCAGGGGTACCAGAGCCGCAATGCGACACTCGTTGTTTCCAACATTGCGGAAGTGTGAGAAAATCAGCTTCTGGAACTGCTCGATCTTATCTTGCAGCACCATCAGGTCGCTGATGGTCTCGTAGCCTTCATTAGGGTCATTGATAGCCTTGAGACTCAGGTACTCCTCGTATTCAAAAGTTCCGTTGAACTCGGGGTGTTGGTGGTGAAAGGAAAGCTTCGCAAGGAGGTAGTAAACGTATTCGCGGATCAGAGGCGCGTAGCCGCGCATGCCTTCACCTCCTCCGCCCATGCCGCGGTTCAAGCTATCGATCCAGGCGCGATTGGCCATCGCTTCCTTCAAAGCGCTAGGGTGACCTTCTTGAAGCACTTTGTGGATCGTGATAAGTGCCTTGAATGTCTGAACTTCATCGGCAAGGATCGGTTGACTATTATATTCTGGATCAGTATAAGTTGACACGATAAAAGGCATGTATGACATACACCTTAATACCAGACCAGAAGGCGGCAGAGGACCTGTGGTCCCATGTATAGACGATGCATGCGCGAACATGTTTGCGCTTCGGGGAGATCTCTTCGGCATTCGTAGCTTTCTTGATGTTGATGGCGAGCTCTTGATCGGTCCTGCGCATGATGAAGTCAGCTTGTTGTTCCTGAAGCGCCGCGATGTGTCACTGACTTGGTATGCTCAGTACCACGCACAGCAGCAGACATATTTGCAATTGGTAGCGGATAAGCCCCGCGATGCTAGATTCGGTTTGTGGTAAAGGTATCTGCGCAGGTAGAGTTCGTCGCGAGCTTCGAAGGTGTCGTAGTAACCCCTGGAAATCACGAGACAATTTCCCCGTCGAGCCCGGCACCGCGCAAGCCAAACGAATTAGGCAGAAGGTAAACGGTTAGCGACAGATAAAGGTATGGTAGGATTCAGGCGTCAACTATTCAAAGACACCCACTGTAGGGCAAGAATTGGAGGTCGTCGTCAGCCTTTACAAGTTCGGGCAACTGTTGGGCGTGGCTCGTCTTGACTAGGTACTATTCGATGCCGTAGCTTTCGTGGCTGGGCCAAAGCCATGGAAGAGGCCCGGCGAGCGTCATATGGGGTACGTATTCTTGTTTTGTGGGGCACAGTAAATTGAAGATGATGGGATTCCTTGAAGAACCACATTCAAGATATTAGGCCTTACATAAAACATGATTGCTCATTTTAGAGAACATTCACAAGTACCTTCATCAACCGCGTGTTCGTAATATTCTCATTCCACATATATCGCGAAAGGGTGTGTATCACGACTTGAATTGAATGGATATTGAACAGTGGTGGTTTTCAAGCAAGAGTAGTAGACAAGAATAAGACTCACCGTCAAACACAGAACAAGGGCTTTATAGACAATGAATATCAGTAGCTTGTACACATTATGCCAAACACAGCTGATGGCACTAAGAAATGAAAGCCTGGAGACAGTACTGGCGGTTTGCCAAATGTCACACATTACATAGTTCGCAACTGGAGCGCTTCATGTTGGCATTCAATGTGACTTGGGAGCTTTGGCAAACTGGGCCGACCGCATAGCACCAATCTTGCATGCTGGAAAAGACTGGATGTTCATGTATCAATGGTTCAACTGTGGTGACCAGAAAGAGTTGTTCCTGACAATTCGTCTCATGTAGAATCCAGTAAACGACCTCAGCACTGAGGGCTGAACTACAGGGTAGGTATGGTTAGCATTTTGGCTCTATTAGATATCAAGGGTTTGATTTACATTGTTCCTCCAGATTTAGAGTAATTTAAAAAAAGAACGATAGCGATCAATTAACATATCCCAGACTCGACAATTCTCCATAATCGAAGCTTTTCGATACTACTATGGCTTGCCGTCTGGTTTGGATTTGCCACAAACAGTAAACCCTTTCCATCAAGTGCTATTCTTCAACTGAACATGAATGTAGACAATCTCCATTGGGATGATGGGGTTCTTTCACATGTGATCCTGGGATATTAATCATCACTGAGAGCGCAGTTGGGAGAAGCGGCAGTTCATTTTTACGCCAAGTCAACACCGAGCCCTCTATACGGGCAGGACACAGTTCACCAGAGGTATCTTCAAGTACAGGGAAGAGGCATGCTTCAAACGATGTCATTTTTTTGGTCCTATGCCGTACAGACATCAAAAGGCAAGCCCTTGCCATGCAGATTTCTTTCCCATCCGGACGCAATACCCCAAGTAAAAAGAAGCAAGCACCACCAACCCTCGCAATATCTTTTCTTTTAGATCGTAGTCTCGTAAGCAAGAGGGGTAACGGTCATAGGGGGGTTGTCGGAGAGCGACAGTGTGTGGGCCTCACGAGGTCCAGCGGGCTGACGCTTGACCTGGACGACGGTGCCGTTGGCCTTGGCCTCACGCTTGGCCTCGGCGTTAGCCTTGACTCGCTTGAGGAAGTCCTCACGAGATCGGGACTGCTGGATGTGCTCGATTCGGACGTTGATTCGCTTCTCGATGTATCGGTGCTTGACCTGCTTGTAGATGATGACACCGACAGCAGACTTGGTGACGTTGTAGATGACACCAGTCTTTCCGTGGTAGACCTTGAAGGGCATACTGGAACTCATTGTTAGCCCTCCTGTTGCTTTGCCCACAAAGTTTCCAAAAAGCGTCCAAGTTCCGCAAATTCGCGTATATTTTGTCGCAGGTTGGTAAAGGGCTTTGCTTACCCCTTCTGGACGGCACCGTTCGCCTTAATGTCGACGATATCTCCAACGCGGTACTGTCGGAGGTAGGTGTTCAGGGCAATCATACCCTTCTTGCGGAAGTCCCGGCTGAAGGCATACTAGAATTTCACATCGTCAGTCTCATGCCGACGTCGTCGAAATTCGCAAATCGCTGGTTGAACATACGCGGGTGCCCGCTCTCTTTCCGTAGGAGTGACCCATCTCGAATCGTGTGATCTGCCGGTCGCGGGAGGGTTGGGGTTAGTAGTCGTGGGTTGGCGAAAGAGATGGTGAAGTCCGTCGCTTTGGTGTTCTGGATTTCTCGAGCGTCCTGTCCTTGTGGGACGGCACCTCAGATTTTCCGAATTTTTTTTCGGTAGGGCAAGGGCGACCCACCCGCACCTGCCATTTTTGCCAAATTTAGGGTTCCTCAGATCATCTGCACGTGACCTAAAGCTGCCGCCCAATTTCCTTCGCACATTTTTGTTGGATCTCGTGAGAAAGTTCAACTCCCGCAGAACACCCAAGGAGCAAGTCAAGTAAGTGCCACGACGAGACTATCACCAAGTCCCTCAATTAACAAAGACTTCAGGATGCCTCCCCGCGCCCACTCCAAGACCTCCCGTGTCCCCCGCCGACCCTTCGAGTCTGCCCGACTGTCAGTATCACCGGCCACTGAACATGAGCTTGACTCTGTTTAAGTCGATTGTGAACCAAGACTGACCGATAATAATAGTGACTCCGAGCTTAAGCTCGTCGGCGAGTATGGCCTGCGCAATAAGCGTGAGGTCTGGCGAGTCGGTCTGACTCTGTCCAAGATCCGTCGTGCTGCCCGGTATGAAGACCTTGACACTTTTCAGATGCTGGTTCAAATTTTCTAACAACCCACACAGTCAGCTCCTTACCCTCGACGAGAAGGACCCCAAGCGTCTTTTCGAAGGCAATGCCCTCATTCGACGTCTCGTCCGTGTCGGTGTTCTCGACGAGTCCCGCATGAAGCTGGATTACGTCCTGGCCCTCAAGATCGAGGATTTCCTTGAGCGTCGTCTCCAGACCTGTGTCTGGAAGCTCGGTCTCGCCAAGTCTATCCACCACGCCCGTGTCCTGATCCGCCAGCGCCACATCCGAGTCGGAAAGCAGATTGTCAACGTTCCTTCTTTCATCGTCCGTCTCGACTCCCAGAAGCACATTGACTTCGCTCTTACCTCGCCCTTCGGTGGTGGCCGTCCCGGCCGTGTCCGCAGAAAGAAGGCCAAGGCCGCCGAGGGCGGTGAGGGTGGCGAGGACGAGGAGGACGAGGAGTAAATGCAGTCAAAAATGCAAAAACAGTTCTCCCTGTCTAGGGCACTTGGTGATGGGATACCACTCATGGGAAGGGGATTCTCTTCATAGCTTGCGGCGTTGGCCAGAGGAAAAAAATGGAATGATTTCACCGGATAACGACAAACAAAAATTCACCGGTGCCTCCTCAACTGTGTACATGAATCCCATGAAACATGAATCCAATCACGACATCATCCACCCATCATGCTTGATCACTGTGAATTCTTGAGAAACGCCCTGCGCGATACTGTAATGTGTTCGTGACATCAATCGTAATTTTAATGAACGCCTCGCTATGATAAAAGTTCATCCCTGCCCAACATCTTCGCCATGGGATCATCTGTTGCTCGTCTCTTTTTCCTAAATTCTTCCATCTCCTCCTCCGTGACCCCATTCATCATTTCATCTCTGGTACGCTTATGCGGTTGCTCTTCTTTCTTCTCATCCTCTTTCGTGGTATCCTCGGGTTCTTCTTCCTTATCCTCAATCAGATTGGCGCCAGTGCGTTGACGCTCGGCTGCCTCCCACGCTGTTTTGCCATCATCTCCAGTGCAGTAGCTGTTCTTGATGAATGAGTGACAACAAGCGTAACCCCATTTGAAGTTGGTCCACCAGCTGCCCCATACGGAAGTATGGTTGTTGATGAGAACATTCTCGGCATACTTGGACTTGGCCTCCTTCTTGGGTGCACCCTTGATTAAGCCAGCCTCATCGTACTCGACGAATGTTTCGGACTCAGTCACAGTCATGTTGCGCAAAGCAGCTGGCATTGCCTTCTGATCTCCCCCATACTTGTCCAATAGCAGCTTCTCTCGCTCCGCACGCTTTGCCTCGGCCTCTTCTCTCTCCCTCTTGCGGTAGAACTCACCTGCCGTTGGATTGGCCTGTAAGTGTTGGCTCGTGTCTCCTGACTTCTCTTGAGCCTCCCAAGCATAACGCTGAGCATTCTCAAAAGCACCAGCATCACCAGACGATCGCATGAATCCTTCTTCCGCAAAGACATCGGCCGCCTTATCCGCGGTTGCGCCAGCATCCACCAACGATCGTGTCTTAGGGTCATATTTCGCAGATTCCAGATCGAGGTTCAAAAGATATTTGGCTGTATCTTCTCGAATTCGCAACTGTCGAGTTGCTGTGCTCTGGTGCTTGCTCATGTCGTTCTCCTCGGCGTACTTGTCGCCCTCGTCTGCCTCTTCATCGCCATTTTCTCCTTTCGTTGCTTGTTTGCGCAGCTCCTCCATTTGGTTGAACTCGTCCACTACATTGCGATATTCCTTCGCATCGTAGCCATTCCAACGATCGCGCTTGGCGTCCCATCCCATTTTGACATCCTGTATCACTTCGTCGGCCTGAATGTCCCTTCCTGTCCACTTAGCGCCTTTTGCGCGCGGCCGACTCAGGCAATCTTTCTTCTTGTGCGTCATGGCGCCGCAGTTCTCACAAGCGCCCTTCCGATACTTGGTAGCTGCTGGACCGGCCTTCCTGCCGCGATCGTACCATTGTGATTTCTCATCTTTCTCTTCGCGGCGCTGATGCTTGAGATAGTCGGTATCGTCGCCTTCTTCGCCGGCATAGAAAGGTCGCTTACTGATAAAGGATGGAATGTAAATGTTCTCTTCCTTTGACGCGGCACCTGCACCGGCGCCTGAAGGGGGCGGTTTTGGAGGGGGAGCAGGCATATTGGGCGATTATCGAAGCTCTTTTGATTTTGGTAGTGGATGTAAAAAAGAGAGCGCGACCGAACACAAGATTGTAAGAGAAAAGCAGGTAATGATGGTTAAGCTTGCAGATCAGCTCTAGGAGCAGAAAGTTGTTTAGATAAGCTTTATCAGCACGTGATCACGCGCGTCCGTCAATGGCTGGCAAGGATGTCAAAGGCAAATCGCGTCTCAAGCTACCTAGGTACCTACCTACCTATAAATCTTACTTGACAGTGAAGTACACTTATTAAGACCAGGTTCTCCATCAGCGTTTGGTTATTCTGCTCCTCGACTTACTTTTGAGCCCCCGATGGATCCGAGTTTTGAAGAACATGGACTTGTTCCGGGTCAGGTTGAATTGTATCGACCACTATCAAGCGACGCCCACACAATACGACCCTCAACTTCGTAATGATATACGTCCCTCTCAAATTTCCAAGGGTCCCAAAGTCCCCATAGTACGCGTCTTTGGAGCCACTGAGACAGGCCAGAAAGTATGCGCTCATATTCACGGTGCCTTCCCATATTTGTATGTGGAATACGAAGGGGGCTTGTCTCGCGATGAAGGTTCGTTAACTACTATCGCACATTCTGTAAGTGGTTGCTGATATGTACTAGTCGGCGCCTATATCTATCGTTTCCATTTGTCTATCGACCACGCATTGGCTGTCAGCTACCGCAGAGATCAGAAGAACGACAATGCAAGGTTTGTGGCAAGGATTACTCTCGTCAAGGGTATCCCCTTCTATGGCTTCCATGTCGGGTATAAGTTCTTCTTAAAAATTTACATGTTCAACCCTATCGTTATGACTCGACTGGCCGATCTCCTCCAGCAAGGCGTTATTATGAAACAAAAGTTTCAGCCATACGAAGCACATCTGCAATTCCTTCTTCAGTTCATGACGGATTTCAACTTGTATGGCTGCGATTATCTGGAATCAGACAGTACCGGATTCCGGTCTCCAGTCCCCGAATATGATCAAAGACCGGACTCCTCTCACCTCTGGCACAGCCAGTCTATCCCTCAGGAGTGCATTACCGACGAAACTGCACTCCCTCGCAGCAGCCATTGCTCGATTGAAGTTGATATATGCGTCCAGGATATAGTCAACAGGCACAACGTCAAGGAAAGGCCACTTCACCATGATTTCATCGAGCGGACCGACCCTCTTCCCTCAGACATGAAGCTGGTTTACAGCATGGCTGGGCTATGGAAAGATGAGACGAAGAGACGTAAAAGAAAGATGTCAAACCCTACTGAAGGCAGCAGTCCATTTCCTCCTGAAGTCCTTGTATCAATGTCAGCCAATCCACGCGACTCACAGCCTCAGGGTTGGATACACGAAGAGGAGTATAGAACCGACATACAGAACCTCATCGCAGCGGAGAGGGTTGCCATCGATACAGAGGAGCTCACTTTTGAGGCCTTTGCAAAGCCTCATCCCTATGAAGAGCATGTTAAGACCACGCTGGAGTCGGTCGAGGACCTTTTCCCATCGAACCTCGCGGTAGCTTTGGGATTGCCCTTGGGCGTCCAGCCTGGCCAAGATCTAAAAAGCAGCATCATAGTCGACGAGTGCAAAATGCGTCAAGTCCGAGAGGCCCATGACGAAATCTTCCCAGAAGACTCAGATGAAGAGGCCATCACGGCATTGGTGGCAATGGGGAAAGCTGCTGATAAGGAGTCTCGCGGTTCTACCAACCAATTTCCGGAAGATCTGGAACAGGCGGCAGCAATTGATATCGGCTTCGAGAAATCAAGCCAAAAGCCATTTTGGTCTTCAATCCTTGGTGTCTGTCAGAGTGGCCTGGCCTCTGGGAATCTACCTGCCATTCTCTTGAATCACGCTTTGTTCCACCGCGTAGAGGATGAAGGCCTGGTTGGCCGTGCGGTTGACGCTCCGAAATATACTTCCTCTGCTTCAACACAGCTTAAGCGGCCGATGACTGATGTTGCGTTATCCCAACCGTCTAACAAAAAGCTCAAGCCTCACGAGCAGCCAATGGTCGACGAGGACGAGGATGAGGACAGAATGGACCTGGTCCCCATTCCTTCTACATACCTAAACAAGCGGTCCACACCCCCTTTTAGGGGATCATCTATTCTCAAGGGCCGCTTCTCCCATAAAAAAAGTGTGGGATCTGTCTTGAAAGGTACCACCGGGAATAACCATAAACTGAATTTCCCTACTGTTAAAGATCAGAATGATCCCAGCACGAAGCTCCGTCTCAGTCAAATGAGCCAAAAATCCGCTTCGCAACAAACCGATGAAGGCCGGCATACCAAACATGTCTCATTCGATCCCAGCAGCTTTCTACCTGCTGAAGCGAGACCTTTCCAGGTGGCTCTGATACAATCTTTGACATCTTCCGGAGTATGTGAAGAAGAAAGCAAAAGTAACCGCACTAAAATCCAGCGAGCTATGGGCAGATTTGCCAGTCCGCAAGTACATTTGTTTTCTTCTCTGCCGCCAACCGTAGCTTCTGTGGTATCGTCATTGAAGGAACATATGCTCCCTGAAGTCCTCTACCAAGATGCATATTATAGCAAGGAAAAAGATGTCCCTGGTCGAACACGTGAGTACGCCGGGAAAGAGTTTCGGTTGGAAGGCAATACTATACCATTTCTTCCCGAATTCGATCCAACGGCTACATCTCCAGCCAACTACGGACTAAAGTATGAATCTCTTGATAAAGCTACCATTGAATTCCAGTATGAACGACAAGGAAAGGAATGTTCATGGAGGAGCTGGGAATTTGCAAGCCCCCCACCAACTTACAACGAAGTTGAGAACTGGAGGCTTGAACAAGAGCGCAAAGCCAATACACAGGATCTGTCCAAACCACCGTCAACTCCTAGACACTGTCGCTCTCAAATCGAAGGACCAACACCAAATAACAAGCACGGCTTCAAGTACACAACAGGCAAAAAAGCGACAAGCGTGCAGCACGAGGTCCAATACATGAGTACCATGAGCCTGGAAGTTCATGTAAATACTAGGGGAAACTTTGTTCCAAATCCTGAAGAAGATGAAATCCAGTGTGTTTTCTGGGCAACCAAGTCTGACGGGGCTTCCGCTGGCAGTCAGAACTCAATGGGAACGATTCAAACGGGGATCTTACTACTGTCCAACGATCTCGAATTTACGCAGCGTGTTCAGCGCCAAGCATTTGCCGATGCCATTGAGGAAACTTCAGAGCTAGATCTCATGGTTCGTATGGTAGAAATAGTGAGGACTTATGATCCTGACATCTTGACTGGCTACGAAGTCCATGGCAGCTCATGGGGTTATCTGATCGAGAGAGCACGGCTGAAATACGACTATAACCTTTGTGATGAGTTTTCTCGCATGAAAGCCGAATCCCATGGCAGGTTCGGTAAAGAAAACGACAGATGGGGATTTAACACCACCTCTACGATTCGAGTCACTGGTCGTCATATGGTAAATATCTGGCGGGCAATGCGAGGGGAGCTTAATCTTCTTCAATACACAATGGAGAACGTTGCCTGGCACCTGCTGCATCAGCGTATACCCCATTACACTTGGAAATCATTAACAAGTTGGTACAAGAGTGGCAAGCATCGAGAGCTCAGCAGGATGCTAAGATACTACCAAAATCGCACAAAACTCGACATTGAGATATTAGATGCCAACGAATTGATTGCCAGAACAAGTGAGCAAGCAAGGCTTCTTGGCGTAGATTTCTTCTCGGTTTTCTCGCGGGGATCACAGTTCAAGGTCGAGTCGATCATGTTCAGAATCGCCAAACCAGAAAACTTTGTTCTTGTATCGCCCAGTCGTAAGCAAGTTGGCGGTCAAAACGCTCTTGAGTGTTTACCACTTGTCATGGAACCGCAAAGTGCCTTCTATAACAGCCCCCTTCTAGTCCTTGATTTTCAGAGTCTATACCCAAGTGTCATGATCGCCTACAATTATTGTTATTCAACTTTCTTGGGTCGAGTCACCAACTGGAGGGGCATGAACAAGATGGGTTTCACCGAGTATAACCGTCAGCAGGGTCTTCTTGCACTTTTGAAGGACTACATCAACATCGCACCGAATGGTATGATGTATGCAAAGACAGAAATCAGAAAGTCATTGCTTGCTAAGATGCTGACCGAGATCCTCGAAACTCGCGTTATGGTCAAGAGTGGTATGAAGCAAGACAAAGACGATAACACTCTTCAACAACTTCTCAACAACCGACAACTCGCTCTGAAGTTGCTCGCAAATGTCACATATGGTTATACTTCGGCCTCGTTTTCTGGCCGTATGCCTTGCTCGGAGATTGCAGACAGCATCGTGCAAACTGGTAGGGAGACTCTTGAAAGAGCAATCGCGCATATCCACTCGGTCGAGAAATGGGGCGCAGAAGTTGTGTATGGCGATACCGACAGTTTGTTCATTTATTTGAAAGGCCGAACCAAAGACGAGGCATTTGACATCGGTAACGAGATCTCAAAGGCGATCACTGAGATGAACCCACGGCCAATCAAACTCAAGTTTGAGAAGGTCTATCACCCATGCGTACTTCTCGCCAAGAAGCGATACGTCGGCTACAAGTACGAGAGCAAGGATCAGGTAAAGCCTGAGTTTGACGCTAAAGGAATCGAGACTGTCCGCCGTGACGGTACACCTGCTGAGCAGAAGATTGAGGAGAAGGCCCTACGCCTACTTTTTGAAACTGCAGACCTCAGCCAAGTAAAAGAGTACTTCCAGGAGCAATGTCAAAAGATTATGCGCAACAACGTGTCTGTTCAGGACTTTTGCTTCGCGAAGGAAGTTCGTCTAGGCACATACTCTGATAAAGGTGCACCACCTGCAGGAGCCCTCATCAGTACCAAGCGTATGCTTCAAGATGCTCGCGCAGAGCCACAGTATGGCGAGAGAGTCCCTTACGTTGTGATTACTGGTGCCCCAGGAGCTCGCCTTATCGATCGGTGTGTTGCTCCTGAAGAGCTTCTCAGCAATCCACACTGGCAACTGGATGCTGAGTATTACATCTCCAAGAATCTCATACCCCCTCTTGAGCGCATCTTCAACCTTGTGGGTGCAAACGTGCGGCAGTGGTATGATGAAATGCCAAAAGTGCAGCGCGTTCACCATACAACCACACTTGGGAACAAGAAAGCGACTCTCGAATCGTACATGAAGTCCACGCACTGCCTTGTTTGCGGTATCAGGTTCTCCCAAGAAGATAATCCTCTTTGTCTATCTTGCCGCACAAACATCCCCTCGGCACTGCTTGCGCTTCAGACACGACTGACGGCTGAGGAACGTCGTTTACAGGAGGTGCTCTCGCTCTGTCAAAGCTGCTCTGGTATTGGACCTGTTGAGGATGTTCAGTGTGACAGTAAGGATTGCCCTGTATTTTGGACACGTATGAGACAACTCGGCAGAACACGAGGGGTGCGGAATTCAAGCCAACCCGTGATTCAATCGCTGATACAGGATATTGAGAAGTTATCACTTGATTGGTAAAATTGGACAACGATCGGGACACAACTGCTAACCCACGAATAACCTATGATTTTGTTTTTCATTTGCATTGCAAGGCAAAATGGACAGTTTAGACTTGGATAAGGACTTCCTGAGCAGTGGAAGGTACCCTAAAAATATGTATATCAATTTATTTCACCACCATGAAACATTGGCGCAAATGTCCCTTTGAAGTTGTGAGCATTTTGTGAACATCACCCGTGCTACATAGATGACGCTATCGGGCTGCTTGCAGTATCCTTTAGTTCGCCTGTTCAAGCAAACTCGTTCACATTCGAATCTCTGGGTGTTCTTCCCGATAACCCGGCCAGCAACTCACCATACGTTGACGATCTGTCCTCGTCGACGGATTTTGTTACCGAATTCCCCGTACCACGGCCCCACATCTATTTCGTCCAAACCCTGCGGGGCCGGTTGATGTTTGACTCATGGGCATCAAAGATATCAATGTTGACAGTAGGGAGATTAAGTCATGCTACAGTAGATAAATTGACGTAACTACATATATCGTCACCAAAGTCTTGGCTAAACACATGAGCGTACAGGTAGGTCTCTCGAGTATAGCACTGTATGTATGAATGATGAATGATGAATGATGAATGGTATGTGTTGGAGTCTCTCTGAGATGTAAGAAATCACATGTCTTGCACAACAACAACGGCCCCCTAGTTAAGTTCGGCACAAGTCCAATCCAGTCCACAAATAGAATCAGGTACAGCTCGAGTCAGACAATCACTGACATGTGAAGCAGACCAAGATCGAGGGTAAAGCTTAACGATCTAGATCAGGAACCAAGTCTTTCTAGCTTGGATGACTTGGGTTGCGCGGCACCTCCACATTCCCAAAGGCCACATCCAGCCAGCCACATGGCATGGCTGACTCTGGCGCAATTGGCCGGAGCAAAAGATGAGAAAGGGGACAGGCTTGGCTGGGCTGCAATGCGTTGACAGCAAACCCTTCTGAGATAACGTGGTGTGAGTTGTACTGTAAGTATACCGTACATCCATTGATGCGTTGTTCGGCTTCAATGTGGAGCAATGGTACGGTTGAATTTGGCTAACGATTATGATGAAACACAAGCCCTATTGCTTCCATTGGAATCAAGCATGGGACATGTTCGAATAGTTTAAGAGACAGATGGAAAACAAATGTGTTTTATCATATCTTTCTCAAACTCTCCAAACGATAGATAATATTCTGATGCATGTTTGGGTTTGATCGAGTGTGCCTGAGCGTTGACCAGAAAGATGGCAAAAACTAGCCCCCAAAGCCAATCAGATATGTATTCTAGATAACAACCAACTCAAGCTAGAAGCTTGAAGGGGCCGAACCGCGGTGGAGGTCGCCCTTGCAGTGGAAAAAACTTGGAGGCGTTCCGTTTGGTCTTTGGTGTGCACACGATGCCAATCATGTCGATCGAGTGGCTAATATCGATGATGATCTGAGGCCAGGATGCGACCTTGACATTGACAAGACAAGTTCACAACCAGGCACGCATATAGGCGGCACAGCATCAAGGGATGGGAGATACAGCACTGCAGTGCACTGCACAGGCTGCTGTGTCAAACAGATCCAGTATCGACATTGATGTTGTGTCTGTGTCCAAATTCCCTACAGTACCGTATGTACTGTACTCCATTGTTTGGGTGCTAACCCTGTACCAAGGGTCTTCTGAACTTTTGGCATTGAATTAGCCCCATGTTGTCGGTTCCCTGCCTGCCCCTGTCTGCATGGCAATTCAGCCAAGAGAAGTGTCCAGCATGAATCCCCGAGGGATGGCCGCAGAGCGCCCGTAAGTGTACTGTACATACACAGTACTGTGCGGTAACAGGAAAATGTATCAGAGCCTGAAACAACGGATCCCGATACGTGCTGTACACGTAGCCCACTATCCTCTTCACCGTGATATCAATCTGACAAATGAATGCTCTGGTATCGCAACAAAATCCAGTTGACTTTTCAGAAGAGACCCATTGATGCGCCTGTCCTTTGGTCCTCTCGGTGGTCCGGTCTCTACCGCAACGCCCCGTCCCTTGCAAATCCCAGCTAAGTACAGTAAAAAGAAGAAAGCAAATAAGCAAGTAAGCAAGCAGGTCGAGTGAGGCATGACATATGATGCTGGGAGGCTGAGACAATGGAATGCCATACCGTGGTCTTCGCCATGTGTAAGACCACGATATGACTGCAAGACACGGTCTAGTTGAGCAAACCTCCTCTTCCGGTCATTCCTCTCAGGTGGTGGGAAGAGAAAATCTGGGGAGACCAGGGATCACATTCAGCCGAATTGGAAAAGAAATAACGTATCCGTCAAACACAAGAACAAGTGCAAGTGCAGGGGCCTACCGACCTTAGAGGGTCGGACCAAAGCCTTACGGGTCGGGTAGTACAGTACAATATGGGCTGGGACGAAGAGCCTGAGACTCTGACTAACATGACTGTTCAGTTAATGAGTACAGTAAAACTAAACGAAATTGATTTTTACGCGATGTAGCCCAGTGTCCACCAAAATCGTAGATGTTCTTCACCTTCAAGTGATGGTCAAGTGCAGAGAAAGAGAGAGGGGCAAGTAAGGCGAACATTCCATGTCAGCCGGTAATAAGTGCTCTCTACGGATAGGCCATCATTGGATGTGGCGGCGCCTGGCAGGCACGCTCTCCACACCTTTCTTGGTGGTCTCTTCACGGCACGCGCACCTGGCCCCCGACGTACGGACAGCAGTGAGGAACCCTGGCGGGCAGGTACCGACCTGAACTTGGCTTTGGCGCAGGAACGAATCATCAATGTCACCGTCTTTTCTAAATGTAAGGTTAGGTAGGTAGGTAGTCAGTCTAAGGTAATTTGCTCTTGCCTCGTTTGACTCATTTCCATAACTCGCCGTCTCATCTCTCCACCTTGTATTTTCATTTCGTTGTCTCCTCTTTCCAATTTCATGCTAATTACTTAACATTGTTCTATCCTCGTCTTCTGAGCTTATCATTGCACAGCACACCCTAAAGCAAGGCGTAACCCTTCCACTCCCAATACAACCTTCTTCAAGATAAAGGGTCCTTGTGCCTTGCGCTTGGCGGGTCCTATCTGCGTCATACTACTAAGACCTCGAACTCGCTCAATATCCCTTGAATTGGGTCTCGGATCTGGTCTCACTTGCCCTCGAAGGTTTTCAAGCAAACGAATAAGAGAAATATTATTTTGCCTTGTTCGACGTTCCCAGACTCAAAGATCAACCATCCCGACGACTTTCGCCCAGTAGCGACTACCGATATCAAGTTTTTAAGAAATCGACTAGAACAACTTCAAACGCCCTATGCCTTCCTAACGAAAAATCGATCCCCCACTGCTCCGATTTATTCCACGCTCCACCGCGACCGACCTTCTACGAGCCTTCCATGATTATGGCTACGAGATTTACGCCCGAGGCTTTTCTGCCATCGGGCGCCTACGACTCTGATCCTGTTCTTTCTCTCAACAGTCATCTGCCGTACCGCAATACATCCAGTATTCCGTCTCCGCCCAACTCGTATCCTCGAGCCGGAACTCTTCGTCATCAATATCCACAACACTATCTCAACCCATGTCAACCGCATAACCAAGATTATAGCCAGATTCAACTTCAACGCGGCCGAATCCCTCCCGCGAGTACCCTACCGCTTCAGCACAACGACTCATCCCCTCTCTCGTTGGATTCCCTACGAGCAGCCCAGTCTGTTCCGCCAGGCTACAGGCAGTACCCCCAGCAGGCCGATTCTTTCGACACCTTTGAAGGTCGCCCTGCGACGGTATCTCCTACACACGGAGACCCGCCTTCTTCATACGGACATCGCTTGCCGGCTTCATCTACAGCTCCTCTTCCCAACGTTGGCTCTTCTGTACCGGTTGGTACATCCCTGTCAAGATCGGTTTCCGCCGACGCCGTGACTGCTTCTCAGTCTTCGTTGCATGTGGTTCAACGCCTCATGCAGCAAAATCAGTCAATTCGCGAGGCTTGGGAAGCAGAACGAAACCATCTTGAAGCTAATCGTCGACGCGTTGAAGAGGTATACCAGGAAGAGCGGATAATCATGGACGAGGTCCGGGAAAGCTGGGAGGCTGACAAAGAGAGCATGTCCCGAGAAATCGAAGAGCTCAAAGAACGAGTTTACAGGCTCGAAGGAGAAAACAATGCTCTGAAAGCTGTTACGGCGCAAAGCATTCAGGTTACAGGCGTGGTTTCGCCTCTGGCGAGTCAGCGTGGTGGAAGCGGTGAGGGCTCCTTGGATAGTTCCTACTTTCCTGCTCCACCGGGACGACTCGTGTCAAGGGCACAAAATCCAACCATCCCAGCCGGTGTTTCTATGACTGATGCGTCATCTTTACCACCCGGTCTTGATGGCGCCTCTCGCCGCCCTCATTATTTCTCATCAAGCAGTACTCGCGTGTCACCTACAACACAACCCGAATCGTCACCTTTCGTCCCTCTCGACCCCAGGATGCAGACACAAAACCCAATTGCCAAGGACTTCCTGCCGTCCCCAACAGAGGATGCAGCCACGCCTGTGCCCATCATTGATGTGCAAGAAATCGACCCTAAGCTGGAAGGAATCCCGATCAAGGCCACTGCAGTCCAGAAGTCCACATTCGCTGCCGGTGCATCTCCGCCCGAAAACCCAGCCTCGCCAGCGTCATCTCCGCCTGGGCGTGCTGCTCAAAGTCCGGAGCAGTGTCGGCGCCCGACCAATATGCGCGCCTCATCCAAGGAATACACTTTGCAGGCCCTCTCTGCTGTAGAGTCTCGTCGGCTAACAATGCACGCTGGTCACACGCCAAACCATTCTCTGTCGGTCTTCCCCAAAGTTAATCCGACTGACACAGCTTCCATTCTTGGAGAAGGCGCCACGCCAACTGTTGAAACAACTATCGATCTCGGTGCAACAGCTGTCGTCACAGAAGAAGGGAAGAGGGACACATTGTCTTTACCAGCCCAAAGCGATAGGCGTGACTCTAAAGTATCTTTCGTCTCATTCACCGAAGAGCTGGACCCGAATGCGCCAGATGCCATGATGGAACCAAGTGATGGTGATAAACCCCTCAAAGGGCCCCTTATGCTCAGGAACATGCCAGCCAAAGACGAGCTTTTCTGGGAAGAAGTACACAAGAAACTGGAGCCTATTAGTCAAGGGCAGAACGCACTACCAGCTGTCATGCAATCCCAAGAATTGGGCCCCATTGCCGGCCCTTCTGGCTTGAATGTTCCAACACGCGGGTTGAAACAGGGTGGTCCTATTGGGGGGGATGGTTCTGCTGATGCTCAAGCCAACTCCGATGGTAGCGATGGCGAAGGCGATGCTAAGGCCATTGAAGCTGATGTTCCGTTGAAACTAAAGAGCACGTCCAATTTCGGCGCCCCTTTTGGTGCCATGTAGGACAACACCAGAAGTGATGCAGGACGTTCCTCGATAACGTCTCGTCGGCCATCCAATCATTTATCAGATGCCCCTGGTCGACCACACACCACACCTATAGAGGATGTTACGGCATCTTCGTCAACACCATCAAGTCGGTGTTACACTCACGATGATGATGTAATTACGCCAGAGCACACGCTATGATACATCGCGACGCCAATGATGCATACGTCTATCGATTTTTCGAGTTGTCTTTCACATTGATTTTGGTTTCCGGCCAGGTCCAGTGGCAAGCGAGCGCATATGCAATTTTGTCGGATAGGGAAAAGGATGCACATACTATAGAACAGGAGTACCGGAAACTGGTTACCAGACCTTTGTGTTTGTAGTTTAGGGATCACGAGTTTCTGCAACATTATGGCAGCGGCGGTAAACAACAACGCGTTTACGAGCTTATGACAGGAAGGCAGTCTTGCTTTTTGGAATTGTTTATGCAGGTCGGAGCATTGGAGGAGAACTGTGTTTGAATACCCGATGCACAGAAATCAGTTGGTCTGGGCAATGAATCGATCAAGCGTAAGAGAAAGAGGAGTTTTTTTTTTTTAGGGCAGAAGGATGGGTTCGTCGCAGTCCCAGGAACGGGTGGAGAGATTTTGTCTGCGGCGATAGGAGTTCAAGGAACATTCAGCAGTATATATTGATTCAACATTCCCAAGCATAGCTTGAACAGAAGAAGTGTACCCAGAAGTACCGTCCCTGTCACATTAGCTGACTCGTGGACTTCAGTAATGAATACCTCGCTTTGTTTATCCTCCATCGGTTAACATGACCTGAGTGGCCACCTGCCTGGCGTTTATAGGTACTTTGTCAGTAATACCTAACCACAGACGGTCCTCTTTGCGTCTATAAGTTCTCCATATACATTGCCACTGAAACATATTCCTGTCTTCCGGTGAAGTTTTATGAAAACGTTATTGTATGCCGCGAATATTTATAATGATTGGCATTGTTCCATGTCTTCATCGGACAGAACGAGAAGTCTAAAATTCCTAAATATGACAGTTGCTACAAAAAGCCATAAACAAGCAATAAACAGACGTAAAACCAGAACACCATTGACGCCACTCCTCCTGATATAGTTGTCCCAAATCCATTCTTTTATGCCGCCATGTTACTCTGGCTCACCTTTGATCGAGGTCATGGGCTTTAGACGCCCATGGTGAAATCATGCTCGATACCAGGTGTCACACTGGCCATAAACTAGACACATGTCAGCAGGGAATAGTTTGGTCGGTTTAGGGGAGAGTCGTTCATACCTTGAGGAACACAACCAAGTACTGATCCACTCGGATAGCAACCTCTTGATCATCGATCTCAGCTTCCTGTACCTCCTCCCACTCATCCTTGTCTGCCGCCTCTTGAGCGCCCTTGACATCTAGTTTTCCAATCTCATCAACCAAACCCTCCATCCCCGAAGGTGCCTGGCTGTTATCAGCGTTACCGGTACGGAGCTTCTCACGTCGCAGGCGAAGGGCCGCATCGGCACGGTCAAGTAATGTCTTCATGACTGACGCGTGCTTGCAGGGATGTACAGAGGCCATCTTGATATTGTTGGCGAAGAAGGGGAAATCTTCGAGTGTCACTGTCTTGTCCTTGTAGTCACCTACAATATCCTCCGTCATGTCAGTAGGAGGGAGGGGCTGGCCATTGGCGAGATAGCCTGAGAGGTACAGACGAGGGGTTCTGTAGTAGGGAGAGTACATAATGTACAGGGTGTATGTTCGGTGAGCGCTGAAAATATTAGCAGGCTTCTTCATGACTTGGAGAAAACAAGGCATACCCGTTCTTAGAATCAGCACCAGAGTCTCGGATGATAGCTTCATCATCGTCTTCGTCCTCCATATCAGGAATCTCGTCATCATCCACAACCTCTCTGTCACCGACATTTCCTGAATCGTCCACAGTCCTCACCTCCTTCACTTTCAACGGCTGCGAGCTGGCCAGGCCACCAGTCCTCAACCACCCATCTTCGTCATCCCCTGCATTACCCTTGAAGTCATCGCCGTCGTTGACAAGAGCTTCCTCGTGTCCAGCGTCGCCAGCAAAGTCGTCGTTCAAACGGCGATGACAAGGGACATTGCGTGTTACTAAGAACTGCTTGCCAGGAGGCAGATGGCTGACTCGGCGTTCAGGGGAATCGGCATCACCCCAGGACCAGGTCGGGAACTTATAAACAAGATAGTCGCCCGCGGCGAGGAACTCTTCGGGTGTGATTTGACCGGTCTGACGGAAGGTTGACTTGTGGGAGACGGGGGTATAGCGATCCCGAAGGGTATTAACTGTCGAGTAGATATAATTCATGATGGTTTCGGCGTCGGTTTGTTCGTTTCGGGGTTTGCAGTTGTTTCTGTAGAAGGAAAGAAAATAGGCTTTGTCGTAGGAGTTGTATCTGGTACTTGTAGGATGCGGGGCTGAGTTTCTGTGCAAGCTTGCGAGATCTAAGTTGGCAAGTATAGTTTGAGTTGTGGTAGAGTAGAGGTTTGGAGTATTTCTCTCGTCCTTCTGTCACATCTGCCTGAAGTAATGAGGATGACTGATAGAGACCAGGCGATGACAAGTACTTGAGTGAAAGTACCTTGCCTGAGTAATAGATAGGTACCTAGGTAGGTGCCCAGTTAGAGCAGCCGCTCACTGTCACTGATGAGGCGATCACATGAAGGTGGAGGTGTGTGTGCCTGGACCCCTCATTGGCTGTGACGTGGGGGTTAGCCAGTAGCATTGCTTTGAAGCTCCATGGAATGAGTCTTGCAGCAGTCTTATCTTATCGGAATGCACGTCATTTTCTGGAAGCTCTATTCACGTGTGTAAGGTACTGTACAAGGAGCCTCTCTTGATGAGAGTCTGGTGCTCGAGTCATGGGGAGGGAAGATCCACCATCAACAAGTGTTATTTCTGTATATACTGATCAAGTGCTCTATTGGAATATCGTGGTATCTTTTCTTTTCTTCGCCTGCGCAACAAATATGGACAAACTACATGTCTATCAACTCATTCCTCATCAGCCTCTTCCTCTGCCTTCTTCTTCTTCTCTTCACGTTCCCTCTTCTTCTCTAATAGTTTCTTCAACTTCTTGGCTGAGTTGAACACTCCGTTCGTGCCAGCCCCACATGATGCACAGGTCGGGTCCTTTCTGTACCTCTTCAGAGCACATGGCTCGCAAAAATAATGCCCACATCTTGTCACAATGGGCTCTCTATAGGGTCCCTCGCAGATGATGCACGCGAACGGGATCTTCTCCAGCATCGCAATCTCTGCCTCGTCCTCGGGGGCCTGCTCCTTTTTGTCGCGGTTGGCGCTCGCAATGATGGTGCCGCCCAAGTTCTTCTTGCCCTTTGTGACTTCCTCCCACTCTTTGTCAAGCTGCCAGCCTTGTTTAACGTCTGTCCGATCGTGGAGGAATATACAACTGTCTCCAAAGCCACAGTGACCGGTCTTCTTGTAATCTTTGCAGATATCGGGTTTGAAATCCATGACTGTGATGGTTCGAATATTTGTGGGTGCCTTAACAGGGCCCTTCGCTCTTTGGGGCGCATCGGGGTTTTTCTGAATGAATGATGTTTGATTCGCGAGTCCTCTATATGTTCCATCTGGTTGTGGATCCTTTGCGGAAGCTCTTGTTGATCCTAAGAGATTCTTTGCCGAAAGATCATCCTTCTCTTCATCATACCAGTTGCTATGTTTCGTCGCGTCGTTTGTACTTGTAATGGGTACATTGCGATCCGCCGAGTAAACCGTGGCTGAAAAATCTTTCTTGCTCGATGCCAGATCTTTGGAAGATGCTGTGACGGTGGCAGTCTTTTTGCGCCGCTTAACGCGCTGTCCAGATTCGTCTTCTGATGATGAGTAGTCACTGTCGTCGCTATCGGCTGGAGGTGGCGTCGCAGGTCGTTTTCGAATATTTGCTTTGCCTTTTGCGCCTCTCTTCTTGAATACAGCAACAGGTGTTTGAGGTTCTGTAGATGAGTCTGCCATTTTTCAGGAGTTGATTTAGCAATGCCAGATGGGAGTGTGGTGTTTATGAATGCGACTGATAGCGATTGGAAATCAGACTTTCTTAACTCTACCAACGATGGAGGAATCTAGAGATGGTCATGTGACTACGCGTAGCTTTGGTGTTAGTGGCACCAAGCCCAATATCAAGTTAGAGCTTTGTTCTATTATCCACCTCAATCGAAATCGTGCGAAACGTATGGAATTCGGATCTAACAAGGAACCGTAGGTTGGAAAGCAACTTCATCAAGGTTCGCCTGGGTGAAGAACGAGGCTCTCCTACGTTGCTATTGGAGCTTGTCAAGGCAGATAGGATGGCCTCTACAGCAAACCGTAACCGTAACCGTACCCACTGAAGTCACCTACAATATTCCTCAACTTCGCTGTGTCTTTGGTTGCTTTCGAATGCTCTGCCGAGTATAATTTCGCAGTGAAGTAGCATCAACAAGCTTTGCGGATAGAGAGTCAGCTGATAAATCTACCCTGTCTGCCTGTGATACTAAACAGTACAAAACTCATGAATTCAACGTTGTTACTAACTCGCTTGCATTTCAGCCCTGGTGACTATCGCGCCAAGATCCGATGAAAAGATGCTCAACTAGAATGCTCGAATCACCTTTCTCATGAGTATTCTCATGCGGTAGCCACCCAAAACTATCTTTTGGTAAGACTAGCACATCCCCAATCAATCTGGGCTCGGGCAAACTGTCTAGTTCATCGCCAGTATGTTCCGTACCCGTCATCTCTTTGAAGTAGTCCATAAGGACTTTGGTAAATGCAAAAGGTCCAGTTGTGCTCATGACCTCTTCGAATGAAACAGCATTGCCTGGTTTCTTGGCTGCAAATAGATTCTTGAGATCGCCTGCCACTTGATTGACAACCGTTCTTATGGCTGGGTGATTTGGCTTTGCCAACACTGAGTACTGGCATAGCTGTACAGAGTAGGGTGAGCCGGGCCAAATTGGCTTCTTGTGATGGTCATTCTCTATCCCAACGACCAGATTCACTGAGCCTTGGTATTGCTTGGGTATCCATTTTGAAATGGGCTGGTGTGGATATACGTCAATGTCTGCCCATACACCACCTTCGCGCAGCAGAATAAGGTATCTCAAGAAATCGGCTTTGAGGATAGGATCTTTCAGGCTCGTGAAGATATCCGAAATGTTTTTGTCGAAGCGATCAAGAACGTAGGCGTTGTTGTTAGCATCGGTAATGTGCTCGTATCGCCAACCAGGATTGACAACACGCCATTGATGTGGAAAGCCGACTGTCCTCTCAGTGGGATTTTCCGAATCATCTTTCCAGCTCTGCCAGATTTTGTGAGGAAACGGCTCCGGTTTTGATGCACCGGCAGCCGCGAAATTTGTCCCTTGAGTTGTGCTGTTTTCTATTTCTCTGGTCAATATTTACTTGCATCAGCTGGAAATAGGCACGTACGACTTATACGACCATTGTATGCGTAGTTGCCCACCTGAAGCATACAGATCACAACAGCGGCCAGAAGAACAAACGCATATTTTCTATGAGTTGCTGTTGCTAATGGCATCGTGGCCTGTAGTGTTTACAGTTCAAGGGAGATAGAACAAGAGAATGCAATTAATTGAGAGCTGCCTGTATAATAATAAGACATTCCAGCCCTGTCACCCATTAAGAGCAACAGACTGGGGTCCTGAATGGGTTAAAGAAAAATCAAAGACTTAGTTGAGGGTGTCATAAAGATTAGGATGGTCTTCGCAGAGCTTTAGAGCTTAAGCGCAGCTAAGTAATTTTGTCGAGAGGCTTCTGTGTTCTAGTTGTTTTTTTAACCACCTGGGACCCTGGTCTGTCCGTGGAGGACATCGTCTCAACCAATTATCAACGTCCTCTTGTCGCCCGATACTGGACTTTTAACCAACACACCATTCACATGTCGCCATCTTGCCTGACGCGGAATTCTGCTACCAACAAGATGTCTATTTTCGCTAGGATTGGCACTTTATCCTTGATGATGGCCAGTGACAGTTCTTTTCTGTATCCGTATATTGGGTTCATGGCAAGGTTCTCGCTTTCTTGTCCCTTGCGACGACGGTGATACCCGTGCAGCTTCATGCAGCTCACGCTGCCTTAGACGAAACAGATACATGAGCGCAACCAACATGCATAGTGGTTGGAAGATCTTATCTTCTATGTCCTCCCTCAAACTCTGTACTTCGCTTTGCCCACTCTGCTTCCTGTTTTCCCGTGGTTGATGGTACAAATCACAGAGTTTCTTCAGAACTCCTTGCAGTGCGTTGATCACGATGACAAGGCTTGTCGCTGTGTTTCTCCTTTACTTTCTTTCAACATGTCTTGCTGCCAGCAAATGTTATTATCCTAACGGCGACGAGGCTAACGACTTTCCTTGCGACCCCGAGGCGAAGGAAAACGTCTGCTGCTCTGGAGGGTTGGGCACAACATGCCTATCCAACAAGTTGTGCATCGGAGCAGACGGGAATACCTTAAGAGGTTCCTGTACAGAGAAGAATTGGGCGTCGCCAGAGTGCGCTATGTTTTGTCTGGGTAAATGGCGCTCTTCTCTGAGTATGACTAAGTGGCTATGCTAATGATAAAAAGGTGCGGATAGGGGAGGAACTGACTTGATCTCCTGCTCTAACGTCACAGGTAGCGATACCTCGTTTTGTTGTGACCACAATCCAAACTGTTGTAACAGTGGTGTTGGGAGGTTTAATGTCCTTCCGTCTGACCCAGAGGTTTAGGCGACGTGGGATCGAAAAGCAACTGAGTATGCCGTTGTTGGTACAGTCTTCATCGGCGAATCCACGACCACAGCTGGCTCCACTACTTCAGACACGTCGTCTCTAGTCACCTATGCAACATCAGCATCTATCACTACGGCCAGCGAAGCATCTTCATCGTCAAGTCACGCACCTGATTCGACAACATCTACTGAGGGCACAGCAGGAATGTCCACTGGCGCAAAGGCAGGAATTGGTGCTGGTATCGGTGTTGGTGCTGCCTTAGTTATGGCAGTCATGGAGGATGCGCAGGAATAAGAAAGCCACTGAGCAGGAGAAGCAGTTTCCACCTACATATTATAGACCGGGCATGGACGCATCTTGGCAGGAGTCTCATCATACGTTTGGTGTGAAAGAGTTACACTCTCAACCACCACACGAGCTTCATGGACAGACATTGCAAGGCTACAATGTGAGAGCTGAACTACCAGCACATATCTGAGGGGCTCAGAAATGATATGGATACAAGGCATGGCGTTGGGGATTATTGGAGGTCTTTTTGGGTTGTTGCCATTTAAAACAGTTGTGTTGCAATCGTCGTAATGTCCAGGCGCCAGTAAAAAGAGGTACAGATCACTACAACCGGGCATCATCCTATAAGACGACTGAGGCCATCTCGCCTGGCCCATAAGTTGTATATGGCCTAGATTTAGAAAACCCAGCTAGAGACATTTGCACAGACTTTCAGCTTCTATAATTTGGACACTTCTTTCCATCTGACAGCAAAGCCTGTGACAGCCAGGAAGAACCTTAGTGACAAGACAGTAACCGGGAAATTCTGGACGAACTACTCACAGGCACGAATGAATAATTTTAAAAGTGGTATCGACCGATTAACATCACTCACACACGATAGACGACAAAGGAAAGTGGTATTTTGGCACTGTATCTACCCTGTATCGTCGACTTGAATGACTTAGGTTATCTTAGATACAACATATTACTTGCCATTGACAACCCGATGAGGATATTCGCAACTTGACAATCCCAGATTATATACGCTAGTTTCTTTTGATACCATGTTCTTTTTGGAGTGACTACTTTGCTGCCTGTGATAACACACGTTCGCTTATTAGCACAGCAAAGAAATACACAAACAACACGTCCACCACTGCAATGAAACTAACAGTAAAGCAAGCCCCTTACACCTGCAGGATACATACATGAACTAGATGAACTACGATGGCCCCAGGAAAGGTCATGCCCAAGCAGTGCGTCGAAGCGACATTGAGATGTGAGGCTTGTGTCTGACGTGTCTGTGGAGGACTTGAACAACAGCGTGGCGATTGGTCAAGACGCCTAACGATAGTCTAGGAACCAATGCAACTCGTATCAACCACACAGAGCAGAGAACCAGACATGCAAACCTTACTACAAACTATCGTATTTTTATTTTTATTTTTATTTTTTGGACGCGGTCTGGATCGATCGCCGGTAAGTTAGCTGCCCAGTCCAACCATGGATCTGATCGAACATCGCATCTGATCATCTCTTACGAAAAAGGTGCAAGAGAAGAAGAAAGTGCTCCAAACGCACTAAAATATGCTTCCCCACTGCTAGACCCGGCCAGTTCAAGACCCTGGTCAAGGATAACCATGGCAGCGAAATGAGATGAAAGACTCAGTTTATGCGGGAGTCTTTGCGGACCTGGACGCCAATCGAAAGTACACACATACTTTACCTCATTGACGATGACGGCATGTGGTGCTATCCATGTAGAAGATGGTGTTGCCGTTCAAATGTGGTTGCGTATCAATGTAGGTATGTACTTACTTGAACATGTACATTGCGCAAAGTCAACATCGAACCGCGTCGTGGTTTGTTTATTTTTGACCATTCTAGGCCATAGTATTCTTCCTACTGCGAGCATCTGCAGTCAATTATGCTTTATGGTTCGCATAAACCCCGTAGCCTTACTTGATATGCCGCTTCAGTATACAGTATCTGAGTACGCAGCAATACGTAACACTCAACTCATTGCTACAGAGGCTGGTCGATGAAACAGGGAAGATGCCTACAATTGAGTCTAAGACCGGATGATCGCTCTGAGGGAACACGACTGAACGAGCAATATTTTGGCTCGTGCAAGAAAAAAAAAGCGGTTCTCTATGCGGCATTGAATGCTTCTAGACACGGGCTGGAAGCTCAGTTTGGATTCGACATGAGGCGTTGCACCACGAGAAGCCCCAAAGCAACTTTAAAAAGAAAAGAAGATTGATATTGGATCCGTAGACGTTGACCTGTTCGCAACTTGATGCAGAACTTTCGTGAGCGCCTCAAAATTACAGCTGGGTTTACTAGTCTACCTGGTTCAATAGGAACGGAACCCTTGAACCTATCACGCCTACTGTCAAGGTTGAGGTTCACACCGCAAGCGGGGAGTGGGAAAGATAGCAGATGTTTAAAATGATAGGTGAATATCGATGCCTCCATACGTATGTATCGTCATTTGTCTGACCATGGCTGGCAGCACAAGAAGATGGAAGCTGGGATGAGGATAGCAGGTAATTAGCGTACAGCGTAGGTAGGTAGCATTGCAATTCAATTCCGCTTAGCCAATTCCAGTCAGTAGCTGTATCCTTGCAAGTTGGTTCGAAATGTTCTAGCCCTAGAATTGCGGGAAGTAAAACCAAGCTGATGAGAAGCAATGCCGAGACAGACACAACACAAGGAGAAAACTGGAAAGTAGACAGATTCTTACAATTCAAAATACAGTATAAAGTAATAACACTTCATGAATCAATTAAAGAAGGTGGCTGGGGGCGACCTGAGCTACGGCATCAATATAGCGGTGTCGCCATGTCCGTTCCGTTCTCCATGTCTCCACGTTTATCCTAGTCCATGAGAGTCTCAATTCTCACTTGCCTCTCATAACTTTCTATGGTCACCTGTACGTAGAGGCCAATCGGTTAGCAGTATGGGCTCAAAAGTATCTGTATATTATGTTACTACCGTGATAGAACACGAGTTGTATTGAAAGCGAAGTTAATCATCTCGACTGTATCGAGTGTCTTTGGCCTAGTAAAGAGATGGGCTTTCATTTGGACCCCTGGAGGCTAGAAAGGCCTCAGCGTGTCAGAAGAAATGACCGCTAAAAGCACAAGAGACGAAATAGTTTGGTCATTTTATGTAAGTTTAGACCTACTCTTACGGTGCTTTATTTTGGCAACCTAAGCCTTAAAGGACAATTCTTCTGTCATCCACCCTGGAAGGATACCTAAACCCACAGTCGGCAGACCAAGCCAGATCAAGTCCTTGTGCATCTCGGTAGGGATTTGGACTTGACTTAACGCAGGTACTGAACGCAGGGGGAAAGAGGAGAGCGGAAATCATCATAGCGTGCAGGAACATTAACAAGGGACCTGTATCTATCTGTACGGATAGAAGTAGCTAGGAATAGCAACACCATAGCTTGCACATCTCAGCTTCCATAAACGCACAGCCCTTAAACTGGAGTCTATCCCCTGCCAGACCCCATCGATTGAAGGCAGCAAGAGAAGGAAGCGAAGAAAAGTGTCTCCAGCTTCACCTGCACCCTGGCCTAGTCTGGGCAGCTCCCCAGTCAGGCTCGTCTCCTTACCTTGAGCTCATATCTCTCGCTATTGATCCTGATCCTGATCTTGATCTTTTCCTTCTTTCGTCTTTCGACCTTTTTACCGTCCTTATACTCGTAATACTAACCCAACAGCAAAACCACCGACGTCGAAACGGGCGATAAGCGACTGCCCAAGAGATCGGAACAAAGGGAGGCGCGTCTAATTCACGACTCTGGATGCCCTCTACCAATCACTCGGCGCTTTCGTCCCCCTTTTGATACCGTCCTCAACCTTTTCCTTAGGTCACCGTCACGGGGCCGTCCATTCTTTCGAGGACAATTGATTTTCTGAAAGTTGAGGTTATCATATTTTGACTTGCTCGTCGAGTATTTTCCCGATTGCTGGTCAGGATTGTACTGCTACCGACAACCCTTTTCAATTTTTGTATTGGACGCGACTTTCGTTACGCCTTTTCTCTCTCTTCTTCGGTCGTATTTCAACCAACCTCGGTTCCCTTTCCAGAGCGATTTCAACACCAATTCCTCGCGAAACCTCAAACGTCACCGGCCGGCCGCCCTTAAAATCAGACGATCCACCCCAGTCCACTCTGGAATTAAAAAGAGACTTTGTCGCCGGAGCGTACTCCACCTGAAGCTCAGGTACCCCCAGCTCTCCTTGTCTCCCGTCTCCCGTTCGGAGTCTGGACTCATCAATTCTTCACCTTCGTCTGTCTCTTTTTTTTTTTCTCTTACGCGGCAACTTTTGTCGGTCGACTGTTTCGCTTTTCACGTCACTGCTGGGAAACTCTGCCGGCGCCTCCTTTGTCACCGTTGACTTGGTTGCATTGGTGGTAGAACGCCCCGTCGTGCAGTCACAGGCGCATCCGGCCCTTTGAGCTCCTTTGAGTTGTCGAATTCCATCGGGGAATGATCAACAGTTTTGCTGTCGTGTAATTCTTGGGAACGCATTCCAGAAGGCAGACGCCAACAGGACAGCAGCTCACAGAATACCGCGACTTTCTGGGCCTTGTCAGAGTTGCGACAACTGGAACCGACAGGGGTAAAAAGTCCACTAATTGCCCAGCCCACTCACTCACTTGCCTCCTCTCTGTGTTGTGCAGTGCTTGTGCTTGTGCGTCGTTCGCTCCTGCGGTACCTGACTAAGGTTTAATCGTTGGCGCGTTTTCGACTGGACAAGTGTGTCAATAATTAGACACTCCCATCGCTCACCCGCAAACCTCTGGGCATTTCCAGTCACACTCAATCTACTGCACTGCACCTCTGAACCACCCGACGGTACCTATCTCAACTCAAGCTGCTCCTCTTTGCGCTTCATCACACTCATTCTTTTTTTCTATTATTCTTTGATTGCCGTTATACTGCCAACCGCTTCTTCTTCTTTTTTCATTTACCTATTATCGGACAAGTTCATTCAGTCCAGTCCTATTTGTTACTATAATCTGTCTTTTTCCTTTTCTGTGGGAATTGTCTTTCTTTTTTCTCGCAGCCGGGCCTGCTTTTTTACGACCAAGCTCCAATCTTACGCAGTCTCCCTGCAGATCGCTTTACTGCAACCTGACTGGTTGACATCTTGCGGCACACGCCAGCCCAGCTTTAAACTAATCAATTACGGTGCTGTACTGTCCTGAGGTGGTACTGGTACTGGTACTTTAACGCTCGTACCCCATTTTTCCGACAAACAAACAACACAACACGTTGGAAACGCTCAACCACCAGAACTCAATACAGAACTGCATTCCCTGCGACGAGCCTGCAACGTCGTCCGTCTGCGTATCTTGATGGTTTCAAGGCGTGATTGAGGAAGCTTTCCTTGCCCTGGAAGAGGGCCACCTTTGCTTCGCAATCATGGCTTCTTCACTGGCTTCCGACAAGCCTAGCTTGCCCGCACCTGGCGCAGCGCCGTGCGACCCGTTTGTCATAACCGATAACACCACGACAACACCCGCGCATCACCGATATTCACAATACGACCACGAATTCTTTGTCACTGGTCCTGCCTCACCGGAATCCGCGAAAAGAGCTCTCGCAGCTCACTTGCAAGAGACAGAACGACGTCTTGAAGAGGCTGGCAAGCTTGGTAATGCCTTGGTTGCCCAGCGCAAAGAGCTCACCGAACAGCTGAAGGAGATTGAGAAGGTGAACAGCGAGGAGGAACTTTCACAAGAGCTCCGGGAGCGAATGGTCGACATCGAGAAGGAATTCAACACATTAACTCGAGAATCCGCACGCAATTTGTTGCCGAAACAGAGGGTCCCCAGCAATGAGGCCCATCCAAGTTCTCCCTTTGCGCCAGAGAACAAAGGGCCCAGAGTGGTACGTTGCCATTGCTTTCAAGCAATTAACTTTGACCTGCAAACAATTAACGCTTCATTTTCTAGCGATCTGTCAGCCCTTCCAAGTTTGAGATTCAAGCAACTGGATCCCCTACGAAGCTCACCGTCCCTAATCGCAAGGTTCGCAACCAACCTTCCAACCGAGTCCACGATATCGAATTCGCCACCGAGATCAGTACTTCACTCATCGCTCAGGTTCGCAATCTCCAAGGTGTTCTTGCCGAAAGAGATGAAGAAAACAAGGATCTCAAGACCGCCACGGCGCGACTTGAGCTTGAAGCGGAGGGATTTCAACAGCGCTTCAAGTCCCTCGATGAAAGCGAGAATCGATACAAGGAGGAAAACTGGAACCTTGAAACCAAGCTGCAAGAGTTAACAACTCAACACAAAGAGGCGCTTGATCGCGAGAAGAAGCTTACACAATCTCTCAACGTGATCAAGACGGAAAAGGTCAACGCACAGCGAGAACTCGATGAGGTCAAGGTGAACCACGCACGATTGATTGACCAGCACGCCGCTGCTGTCAAGCAGCATGATATTGAACTTGGTACTGTCAGGCGCAATATCGCAATGGCAGAGGGTGAGCGTGCTGCTATGCAGCGCAGGATCGACGATCTTACCGGCCAGAACCAAGAACTCGCCAGGGCTTTCGCATCCCAACGCCGAACAGTCACTGAACTTGAACCCGCCATCCGCGCCAGCGATGACGACCTTGAATCATCTACCGACCACCTCACTCCGGAACACTCGCCGCCCCAATCACCAATGAAGGGTACCCCTCGCCATGCTATGCTTGAGACAGAGACTATGAAGTCTTCTCTTCATCACGCTCAACGCACCATTCAGAGCCAGCGTGGTCTCCTTCACCGCGAGAAGACCGAGAAGCTTGAGCTTCGACGCATCATTCAGGATCTTCGTGATGACCTAGAGAAGGCACGCAGCGACCCCAGCGAACCCAAGCCTCACCGACCCCGCCGCACTAAGGACTCTAAGGAATTTAAGAAGCCTCCTCGTCTGCTTGGATCATTCCGCTCCAGCAGACAAGAGGTTATCACCGACGACGGCGAGTGGGAGGACCAGAACGATGTTTCCCCTCGTACTTCCGTGTCTCCTTCAATGGCTAGAGCATCTTTAGCCAACAGTAGTCACACTGTCCTCCCAAGCATCGAGCTTCCTGATCCCACCGACACTGAACAATTTGATACTGCGAACGAAGGCGGCGAGTCAGCCTTCGAGACGGCCAATGAGCGAGCCACCGAGACTGAGGACTTCCAGACTGGGAATGAGGAGATGTCGGGCAGCGACGATACCGAAACAGACGGCACCACTCGAGGCTTCGGCAGCATGCGAAACGCTCCACGACTTCCGGCCGGCGGCTTCGTTCGTCACGGTAGCAGCCACTCATTACACAGCACTGCATCAACCTCAGCTGATGAGGATGACGTCTCATTCTCGAAAACTCCCAGTGGTACTATCAGATCCCAGAGAAGCGCCCGTTTCCGTATGAGCCGTAGTGTCTTCAACCGCTCCAGACAAGCAAGTGAGGAGCCCGCCTTCCAAGGCAGCCCTGCCAGCTTTGTGGGCAGTAGGGACGGGACACCTCAGGCTGGCCAAAGTCTGTTCGCTGAGCTCCAAGATTTCGATGGTAGTGACGACGACTCTGCCGGACCTGGCACGCCCAGTCGTCTTCGTGCTCGCTCTATGACCCCTGGCTCCATTCGCCGAGGATCGTCACCACGACCCGCAGTTCCTCCCCTGCCCAAGGCCATCATGGTCGATACAGGTGTTATGACAGAGCCTGTCAAGATTGTGCCCAGGCTTGCAGGCTTCGACTCGTTGCAAATGGTTACAACTGGTGTGATGACAGAAGATGGAGAAGAGCACTTTGCTGAATCACCTGTTAGTGTAGTGACGGCGAACCGACCTGCCTCCATGCAGTCAGCCATCGGCCCTGCTAGCCAGCGCGCGCCCCCGTCTTGGCCCGTCGACTTCGCCTTTACTGGTTCCCGGCCTGTCTCTATGGCCTACAGCGACGCTGGTGCCCAGCACGACCCCGATATGGAGGAGAAACTTGCTCAGTTCCCCGCTCCTCCCTCTGCTCTCTCTCCCATCCTTCCTCCTATCTTGAGCATGTCATCAATCTCATCTGAGGATGTTGAGCCGAGGGAAGAAATTGAGACACCGGCAACTCCTTTGGCTCTGAGCTTCACACCCCTCTCCAACCAGAGCGTTGAGCCACTGGCCGAGCCTGAGGTTCCTCTTCCGGATCTGACGATTACGTCGATCGTTTCTGAGCAGCTCGAACCCCGTGCTGAGCCCGTTGTTCTCCCCCCTGCTCTTAGCATGTCTACTATTGCCGCCGAGCACTTGGAACCTCGAGCAGAGCCTGAGATGCCTTTACCTCACCTCTCAATGACCACCATTGTAGCCCAGCAGGTTGAGCCACTTGCTGAGCCCAAGGCCCCAGCCCCTGCTTTGAGCCTCTCTGCTATCTCAGCCAGCTCTGTCGACCCCATTGCTGAGCCTCCCATTGAACCAATCATGTTCATGCCGCCTCCTCCGGCACTGTCCATGTCTTCGATCACTGGTCAACATGTTGAGCCTCTCGTTCCTATGGGACCTGAGCTCCGCATGTCCGGCATTAAGGGCGAGTACATTGAACCAATCTCCGAGCCTGCCGCACCTGTGCCGGAGCTCCTCTTCTCCACAATCCGGAGTGAGCATGTCGAACCGGTTGCTGAACAAGAGGCTAGGTCTGTTGTACCAGCTATTACGGTGCCGTCTCCGCCCCCCGCTCCCACCCTGAGCTTCTCCGCCATTCATGGAGAGAATGTCCAGCCTGTGGCCGTGAAGGCACCTGAGCTTGCCATGTCCAGCATCGTAGGCGAGGCTGTCGAACCTGTTGCTGAGCCCGTAGCTAAGGCCACCGCCCCCAAACTCAGTATCTCATCGATTCATGGTCAGCAAGTCGAGCCAGTCGTAGAACTTGTTCCTGTGCCTGTTGTACCTGAGCTTTCTATCTCTACTATCAAGGGCGAGTCCGTTGAGCCAACTGAACTTCCAGTTCCCGATCTGGCTCTCTCATCCATCGTTGTTGAGTCCGTTGAACCCATCAACGAGCCCGAGAAGGCCGTTCCCACGCCTTCGTTGAACATGTCGTCCATCTACGCCGAAGGCTGCGAACCAAGAGAGGAGCTTCCTCCTACTCCGACTATGCTTGTGTTCTCTAATCTGTCGACCCAAGACGTTCAACCAGTATCTGAGCCTGCACCATCTCTGGCATTCTCTGGCATCACCTCCGAGAACGTGAAGCCCGTTCTTGAACTGGTTCCCAACCCACCAACTTTGGTCATGTCTTCAATTGCTACCCAGGGTGTTGAGCCCGTCAGCCCCGTCCTCAAGACCCCCGTGCTACCTGCCTTTGGATTCTCGTCCATCGAGTCCGTCGAGACCATGCCTATCTCTCCGCGAACTCCCAAGAGAGAAGGGTTCATTCTCCCTCGCGATATGACCTCGCCTTTCATGGACCAAGATGTTCCTCGAACTCCAGACAACAAGACAGCATATAGTGGTGAAGTTGATCAAGGCTCATCACCTCTTATGGCTGAGGATGAGAACGCACAAACGCCCAGTGATACCCCCGAGCCTGCCACGCCTGATTCGCAGAGGCCGTTCGACAAGCCCGTGGTCATCATGAATGACCAGGGTGCGCAGACCTCTCTCACGGCTGATGCTATTGATGCCATGCTCAAGGCTCGTGCTCAGCCAGTCTTCGGACTTGAGAAGAAGCTTTCAATGACTAGCCCTGACACTCCTGCCACCACTGGCACCACAGGTACAGTGAGAATTCACCGACATGACAGTTTCGAGAGTCCTGTCCGACAGGAGAGGGAAGAGGACGTCTTTGACGCAACCTTTGCCCAACGTCCCGGTAGCTCCAGAAGTGGCATGGTATCCATGCAAGATGCTCCTCCTCTGCCTGCCAACCATCGTCAAGTCATTGAGGCTGCACGATCTGGTTCGGCTCACAGCAACCAGAACAACATGGGGCCGCCCCTCTGGCCCGCATCTGCCCTGAAGCATCGTCCAAGCACCCCTGGGCAAAGTGTGCACTCGCCTTCTCTTCGGGCTGGCACACCCCGTGCTACTCGAAACCCTGTTAGTTATGGCGAGCTCGGAAGACAATCACCGTCCAAGCTCACAGCAACCTCGCGAAAATCATCAGTCTCGTCATTCGCCTCAGAGCTCGATACCCGCTTTAACATTCGTCCTGGCGAGATGGGTATGGACCCCGCTGGATTTGGTCCAAACACTGATCCCCGCATGATCCAAGCTATCACCCAGACCATGATTGGCGAGTATCTCTGGAAGTACACCCGCAAGACAGGCCGTGGTGAGATGTCAGAGAACCGACACCGCCGTTACTTCTGGGTTCACCCTTACACCAGGACGCTTTATTGGAGTGACCGAGACCCTTCAACTGCTGGACGCACAGAGCTGAAGGCCAAGAGTGTTCCTATCGAGGCGGTTCGTGTCGTTACCGACGATAACCCCAGCCCTCCAGGACTTCACCGCAAGAGCTTGGTCATCATCTCTCCTGGCCGAACTATCAAGTTTACCTGCACAACCGGACAGCGACATGAGACATGGTTCAACGCTCTCTCATATCTGCTGCTTCGCACCAACAATGAACAGGCCAATGTCGAGGATATGGCAGAGAACTTCACCCGTGAAGATGTTGATGAGTTCAACCCTCAATTCGGACAGCGCGCTGGTAATGCAACACGCCCAGGAGCTGCACCGTCTCTGTCATCTTACCATTCTCGAACAACCCGCAACGAGTCACCCGCTGTTGGAATGTCCATGAATATTCCGACTCTGACACCCAAGTCGCAGCCACAGCGCCCCGCTGGAACGCTGAGCAAATTGAGTGGTTACTGGAAAGGTAGCCAGCTGTCTGGCACTTTCTCAACCCTTCGTGGCCGGGGTCCCAGTGCACAGAATGTTCATATCTATGAGGCTAGTGAGGCACATGATAGTGCTGAGGATGTGAGGGAGATTATTGAGCGGCAGGATAGGGATGCTGACCGTCTCGAGAATGTCCGCGCATGCTGCGATGGTAAGTTTGCTGCCTAGATGAAACATATGGAATCTAACAATCGAATAGGCAAGCATGATGTTGGAACCCTCCACCATTTCTCTAAGCGAGGCCGTCCTGGCAACAACCACGCGCACTCTACTCACTCTCAACCTGGGCTTACACACTCTCATACTACCATGTCTTCAGTACGCTCTCGAGTTTAAGCAGAGCCATGTCATACACAACTATTTCGTTCCCTGTAGATCACTCTTGTCGACCATTCCACTGTTTGTCAAACTCGACTGTTACGACCGACATCCTTACGGACTTTCATGATACTTATGATTTTTCTTGACTTCGCTGCTGTGCGTCCTCGACAACGAACCTAGGAGCCGGTACCAAAAAGACTATAATCACCTACCATAGCCATCAGCTGGCTACGAACCAACAAAACCTTTCCTACATTGTCTTTATAATACTGCAACATTCGCCAATAGATCTGCTGATCCAGAGTGCTTGACGCAGACCAAACTAAAACATCAAAAAACATCAACAGTACTGCATCACTGCATTTTCTTTTTTCTCTTTTTTCCATACTTTTTTTCAGCCAAAACGCATTGTTTGTTTGACCAGACCTCTTTTCACCGGATCAGCGCATGGGATGCTGGGGACCTACAGGAGTTTTTGTCTTTTGTACAGTCCAGGTGCCGGCGAGCATAGTACACCTGGGAAGTAATGTTCTCGAAGCTGTGGTCAGAGGAGCCCAAGGGGTTAACATGTTAGATAGACGTTGTGTTTGGAGATAGTTGTTAGGCGAGGGGTCTTGATGACTGAATGAAACTTTGTACCAAATTGGACGGTTGCCTTTGTATGGAATCATGTGACTGTCCCTTCCTTGTTATACCAAAGTCTGATACTTCTCAGCCGATCAAAATTGTCGGCTTCTTGAGCTTTGATGACCTGTTCACATGTAACCGAGACCGAGGACAGATTTCCATTGATAGTGGTCATATTGGATGTATCCTCCACTGGAAAATTAGAAGGACCTTGTGATGCCTCCGCTATGTTTTTAGTTTCAGGTCTCAGCAAGGTGCCAGTAATACGGTACGTACTCGGCACCTGTGGGACCGGGCATTTGGCTCTACCAGATCTAACCTATGCCCTCATGGTCCGAAGACATCTTTGTTCATCTTTAATGTTAACCACGTCTTAAAGAAATCCGCCAATTGAATAATGAGTACGGATATGGGTCTCGTAACAATCTCGGTATGGAACTCTGGACCCGCTGAAGCTCCTTTTTATGGATCCTTCCCTTGGCCATCAGGTGAGTTGCATAAAAACCAACACTGATGAAGTAGTTGATAGAACAGACAAACCAACACACTAGAGAATCTATTCTAAGAGGGCGCTAATTCTTTCGTCTAGCCGGGCTCCTCTAAGTCCCTATTCTTTTACGATCCGCCTGGCCATCAACGGAATCCGGCGGTGGGGAGCTTGTCAGCCAGTGGATTCATCACATGACGTATGTAGCCATACACAGTGCCTTACCTCGCCTACTAAGGTAGCCTCTAGCGGTGTCACTTACACTCAGTTGCCAGCCTATCAAGTGACTCCGCGTATAATCATTCCGCCTCCCTCAATCGAGAATCAACTTCGTCGACCTCTCTCCCTTCGAAAACGCAATCTCAGCAATCTCCTTGATCCCTCCGATGCGTCTTTGTCGCTGTATTCTTTAGCTGCGGAAGAGCCGAGGCTGTAGAGGCCCTCTTGCGCCCAAGCTCTTTCTCTTGAGCCTTTGTGGCTCCGGAATTCGGAGCCATGGCTAGCTTCACCTCTCTTCTCGTGGCATACGTGCTGGGCGGCTTTACGTTTATACCTTTGGCCATTGCATCAGTACTGGCGTTTATCTTCTACACGTCCCCCATCTTGAACGATGTCGCGAACGAACACAAATACAGCCTTATCGTTGATAAGGACGATGATACAACCGCCCTCGAGGCCGCGAAGCGGTCGCACAAAAAGGACAGCCGCGCGCACGAGAACGACCTCGACGTAGCCGCTGGCTTCTTTGCTGTGTGTAGAGAATACACGCCTATGGGCATCAACGCAAAACCTATCGAAAGATCAACCCCAGTAGGTTCGACAACCGTGGCCTCTCCAAGCCCCAGCGTCTATCAGACCATGTACAGGAGTATTTTCGAGAGAAAGCCTACTCCAGGACCCATGGAAAACAATAGTAATACCACGAGCCAGAGACCGAAGAATGCTGGTAATGTGTTCTACGTGGTTCTGAGGTTCGTGCGACTTCTCACACCCCGCATCCCTTCACTAACGTCAATCTAGACATGGTCACCTTATGTTGTTCGATGATGAAGAGCAGGTCGAAGTCCGACATGTTGTTTCTCTAGCATATCATGACATCAGTATATATTCTGGTGGTGATGTCACACCGGAAGGCGAACTTTTCATCAAGCGAAATGCGATTAGATTATCCCGGAAACCATCTGGCACTGAGCTAGCCCCAGACAGTCCCGTTTCAAAACCCTTCTATCTCTTCTCCGAAAACTGTTCAGCCAAAGAAGATTTCTATTTCGCCCTGCTCAAAAACCAAGAGCAGAATTACGGCACGGACGGCCAAGTACCGAAACCCTTGCAATTTGACGTCAAGAACATCATCTCCTTAGTTCAGAAGCTTCACTCGACGGAAGAGAATGTCCATTCAAGATGGATTAACGCACTATTGGGAAGAGTTTTCTTGGGCATCAACAAGACAAAGGACATTGAGGCTTTCATTCGTGAGAAACTCACCAAGAAGATCTCTCGTGTCAAAAAGCCTGCCTTCCTCACTAATATTACCATTAATGGAATCGACACTGGTGATGCAGCTCCTTATTTCAGCAACTTTAAACTAAGGGATCTTACAGTTGAGGGGGAATGTGTTGTGGAAGCTGATGTCAAGTATTCGGGAAACGCTCGTATTGAGATTGCTGCTACGGCCAAGATCGACCTTGGAAGCAGATTCAAAACTCGAGAGGTCAATCTTGTTCTTGCAGCTGTGCTCAAGAGAGCTGAAGGTCATATGTTATTCAAAATAAAGCCACCGCCGAGCAACCGAGTCTGGGTCACTTTCCAAAGCATGCCAAAGATGGAAATGGATATCGAGCCTATTGTTAGTGCGCGACAAATCACCTACACAGTCATTCTTCGCCAGATTGAGAACCGTATCAAGGAAGTCATCGCAGAGACTGTTGTACTGCCGTTCTGGGACGATCTACCGTTCTTCAAGACAGAGCACAAGCAATGGCGGGGTGGCGTCTTTGAAGGAGATGATGCTACAGTCCCAACTGACGATGCTGAGAGCATAGTGGCAGCGACAGGGGATGTTGCTGCAGTCAGCCATCTAGATGGGAATCCGGACTTGACAGAGGAAACCCGTCCTTTTGAAAAGAGCCATACTATACCTGTGATGGAATCGACGCCACCGCCGACCGGTCTGTTCGGGCGTAGACTCAGCAGGACAGGTACTAACCCTCAAGCTTCTGCATCGTCAACCAGTGTCGACTCTAAAGGTCCAGGCGTGAGCCCAGTCTTGAAGCCTAAGATATCCAAGGCATCACTTGAGCCTGTTGTAGGCACTGATGTTGCCCATGCCGATATCTTCAAGCCGTCAACTTCGCCTCCCGATCATGCGACCAACTACATGACAGCTTTGCACTCGCGTGCACACGATGCTTCTCCCCGACCACCCCAGCCTGCAGATACACCACCAGTGGCGTCTTCTGCCTCCCAGCGTTCTAATCGTTCCTCACGCTCCTCCTCGTCTGTCAATGATACTGTGAACGATGTCCCAGGAATGGCAGAAGATTCTCAGAAGACACCAGTGGCTATGGGCCGGCGCAATACAACTTCATCAATTGGTTCGGGATCCCATACCGATGAAAGGCCTGGCTCTTCTGCTTCTTCTCTTAAAGAATCGATGAAGAGCCAGACAGGCTCAATAGGAAGGAGTTTCTTCGCAAGGCGTGACCATGGGGAGATACCGGTGCATGAAGAAGAAGAGCTCGATCAGAGCGAAGCTTCTCGGGACTTGCAACACGACCAGAGTCATGCACAAAATCTGAATCATAGGCAGACTACACTGGCTGCTGTCTCGAATGCAGCAATGCAGGCCAAACAATGGGGTTGGAATGCCTACCAACGACACAAAGAGGCGCGAAGGCAGGCTGAACAAGCAAGTCATCTTGATCTTAGTCAACCTATGGGTCGAGGGCAACCGTTACCTCCTCCTGGAACACCTCTCCCCAAGCCTACCAACGGCATGACGCGGATAGCACCCCCAACTAGCGTTCCTGCGAGGAAGCCCGTCCCAGGCTCGGCAGCACATACTTCAGTCGAGTCCTTGGAAACCCATCATGAGAATCACCACGAACAGGACCAGGACAGCCATAGCGACTACCGTCCTCCGTTGCCCCAGCGCGGACGTCGCCGACAGAGCCACGTTCCAGAACCAGACAACGGACAGAATGTACTTATCGTCGCTGCCCCAGAAGACTCCCAGCCGGCCACGCCCTCAGGAGATGACCCTTCGAACCATCAAATCTGGGCTTCGAGTGATGAACAGACCGTGACAGATAGCGGAACTTCTCACCCTCCATCAATGCTCACAAATGAGTCCTCGCTTATACAGGAGGACATCAAACCAATCAACTCAGCGGGAGCACCATCAGCTGCTGCTGCTGCTGCAGCGACCGATGATGACGACGACGACTTCTCTGGCTGGATAGATAACGAAACTTTAGATATGGAAATCAACAGCCCTACACGGCCTGCAGCAGCACAGGAGGTCAAGTAAAAATTCTATCTCACATCAAGAAAGACCAAGGGCCAGGCGTTTTTGGACTAAACAGAATCAGGTTGACCAATAGTCCCTGAAGGAGTAAACTTCTTTAACCTGTCTGGTTTTATCTTTGTTTATTGTTGATTTGGTGTTATTGGACGGTGGTGGACTATTGACTTCAAGAACCAGCAGATATACCATAGTGAAGTGAGTAGTGATGAATAATTGCCTGATTTTGCTATGGACATTGTTGTGCCCACAGAATGAAATGATTGCATCATATGTTGTGCCTTTCAGCGAGCTTAATGAATAGGCAAACATACATACATATATACCTTTTGTATGTCAAGCTAGGTAGGCAATGAATAAACCTATCTTCTTCAAACTTCTGAATCAGACAGGCAGGTCTTGACGTGGCTACTACTTGGGTTAGCTGCTTGTCGAAGGATCTTTGCCGCAAATCCTACGTGTTGGTCAAGAGGTTGGTATATCAGGCGTGGGTGGTCCTGAAAGAAGTTCCGATGCAAAAGAGCACCACCCTCACGAACTGCATACGGGCTGAATGCGAGACAAACATGATGAAGATCCCATAAGACCGAGAGGAATGTCTCGATATGGAGTTGGATGCAGAAGTGACGTTGCTCTTTGTCTGGTGGTTCACACAATTCCCACATGGATAGAAACAGATAAAGCAAAACAGTTTCATTCAACTTTTCTGCATAGTGAATCAGTATCTGGATACCAAACAATAGTTCTATGTCATGGTACCGGAACGCTGTACTCGTATCGCACTTCGTATATCAAGCGTTGGAGGCTGGCTGGGAAACCATTTGTGATGACGTCCAGAACTGTACGACATAAGTTAATAGGCTAATATAGTAAGCCAGTGACTGTCTTGGCAATTGGTACTCTCGGCTTTCAGACACGGACAAGCGGGAGTTTGTACTCGAGGACTATCTCAGCTCATATGCCAATGTGCATAAGAGGAAATAACCAGCGAAGGCATGATTAGTCTAGGCGCTGAGCCGATGACTGTATCTCATCCGAGGCAAATCAAAGGAGCGTAGACAGTGTGTATAATGCACATTTTATTTCATTTTATTTCATTTTATCACCACTTTACAACGAGTTAATTTACCCGCTCCCCAGGTTTTTGGTTGAATTAACGCGAATGTCTCCGCCGAGAGTATGGGGTGCATGGCGGGGGATAACGGAAGTGGCTTGACCATCCACAGTTTTGTACAGTATAGCTATATCTAAAGCTTTAGTCTAGGTACAGTAGTTGGCTAAATGCCATGAGCGGTGCCGTCCAGCGATGCATCTTGGTGCGGTTGGAAAAGAGCTTGTCCTCTTGGCTGTGTTGTACCCCTCTTGAGTTAAACTCAATGATCAAGCTTGTCTATCTTGTGAGGGTGGTCAAGCGGCCAAGCCGACGCCAAAGAAGTCTGGAAAAGAAGCATGGAAGGAGTAAAAAAAGAAGTAAGGCCGACTATAAATGCATTTCGTCTTGTCTCGACTCACACAAGTGCTCGGCGATCTTTGAATTGTCCAATCACCACAATTGAACCCTGAGCAGCTGGTATGCTAGATAACATCATCTCACCCCTCAATAACCGACGAGTTGGGTAAAACCCAAAGCCCAGTGACATACCTGGTGCATCAGCTTCAACTGTCACTCGTCATTGAGTATAACCTTGTTGAGTTTAAACTGCTGTACAATACAGATGCAGATGCAGATGCAGATACAGATACAGTACAGTGTTGCGTCGATTGGTCATGACAGGCGCGCTTATTCTTTGCAACTTTAGTTCAGAAATCATGAATTCAACAGAAAAGCAATGTTGTGTGCAGAGTTGCATGACGCCACCATGATTAGAAGTGTTAAACAGACAGGCCCCTGTATGTATGTATGTAGGTAGGTAGGTAGGTATGATATCCAACAAGAGTGAGCAGGGCGACTGACGATGTGTCGAATTACCAGGCTGTTGGTTCCGTTTCAATGGGTACACTTACCAGCTAAGGCAAGTGAAATCAGTAAGTTACCCGCTGAAAGCCGCTCATCCAATCCGCCTTGGCTCGTCGTGGTGAGGCATTTTCTGTCCCTAGATTTCAGGCGGAGTCTTAGCACCACAACTACTATACAGTGCAATACCGCGTGCACATCTTGCTGCAGTGGGTCTTTGAAGTCTCGAACATCGTGGGCGTCGAAACAATCGAGTGGAAGAATTGCCTGGCTTGTCCACATCAAGACTCTGTATGTCAATAGACTTGGCCATATGCTTTCGATTGGCTTAGTGAAGAGAGACCTTCAATTATTTTGTCCCAAAAAACTAGCAGAGAAAATGCCTGCATAAGAGAAAAAGGCGTTGCCGTTATCAACCGGCAACGAAATACCTGTATCAGCAGATTGAGCTTCAACTCAACAGTGGTATCCGGCCGGCGGCCGGACCGACGATCATGTACACTCCCTCTTTAGTCTGGCCATACATAATCAATTATATTGGGATGCATAATGGACCTACGGTACCGCCTCAGACCTTCAACTATTCTCCTCACTTCACGTGCTGATTTCGAGTGGATAGTTGGTCAACCATACCTTGGTCCTCCATTCGACTGACTATCTCACATCTCTTTATGTATGTACTATTGTCGACAAGGCGACCTTTAATGAGTACAGTAGGGTTAAAGAAGGTGTGGCGAGACGAGATCGGTATTTGTTCAGATCTTGAAGCTACTGTGCCTACCTAATCGTCAAGGTTAGCCAGTATCTTAATGGTGTTATGAGGCTCCAACCAATTAGCTTGGTTAACCCAACCTCACCTGTGGTGCGTGTGTATACCACCTGTGTGACATGAACATAAGACTTCTTCCCCCTGAATAAACTACATTTCCAGACCAATGGTCAGGGAAGTGACGCCTGCACTGAAGGCCATGGTCGTATCTCGACAGAAGAAGAGAAACCATGAGCATGCTCAAGGGCCGATAGCGGTCCCTTTCTCTGAAGTATGGGTATCGTCTTAGCTCGTATCTGCCATCTGGTTTCTTTGAGAATCAAGTCGCTTGTAAGGGCAGAAGCGGAGCAGAGGAGCAAGTGAGTGGGGGAGTATTGAGCCCTGTGCTCTTTTTGTGCAAACGAGTTAGTTAATTACTTGAGAACTTGTTACGGTCATGTCGGCATTCTTGGCTCAACTGTGAACCTATCGATCATCAGCTGATACGTGAGGGATCATATATTTCAGCAGGGGACTTTCCTTCGCAATAGAACTGTCTTGTCATAAGTCCCGCCGATATCAGGATCTTGGGAGAGGGGGCCTTGAAAGTCGTGCAAGACGCCAAAGATGATGACTGAGCCCTGACCGAAGCGATTGCGGCCATGCCTTTTACCGATACATACAGTCTGTCAATAGTCTACCCCCTTGTACGTACATTGCTCGGCACTTCGAGATGTTTGACTCTTTGGATTTGATGCTGACCTGACCCTTGTCGGAAGTACTAGGAGATTTACGAACAAAGCTCGGCAGATCACCATTAAGGCTCAGGTGAAGGTATGTAGAATTAAACAATTGACCCGTGAATAGTGCCGTCGTGTTTCCCAGCTAGGCTCTATCAAATCCACTAAACCGCTGCCAAGCATCTTTTGGCACCAGAAGTCAAATTATGGCGTTGACCCTGCGGTACCTAAGCAGTATTTGACTCGAAATGAGCTTGTCCCAGTACCAAGACATTAGTTTTCGCCCGTCAAGACGTCGAGACTGTCAAGACGGAGAATCGAATCTTGGTCGATCTTCTGACAGTCACCTCAAAGTGTACAAGACTTTGTTTCTTAGACGCGGATAACCTGTGGCCAAGGCATGTTTGAAGATGTTCAGTATCCAATCAACAGTCAAGAGTCTGTTAGAAGCACAAAACGACAGGGGACCGTGCCACGGGAAATCCAAGATTGCTCCACCTCCTTGTCTCTCCGGGGCGCATATGACGCACTCGTACCCGTGTCAGTCATCCCTGTCGTGCAGAGGCGAGCAAGATGGGTGGGTGGGCGTGCAATAAAGATCCCACACCGGACCGGTTCTGCTCTGCTCTTGCAGTTGAGATCCTCAACTTCTCTCGAATTGACAGCCGCTTTAGGCGCTTTGAGTAGATATCTCGAGATAAAACTCCGGGCTTCGGGTTACTATGCGCAAGAGGTGATAACCGCCCACATTATTGCCCACGCTGCCATTCTAGAAGACATCTGCCCCGACAAACCGCAAATGTCCCTTGCTTCGTTGTGCCGGCCGAGATCTCGGCGTCGACCCTTTGAGGGCCACCAGAGCAAGGGGGAAACACTGATGGTCTTGGCGACTGGGAACTCCCAAGACTACCGAGATAGTACAGTACAGTACAGACACCATCATCTAAACCAGATTTGCTGCGTAACCTTCACGTCCCTCTCCCGAACAGAGTGGAAATTTAGATGATCCTCCTTTCTTGATCCTTGCTTTGTTCGACGGTCAGAGTCTGGAGAGACATCCTTATTCCTGACATGTCAAGGCTTGTTCAAACAGACCGACTTTGTCTTTGATCCTTGATACGCCACATGGGGGTATATCAATCTTCAAGTTGAGCTTAATTCAGTCCCATGCGAAATTACGTTGCACAGAGCAATACGTAAATGTCGCTCGGTCTGTTTATCTCAATGTCGATCAGGCGTGACGGATGTGAGCTAGAATTCAAGCTTACTTTGAATAATCTCAAACCGCCACGCAATTTGTCTCACTGCTGTGTCACTTTGGGACGCGATCACCGTGCAACATGCATCAACTGTACAGACACACGACGCAGCGCAACGCATCTCAGATTTATGATGCGAGGACTTTCCAGATACACAGCGTCTTTTGCTTGCGTGTTCCACGACTAGGCAAAGGCCATGCGCGGTGGTCAGGTACCGATGCGCCGAATTAACTGCAGTGAAAACGGTATTCGCTGGTGGAAGACTGCTACGTACATGGAAACGCGAGGTAGATCCGTGGAGTAAAGTACGGCATAGACCCCGAAGGCATGTACTGTAGACCGATATGCGCCGCCTAATGTCTGATATCAAAGCCGAACTGAACGTCAAATATGTGATTGATGGCCAAACACCTGTGGTTTCTTTTGCGGATGAAAGGGTGTACTGTACTGTACAGTGCCGAACTGCGGCTCTTGAAAGTCAATTCTGACCAATCATGATTACAAACCCACAACATGGCGACGTTCGAGTGAGAATTGACAAGTGCAATTGAGGTCGATTATGATGGTAAACACTCGGGTTGCTTCGTTCGTATTGTCAGGGCAGACTACCGTCTCTCCCGAACAATCCAATGGATCTATACCTCTGATGGATGTTCATGCTGCCCTTGTCCAGCAAAGCCGGCATCAGGATATTAGAAAACTAACCGCTAAAAGTATGAGAAGAAAGAATCCAGTTGCTTGTTGCCAGTTTAATGGCTACTCTATTTTTGCGTCTTAAGCCTTATAGGATGAATATTTTGCTACCTAGTAGGCCAACCATAGTGGACAGCTAGACGTATAATTAATCTGCCCAGGCTCCGTTCATGCCTCAGGTCCAACCTCTGTCGAGGTGAGGCGAGCAAGCGGGTACGCGTGGGTGGTTGTGCAGCTTCTATGCGTGGGGCATTTTGTTTTGTGCTGGACTCCGTAAATTGGCTCCAAATCAAGACTTGATTTGGTTCAAAGGCACGCGAGGTCCGAAGAGACAAAGTACGGAGTACCTCGACATGGATCCAGCAATTGCACCGCCAATTGCTGACACCAGGCTTGTTCAAATGTGAAATAGGGAGGTACAGGGCAGAAGAGAGGCGCGGGATTATTGCCTGCCTCTGCCTATCTATGCCTTGCTCAGGGGCAATGCAGTATCAGAAACCTGACCGCTGAAGATACAGGCAGACAGTGACAAAAGTACGCGGCCATACTTGTACACATCAAGAGCAGTTGTTTTCCCAAGTGTTTCTTGTATCTCAATTTCAGTCAATCACCTGCTACCCCTGAGAGGGACCAACATGGCGGATGATTTGCTGAGGATAGAAACACGAATGCTTCCAGTGGAGATTCATGATACGTGGAGGATCGTCACCAAGGTCACAAAGAATGATTGTGACTGTTCAAGGAATTGACCGCTGTTCCTGAGACCTTTTCCAATGATGTAACTGGATGAGCTGATGAGCTGGAACATGATGACTCCCATTGTACATCGTCACGATCGCTTTTTGAAAAGTCTTGGCTGTAACATGGTTTCGGGCAGAGGAGTTGCTCTGGTACCTGGACATTCAAGACAAAAAGAATACAGTAGCTAAGCTTGTCAAGCCCGAGTTCATGATGTTTTGATCAAGTTTGGAGGCATTAGCTTATTGAAGTGGAGGTTATACAGATGAGGAAGGAAATGGTTGGTTGGCACCTGCAGTAAAGAATAGCCCAAGGGTCCCCAGATGGGGAAAGTGAAGCCCGGTCCTGGGGTCAGTGGACCAATCAGAGAAAAAAGGTACGCTACTGCGTTGATTTGATGGGCACATGCACTGTCTTCTGGTTTGCATTGAGGTAAGCTTGTCTTCCATTGCTCAAATGGCAGTTGCAGTTGCAGTTGCAGTCGCAGTCTCTGGCTGGGCCAGCGTCTCGTGCAGAAAAATTTCAAGTTGAGCTACCTATTAATAGTCTTGACGCTTCAGCTTGAGATTCTGCAGCTCTAGAACACAAGAGGCAGCTGTCATGTAAGCAAGAGGCTCAGGACAAGCAAGGGCAGGGCAGGGCAGGGCAGACTGGGAATGGGAATGGGAATGATGAGAACGGGAATGGGGCTTGGAGAGGAGCACGTCGGTCATCGTGATAGGAAAGGCAACAAACAACTGTACTCTGTACTCTGTACTGTACAAGCATCAAGCTTTTTCTGGGTCACCCGCACAATTTCCGTCCTGCATCTGCATCTGTCAAAAGAATTGGCTGCCAAGAGCATAAAAGACGAAATGATATGGTCATCTTCTGCAGGCTTAGGTTAGCATTTAGGCTGCTTTATTTTGGTCCTCAAGTTCTTTTTTTTTCTGCTGCCCACCTGTCTGGTAAATGCGATTCACCCACTGGGTCGCATAAAAGGTGGATAGATTCGTTCTTAGTTGGCACTGCGCACTGTGCAGAGCCCTTAAGAGCTAGATAATCTCAATCTACAACCAAACCACCTTGGACATTCTTGGATAGATTTGTCCGAGGTGCGAGGAGAGGCAAAGGAGAGCACTAAAATTCTGTGCCGTTAGAAGTTCATTTGTAAGAATACTGCCGTTCTACCGTACTGATGGAAGTAGTTGATCTCAGAATCTGATCTATAATTTGTCGCCGCCCCCACTCACACATGAACCATACCGGGCACTCAACCCCAAGCAGGGCAGGACAGGGGCGTCAAGATTGTTCTACAGTACAATACAGTACAGTGCTCTCTTTCTCTTTCTCACTCTGTCTTGGTGGAATTCATCAACATATCTAGTATGGTGCACCAAGAGGAATTGACTTTGATACATTGAGGATCTTTGAACAAGATGGCTTGCTGACTCATTCACAAGTACAGACACCTATCTAGGTATCTATCTATCTATCTACCTACCTAGGTAAGGTACAGTAAAGAGAGGCATGTCCTGCACGACCATTATCATTACTATCAGTAAAATTTGTGTAGGTATTTGTACTTGCATCCATACTGTACCCATCGCTATCGCGCAGGGCAAGGCTACTTCTAGGCTCAACACCTCACTTGTCTGGTCCTTGAATGCGCACGCCCCTCCCATCCACTCTAATCCTGGCCCTGGTCGGGTTCCCCACGTCGAGCAAAGAGGGTTCTTAGTTTGGTTTGGTTTGGTTTGGTTGGGTTTGGCTTGAGGTGTGAAGGGACCGAATTGATCAACTGCACCGAGTAATAGCACGGCAGCTGGTGCTTCGTTCATAATTTGCATGTATGTAGCTGGAGCCAGACACAAAAGAGCAAGCTGCGCGCTTTTTTGCTCTTCTCCTTACTCTCCTTTTAAACTCCATTTCTTCCCTTTGATCTTGATCCGATCTAGAGAGGGAAGTCATATTGATAGTGTCGCTTTTTGACTTCACTTTCGCGGTTAATATTAATATCCTGCCACCTCTTCCTTCACTTGCACCTTCACCCTCTTCTTCGACCAGCTCGACCTCCCATGCATCCTTAGCTCTGGGACATGATACAGCAGAACGACACGGTTAAAAGACAGGCCAAGATATAATCAATGTCCAATTGATCATCAAGAATCGGACATCATACCCCGTTGAGGACACTTGCTGTATCGACAATCATTCCAGGCTTACACGGGCACGAGATCTTGTTCAGTTCAAACTGACTGACCACTGTCTGCCTGTCATTTCTCAAATTCGGTCGCGACGCAAGACGACCCTCTCCTCTATCCAACGCAACACTACACCTTTTTTCGATCACCATATTTATCTATTCCTTTAATCAACAACCAACATCCTCGCGTGGGTAAATCAAATCCATCTTGGGACTCTTTTGCTGCACGACTCGGTAGTGCCGTTGAAGCCTCTCGCATTTTACCGACGGACCAACCACATTCGAATAGTTCAGCGATACAGTACAGCGCCAGTACTAAGTGCCCTGTAGTCGCTGAACCGCCTCATCACTCCAACCAACCCAGTCCTCCACTTGGATGGTGTCAGCTGCTGTACAGCTCTGTATAGTACGCCGAAGCCCACCCCTACCAAAATCACGGACCGACACCGTCTCCATTGAGATAAAACAGCAGAAGCGCCCTTGTTGTTACTATTCCCCCAAAACGAATGACCATGAGCACTATGGCGGCACTCTCGGCCCCAAGGACAATGCTGGCTCCCCACCAGCTCGACTCGGCGGCAACAGCAGCAGCAACAGGTATGAACTTTTCCGTCTGTCTTTGTCTTTGTTTCTGTCTCGGTCTCTTTCTGTATCAATATGAGCGCCCATTCTTCCCTTCCCTGATTTGCCTCTTCCTCTCACCCATACCCAGAAGGGCAATCGTTCCCCCCATCCACCCGATTGCTTTAGTTTCAACCGTTCTCTCACTTCGCCTTCTCTTCTTCCATAATCAACTCATCTCTTTTTCATTCTCCGCTTTTACTGCTCAATCTCCATTTCGTCATTCCCGTCTCTGCCGGAAGCGAGAAGTATCTCCGTGGACCCTGCAAAATTCGTCCAGTGACGCGATAAAAGTTAGTGGGACTTCGCTGGATTGTCCGGCTGCGAGAGACGGCTTCTGTAAGTGGGCTCCATAGATTTGCTTCGCTTTGCTTTGCTTTACTGCAGAAAGCGGTCTTTGTCATTTAAAATCATTTAACCTTTATTCTGCTTACTGTCTCGCCTCTGTCTTTTTTGGGCTGAGCATGACTTGACAAATTCATGACATCCATCCTTCGCTGGGCCTAGCCTTGGCGATTTGGGGGTTGGTCCCGTTTAATTCCTTGCTTGATTTGATCACTCGTTTACTTCTTCACCTCTTATTCTCTTCACTCTCAAGTCCCATTCTGTTTCTGCCTCATGCACCCCCCAGTTGATCTCTAGCCTCGTCCCAGTCAACCCGAACCCTGCAAACTTCTCCAAGTTTAAGTTATCCCTGCCTGCTGACGTCTTTTTGCTTGTGTCCTCCACAGATAAAAGTACCTCCCCATCACCATTGCGCGCAAACCAGTTTCAGACTCTATCTTCACCGCGCAATATTAATACCGATCTGACTGAATCAATTGTTCTAGAAGAAGGTGGCGAATCCGGAAGCGAATCTGCTCTTGAACCCGTCACTCCTGTCAGCGGCCGTCATTCACAAGATTTCACCCTCCAAGGCCAGGACCTACAAGACCTTAAAAGTCTACAGTCTTACCAAGGCAGTTCAGTCACATCCTCAGGTGTTCAGCCTATTGCAATTCCTGGTGCAAACGCGGGCAACAATAACAAAGGTGCCTATCTCTCGCAGTCCGCAAGTCGACCACCTACCACCTACGAGTCAACTACCCCGAGGGCAACAGAACCAGAGCCTGGCAGCTCTCTTACCCGCCAATCGACTCGTGGATCTATCTCAACCGCGAGCTTCAAGCGCACCATGTCGAACTTCTTCCGTCGGTCAAATTCACAAGCAAAGAACGACTATACTCCCGTGGAACCGGCAACACCGACGGTCGTGTCTGCGCCCACAGAGCCCCAGACTAATGGTCAACCGCGGGCTGCAGCCCGCCGCCGTTTCTCTATGAACCGCTCGTCTGCTACTACTCGCTCCAACTCTCCCCCTTCACCCAGCGATAACGGCATCGAAATGAAGATACCACACCGTGAACGCGAATCCGATAAGGCTCTCCCTAGCCAAGGCGACTTTAAGAAGAACCGTGCTTCCACTGGATTCACCTTCCGCAACCGAGCTATTAATTTTGCTGGTGCGAATCAGAACAGTCGAGGAAATGTGAACAAGCGCCCTGAATACAATCGCCGAGCTAGCAGCTATGATGGCAGCCGCCCCAACACCCCCCTTCCACCACCCGCGGAAGGCGATGAGACTATGTATCCGCCCGAGCGAAGTGTTTGGCCTCTTCCCCCAGAGTCTGGAACTGGTGCCAAGGCCCGCCGCATGAGTTTGAGTCTTCCTGATGATTTTGCCGTCGATGTGGCTGAGCTACAAAGCGAGTTTGAATATCAGCGCAAGTTTTTGGGTCGGCATGGCAAACATCTCGGCAAGGGAGCTGCGTCAAAGGTCACCCTCATGATGCGCAAAGGATGCCCAGAGGAGCTCTATGCTGTGAAGGAGTTCCGTGGAAAATCGCACCGTGAGAGCCAGCAAGACTATGAAAACAAGATCAAGTCAGAGTTCAGCATCGCAAAGAGTCTTCACCACCCAAATATTGTTGAAACCTTTCGCCTTTGTACTGATCATGGGCGATGGAACCACGTTATGGAATACTGTTCTGAAGGTGATCTCTTCAGCCTGGTGCAAAAGGGCCACCTCAAGGGCGATGAACGTAAGAAGGACCGCATGTGTTTGTTCAAGCAATTGATACAAGGCGTGCATTACCTTCACGTTAACGGCATTGCCCACCGTGATATTAAGCTTGAGAACCTCCTCATCACCAAAGACAGCAAGCTCAAAATCACCGATTTTGGCGTGTCAGATGTGTTCTGTGGTATTCACCCCGGCGTCCGGGAGGCTGGTGGACAATGCGGTCGTAATATGGGTGGCGAAATCCGTCTTTGCTCACCTGGTATCTGTGGAAGTGAACCCTACATCGCCCCCGAAGTCCTCGCCAAGAAGGAATCTTATGACCCCCGAGCCCTCGACGTTTGGAGTTCCGCGATCGTCATGATTTACCTGACATTTGGCGGTGCTATATGGTCTCGTGCTGAGCCTGGCGAGCTTCATTACGACAAGCTCGTTACAGGCTGGAACAAATGGTATTCAAAGCACCCGGAGAGCGACGCTTCTATCAGCGATAGTGATTACCCCAAATGTTACGCCCTTGATGTTGGCATGAGCCCACCCGCCCTGCGTCGCCTTGTACTGCAGATGCTGAACCCCGAGCCCACGAAACGTATCGGCATCGAGGAGGTCATCAATAACCGTTGGCTGAAGAATGTTGAATGCTGCCAGCTCGAATCATACGACGACCCGGCTTTGCTCATCGACGCCACCAAGAAGGACAACTCCGTACATGGCAACAAGAAGATCTTTTGTCATAACCACTTACCCCCGAAGGGCACTGGCTCCCACTCTCTGGGCAAGATGCCGGGTCAGGTGGGATACTAGACGACGAATAATGAATGATGGTAAGGCATTTGAAATGTTTCATTACCGCCAAATACACTATCACTCTGACTACACATAAGAGTGCAAAGAACTTGCACACCACTACACACGCATGCACCAATATAGGCGTTGAGGTCAAGGCCGCGGACGAGGTGACCCGCACGGACCGGAGTTGATGGATTTACTGTCGTTTCTCTTCTTTGACAGACCGAACTGTACATAGGTTACAGACTTTTTCTTGTTTCTGTCGGATGACGCTGCGCTGCAACCGGCAGAAATGGAGGACTTTTTACAAGCAAGCAGACATAATACCCCCGACACGATAGCCTCTTGCTCTTTCGAAACCTGATGGAACATGGATATATAACGCTGAGAAGGGTGAAAGGATGACCATGGGGGATTATCAGTTCACACCATTTTGTTCTTTTCTGATCACTTGATGATGATGCAGAGACCCGCCCACTTGAAAGATTGTACATGTTGCATTACATATCTGGGCTTGTCGCGACAGTGGTCTACTGCCGCGGCGAACAGCTTTCCTGCAGACTAGCACAATAGACTTGCATTGCATCACTGTATCCAAAAACATGTTCGTTTCTATGTTTGAGTATCCACAACAGAAGGGCCGTTTTCGGGAGGACTCTGCGCTACGGCCGTAATACTTGACGTCTTGATCAGGTGTTTTGGCAAGTATTGCGTGACATTGAAGCACAAGCATTATCTAGATAAGAATGATTTGATGTGAGATCTATCACATGGAAGGGATATGGAAGCATTCGACTTGTTGATATCGTAGCAGGTTTTATCACATGTTTTGTTCTTGGAAAACCATCAGCGCCTACCTATTCATCCGGGACAAATGAATGAATGAATATACACTCACACGTGGTGTGTGCAGCTAGGTGTGTGGTTTCGTGGGCTGGGCTCCCTATGTCATACGTACCCATGCGGTGCAAAGATCCCACGCGATAGATGTATGTCTCATCAATAGGCTGTAAGTAGAACCCGGCAATGACGGAGAACGATATCTAAGTGAGGGATATACCACGGATCAGCCATGCACGTGGCTGGCTGACCGAGCAGTAAAGGGTTTGAGCTCGAATGTATCGGGCTGTTAGGGCGTAGACAGCGCCTTCATGACGACAAACGGTGCATCGCAGGGTCTTGACTTGGTGTCACAAGTGAACAATGTTTACCTTGACCATCCGCGCGTGATGACGCGACGTCGATAGTGAAACCGTTATATGGTGTTACACTAAAAGACAATTTGATGCTTGGCAGGCACATACTATCCCCATCTAATGCACCTCGACGGAAATAAGGTGCCGAGTCACAGCCCAGGCATCAAGACTGCCAGCCGCAAGAACCGCGCCTGCAAGAACTAGCACACCGACTCTGATACGTACAGTCAAGCAGTAAAACCTCTCTCGGATCGACATGCCGAGATCAAGGAGGCATGATTCGTGCCCGCATTTGCAGTTCGTGGGGGGGGAAGCTATTATGTCTGCCATTCTTTCACCTGGGTCCCTTGTGCGACAGACATATGGAACAAGACTCGTGATTGCTGGGTTATGTTGGAGAGGCTGTCTGTCTTCCCCAGGTGTAACGCGGGAGAAGCGCGGGGAAAAGGCAATGAATGGCTGAAGGTTGTGGACGGGCGTGAGGATAAGACATTTGATTATGATGAACAGATACTTTGTGTTGTTTTGAGTTTATTTGGTTGGAATGACGCTGAAAATAAGAAACGATGTCGTGCCGTGCCGTGCCGTATTCCTATACTCTAACGCAGTTAAAGGTTGAAGTTATAGTCTTTTTGTTAAGCTTAGATTGACTTGAAGTTCGGGAGGTTCCGTGGCCAAGATGTCAAAAATGCCGTCTCGGCCGGGGGTTGAACATGGAGATCGGCCGAGTGCGGACCCGTATTCGTACTGGCCGCCGGACTCTCTTCTCTTCACTTAACGGTTGTATTGGAGGGTTTTTATCGGTACTGTCAGAGTCCTCTCATAAAACTTAGAGCAGATGAGTCTCTTATTTAAGATTTGCTGTGCCCGTTGAGTGACCCATGCTCTTCTTCTGAAACTACCTACCTACTCGGTATCCGTATCCATCGGAATATTGGGAAACTTTCCATCCTGGCTCCGAGTTGCCTTAATTAAACCTTATTAAACATCTACATCTGCTTTGGGTCTTAGGTTCTAGAAAGCGTTTCAGATGCATTGTTAACTAGAAAAGGAATAATAATCCCTCCAATCGAAGTAATAGTTCGGAAGATGGAATACCGAAATACGTGACCAAAAGTGGGATATTGACCCAACTGCCGTAGATGGATTTGGAAATGGATTTGGAAATGGATACGAAACTATCAATCTTCCGAAGTTGCCGGAACCAGACTGATGGGACCAGGAACTATAATAAGACCATGTCGCATTGTTTGTGTCAGATCCTTCTTGATATCTCATCTCTTCATCTTACTACTGGATAGTATTCATTCACTTCTCTGTCGCTCATTACTTTGCTATAAATTTAAATCCTTCGATATGCGTGCTGCTGCCATCATCGCTCTTCTCGCCTCAGTGGTCTCTGCTGCTCCGGCCGACGACCGTTCTTGCTCCAAGACCAAAAACACATGCCCTGTTGTCTTCGACGGCCGGGTTCCTGCCAATGCATCTCTGACTGATTTCGACAAGGAGAACGGTGGTGGTTGGAACCCCTACAACCCAGGCTTCGTCAAGGGAAACAACATCTCTTGGTCTGAGATCATCAAGCTTCCTCAAACCACTCGATCTCGCTTCGACGCCGCCGGCAAGACTCTCCCTCTCGAGGTTACCATCAGTGATGAGAGCATCTTTATGAAGCAAGTTGGTTTTCGCCGTGCGGGTCTGCAGTTCAGCAAGGACAAGAACGAGGGTAGCCCTGGTTCTGAGGGTATCAAGACCCTTCACTTCAGTCTCATGCAAGATGAGAGCCGGCCTCTTAACCTCAGCCACGAATACCTGGTGAGTTTATCCCAAGATTTTGTATTTTCCTGGTTTCTAACAGCAGCAGAACGTCTGGCATGAGAAGGCCGATTTCTCTGGAAACCAGTTTCAGTTCCAGGCTGGTACCATCATCGGTCAGAGCCACGCCGCCGAGACCTGGAAGCTGTTTGATGAGAAAATGAAGCTGCTTTGGGAGACTCCCATGCTCAAGGGCAAGTGGCAGAACTTTGCCATTACTCTCAACTTCAACAAGAAGTAAGCCATTACCAAGCAACACAAATGAAAGAGCACAGCTAACAACTACAGCACCATCCAAGCCTACTACTCCGAGGGCTCGAAGCCTCTCAAGGTCGCTACCAAGCCCATCGCTCGTGACTTGAGCGGACAGGGACAGTACCAGATCGGTATGCTCAAGAAGCCTACTGGTACTGACGATGTTGCCAATGCTGGATTCCAGGAGGACAACTTGAACGAGGGTCTTATCTATGGTGGCATTTTCCTTGAGGATAGCAAGAACGACTGCATCTCTCTTTAATTCCTCTTACAGGATAACATGGGTATAATAGTCTTGTAGTATTTGCCATTTGTGTAATCAACACAAGCGCACTCTGTTTAGGGCGAAGCGAAGAAATTCCTCATACCAAAGCTCTTCCTGTCTATACAACCATCCCTCTTCTCCCTCTCATCCTTGATCTGCCAGAAGAGACTCCCATCATAGCACGCCCTTAGATCCTCTCTGCGAACAAGCCCATCCTTTTGAAGCAAGACGTAGGTCGTCCACCACTCCATGAATGCAAAACTCCAGCCTGCTGGATCTGCCGCGCATCGATCCTTCCTCCATAATCTCAGTAGATCATCAGCTGTCAACCCTCCTTCGCCCGATGAATCGAACCGCTCAAACATCTGCTCGAACCTCTCATGGTTGAAGTTTCCGTCATAGTCGTATATCCCTGTATCAGAACCGTGCTTGGCTTTGTTGATGTCGTTGACGTAGATACGGAACATGGGATCCGGTATCCAGCTGTATCCTAAGCGCGTAGGATATGAGAAGAATATTGGAATGAGGAGAGAGCCTATTGAGAAGAAGAGGCCAAAACCGAGCTGACGAAACCCTCTGTAGACATCCAATGGCCAGATGACACCATCCGAGTCGCGGTCCCAGAACTGGACGTGTTTTTGTAGAGGACTGAGCTTTTCAGAACGAGGCTCGCAGACTTGATCATATGTGCTCTTTTTGTAATGGCGATTGACCCCATTGGTCGCGGTGTGAGAGTTGCATGTGTCACTTTCGGGCATCTTGACTTGACATGCACACTAGAAATGCCTGGCTGAGCAGGGAAGTAGTAACAAAGATACAGAAGATGATTGATGATGGAAAGTTTATGTTGGTCGAAATATTGAGCTGAAGATGTCGTTTACGATCAATTGACGTAATTGCGAGACACGGATGCTCAGCATGTGATTATGCCTACTGGACTGACTGCACTGCACTGCACCGTATCTGTGCTGTGAGAATGATATCAATGACCCGCAGATCCTGCAAAAACACACACGAACATTGCGACATTCCCGCATGCTTATCTGATGCCAAAGATAGTTGGTGGTAGAGTTGCGCGGTGGTTAGTATTAATATGGCCTGTACGCCAACTCGATAGGTAAAAGGACTAGTAGAAACATGCTGCTTTCTCCTAACATCTTCCCTTTTTTGACTTCACAACATGACGGAAGTTATCCATCAGTCCAGATACACGTATCAGAACAGCCAAGAAATTGTTCCCACCGGTCAACTTCATTGCGTTATGAGAAGCTCTATTTAGGCCTTCCACTCCACAATGCCATATCTCGCTCGCTCTTTCCCAGGAACTGTAACTATACGTTCAACGAAATAGATACCGGAACTCAATGTGGTTTCTGCGATGCTTTTTTTCATGCTGAAAAACGTGAGTCTCGTCGATAGATGCGGGTGCATAGCCTACCTAAGGCCTCGGGGACTGGTGGTCACGACCAGATAGAACATAAAACAATTGTACCGTGAAGATGAGCGCTGTTTCAGGTAGAGAGCTCTTAGATTGAACAGTACGAATTCTTCAAATGGGACAGGATCGAGCATGATGTGTTCAAACTTTGGATGACTAGCCGAAGCTTCTGTCGGCTCAGTATGAGATAAAGTATACACGTGAATGTTGGTTATAGCAAGAGACTGAATACAGTAGCTGTCAAAATTGATATGTGAATAGTATCAAAGCATTGAATAAGACAAAAGAAAAGGATGCAAAAACAACTACCTATGGGTAGGCCATGAGTGATAACGACCTGGGAAGGAACCATGCCTGGAGAACAAAGTTGAGCCTGAGATAAGGAAAGCACAACGGAGGAACGCGACTTCTTAACTTACTTCAGTCGTAAAAGGAAGTTTCACTATGTGGCAGGCAGGTGCAGTCAAAAAAGGGACTGACAATGGCTACCTAGGTACCTAGTTATGACTTCCATGTTGCTACCAAAGAATCTCTCAGGTTGACATGAATGCTTCAGAGTCCTTTATCTATTAACCCCGACATAATCATAGATAGACATCGGTTCTCAGTCATATGATCAATATTCTGTTACCCAACAGACTTTACCACGCAAATATGCCCTTCAAAGGAACTTTGTTCCACGCTATGCCCTCTCCATACCCAAGGTCAGATGTCGATAAACTTATCACGTCCATAGTCAACTTCCCTTCATCAGAAATTCTATGTCCGAGATAAAAGCAAGTGGAATCTGTGACTAATAGAGGTTTATCGGCACAGTCGAGACGAAACTTTCCAACAGATGCCTGTTCGCCATCTGTATAATGGAACAGAAGCCCTGTAATCTCGGCCTTGCCCTTAACCCCTATTTCTCTACAAGCCACAACTTGCCGAACTTCATCAAGAGAAGCTTCTGTATTACTGGGGTTCGAGCCTGCGCCTGTCCAGCTTGACGTTTGTGTCGGTATAGGATCATTGCAGCAGCCACCTACTGTCGGAGCTGCGAACATGGAAACACCGTCCACACTTCGATTGAAGAATACTCGCATCAGAGATCCTGTCGAGGTTCTTGCTATACATCTCCACTCGCTGTGATTTGTTTCAGTTCTTCCCATGATCAGGGTTCGTGAATGACTGGTCAACAGCTGCAAGGGGGTTAGCTCAAGTTTGCAGTAGAAGGAGAGTCTCGTTCTTACGCCCAAAGCAACCCCTCGCGGAGTTGAAATTGGATCCTGCTGCCTTTCATACGAATCGTTACCTTGCCCGGTTTCGTTCTCTGTTCGCAGCCAAACCTGTTCAACTTTCTCTCCGCGGTCCAAAGGCTGATAAACCCAGTAAAGGCCTGTCGCTGAAGAAGCGTTACCCAACTTTACAATCGAAGACCTTGCCATTGCCTCGTCTTCAAGCTCTTGGTAAAAATCGAGAGACTCTCCGGTCTTGTGTAGATGGATATCTATGAGGCGATCGCCATACCAACACGTGGAATAGGCGACGATGTTAGGTTCATTGAAGTCCAAAGCTGTCATGCGAGCTTCTATCGCCATGCCCAGACTTGGAGAAGACCTTGTCACGACATGATAGGCGATATTCTTCAGTGATTTTGGTGTCATCGGATACGACCAGCAGATGGTGGGATGCAACGGGAGGCCTGCAATACTTCGCAATTTGAGGCCCTGATTCCCTATAAGAACAACGCCCAGACTGATTACAAGAGGTGAAACTTACATCATGGTAAAAGGAGAGTATTGGACTTGTTATCGGGAGTGTACGCCACCAGCCTGATTGTCTCTCTTCAGCTGATGCGACCACTGGATCGTTGGAGATTTGTCTGATTCCCAAATGGTCTTCCGAGAAACAAAGATAGTTATCTTGACGACTTTCTGAGGCCTCCCAGAGTAGTCGGCTGCCAGGCTCTGGCGCATTCGATAATGAGGCTATATACTCGTTACCATTTAGGCTGAAGTGTCTTGCCCAGACATCTTTTAATGGCTCAATCGTGCACCGGCCCGACCGGCCAAGACAAGACAGCGAAGCAATCGCATAATGAAGGACGAGATGTTTGTTGATCAGTGACAATATTTCTGTCGGGACTCTTGGGAACTCGTCGCTCATGAGCTGGTTCAAGTGGTTCAAAATCCACTCCTCTCGCCTTTTGTCGTCTTTAGCTGACGGTTCGTAAGAGTACCGAGCTACATCCAAGAAATCGTTTTTCTGGAGACCAAGGCTTGAGGCAATGGCAGAGCATTCAACATGATAACCTGTTGTTGCACAAGCATCGTGATTGCTTTCGCATCGCTTAAATGTTGCGAATAGCTTGCTGTCGTCAAATGAACCCCCGAATGCAAAAGTCGAAGACTCAGTCCCCCCAGATGACCCTGCCACCAGGTAATTTTAGTATGAATCACAGCTGGGTTGTCATTGTACAACTTACTGGCTGTGACGATCTCGCCTTTCTTGATCACGAAACGACACCATCCACATCGCTTACTAACACAATAAGAAGGGAAAGGTATCAGAGGAGGTATGGGATTCACGTAATTCAATGCGTGCCATTCCCACTCTTGAGCTGATTCTTCCCACTCCAGATCCATGACTCTGTTGATTTCTTCTGTGCCTAGTCCACCAATGTCATCCATGTTTGAGGATTGTGGGAGACACAAGGGAACGAGGGGATTCAGCCAACCAACAAACTGCGCTGATGTAGGTAGTTATAACCCGAGCTGAGTCGCGATAATTGAATAACTCATCCTTTGAGATATCACGTGGTGCAGTCCAACGTAAGAAACCACCATTATAGCTGTAAACATGCCAAGATGATGGATGAATTGTTTGGCAAATAGAAATGGTTCGCCTCTACCGAGTAAGCTGACAATCTCTTACATTGGCGAGTCGCATGACTTCACGTGGCTTGGAAGTTTGACTTGCCGTTTCTTCCGTCCTGTCTTTCATTCTATCTATGTATCTATCTATCGTGCCACGAATTCACGAAATCAGTGTATTTCTACTGCTTTGCATGTACATTAAGTGGCACAGCTGTGCCAAGACATAAACCCCGATTTCCTATCACGGACCCTGAGCCGTGAGGCGTAGACTATATATGAATATCCGGCTGATCTTAGTAGACAAATAGGAATAGCTTAGATCAACATATTGTACTCTGAGTACAGAAGTGAAAGAGAAGGAAGTGACAAGTAAATAGTGGATTCGAAGTATTTGTATTAAACTTCAAGATTGTGTAAATTTCCCGCAATTGTTCAACAGATGTGAAACATTAGACCAAGATCTCAAACTCGTCGTCTTTACACGCGGGCCTGGAGTAGTAGAGATCGTGTTAGTGGCCGTGAAAAGTCTCAAGTAATGTCTTCCCAACATAAGACCCCTTTCCGTGAAGAGGTAGTCGCAATCATTGGCTCGCCACTTGAGGTCACCCTTCGCCCGTGGCTGGTTTTGAATCGGGTTCAAAGCACCGCATGGTAGCCGATCATGGATCTGCGTATAGTCGGGATTACACGGGGCATCTCCTGAACAAATCAGCCAGTTTGCCTGTCGTGGATGTCGACATGGCTTGGTGTGCGAGCATTCTAGAAACCCGTGCTTTCAGCCAGGCACCGTTTCAGTTCCAGGGTCAAGACAGTTTCTTTTGCATCATATCGGCCAGTTCATCCAATAGCTCGACAGTCTCGGCAGGGCTGGCAATCCAAGCCGTAGTTCCGACACTTCGTGCTTTGAAGTCATTGGAGCCAGCACTCAGGAACTGATCGCCTACGTGCAGTGTGTTCTCGCCACGAATAGCACCTCCGTTCTCTTTACTTCCAAACCATTGCTGGCAAACTGTCACACCCCAGCTCTTGTCACCAATGTCGACAAACACGTCGTTTCCACCGTTAAAGGCACAGAACGGTACACGGCGCGATTGACTTGCCACCGAGGGTGGGATGGGTGGAGAACTCGGGCGATGCTTAGTTGGCCGTTCTTCGCTGGAACCAAGGCTGCTAAGCTCGAGGATACGCTGAACGATTAATACAGTCTCTTCAAGACTTTCACGTGCGATACGAGTTCCTGGTTCCTTGGGAATGATTCCCACGGCCCGATCCTTGCGCATGATCATGGCAGGCAAATTAAGGTTGTTAACGCAATCACGGAGGGCACTTTCGGCAACATCCAGCAATCTTGTAATGTCAGCGTCTGACCATGAGGCCATTTCGGGAGTCAACCACTGAGTGCGTGGGACAGGAGCTAGTTTGTGAGGCGAAGAGGGCGAGTACTCGAACAAATAGTTTGCTTCACCTCCCATAATCACAATGTTCTGCTTCTGCAAAGGGTTCAGATCGTTGGACTCTGCAATGGCGTCAAGCAATCCGTGAAGGCGTTCGTAGTAGCGATCAGCAGAGGTATAACCGGCAGCTGTAACAATACCAATCTTGATGTTTTTGCGTAGAAGGTCTACCGCCTATTAGCTTTCAGCTTTCAGGCTATGACAACAAGCTTACCGAGAAGACGGGGAATCACAGGGCTTGTGGGCTCCAGGTTGAAACCATCATCGTACAGTGTCACATCACCATCAAACGTGGCTAGTTGCAGAGATCCATTGGTCACAGCCATAGACTGGGCTGAGTTTAGAATTTGGCGAACATCGTTGAAAGACGGAGCAACAAATCTTCGAGACGAAATATACCGTTTCCTGTCCTGGTACTTGAAAGCTGCTTCAAGGGGGAGGCGAGTGAAGAAGGGGCCCGCTGTTGGTATAAGCATCCGCAACTTTGACGGGAGTACACTATCATCTTGCTGGCGGCTAACTACTCGGGGTCAATACGTTGCTTTCAAAATGCAAGAGCGGATCCATACTGTGATCATCAATCATGACCTCTACATCACGCATGATCTCGGCATAACGACGGTGAGCTTCCTCAGCCATCTGTGTAACACTGGGGCCATCTCCAAACACACCCGTGGGCTGCGAGTACAGGACGAAAGGAACAGCTAGAAGACCTTTGATCCATTCTGAAATTTGTGTTAGTTTAGTTCGATATGGGTTAAGCATAAGCAGTAATGAGGGTGAGACATGTGATGCGGGGACGATATTGGGCGATGTGTCAAGATTCGATGATACATGTAGGTGCAGCATTTCTTTCGAAAGTGTAGGGAAATTTTGGTTGATCATACCGATAAATTGATCTCTTCGGTGTGTCTTGAGAGCATCTGTTTGCCATGATGAGCTTGTGTAGCCATGAGAGTTTGGGGGACAAAGGCAAGGAGTTGAGATTGAGGTTGATGTAGGGGTTATCCACGGTTGACTTACACTCGACACGGTAACGGGTAGTCATGGCTGGAGAGTAGCGAATGATTCAAAGTTAAAGTGAAAGTGTGTGATGAGGTCAGTGTAAAAAGTACGAGTTGTATAAGAGAAGAAGAAGAGGAGGATGAGGAAGAGGAGGAAGTAGAGGTTTGTGTTGGATAAGCTGAGGGGAGACGACAAGAGGCAAGACAAGACAAGACAAGACGGTGTGACTTGCCTGACCTACCTGGGTAAGGTAGACAAGGTAGGTACCTCCCTAGACTCGCACCTTCCCTGCAAAGGTCTCCAAATACGGGCGACGAATGGACGGGAGTCGCCGCGGCCTTGAGGGTTGGGCGGGGGACGCCGAGAATACCCCAAGCTGTAAAGGAAAAGCTATTTGATTGGTTCGGGATATTGACTGAACCCCTGCACTACGGCACGGCATTGATATGCACTTTATACCAAGATAAATCGACATACCCTAGACTGCCCACGATCCCCGTTTGTCTCTCATTCACATGAATATTGAGATACCATGTCGTATCAGGGAGATCTCTCCAAGTCAGCTTCATACCAAAAGAAGTAACGTCAGGTCTTGACACTACACAAACGGTACATCTCATACTCATTCCTCACCGGGATACTGACATCATCCTAACGAGTGAAACCAATTGTTTTCCAACTATAAGCACGGCCTCAATGTCGATCAACACGGTCGAGAGAACTAAAACCTTCGTTGTCAGGTGGGCGACAGAAGATATATCTTTCAAGACTTAGGCTATCATAATAAAGTAGCCTAAGTGCTAGTCTAAGCTATCAATAGGTGACCAACTTATTTCGTCCCTCATGATTTCGGCAGCCAATTCTTCTGACACCCTGACAGGCTGTGTACGTCTTCAGTGGCTAGCTGAAGCTACTAATGCATGTCTTACATTAATGTCAATAGTAAACAGCCTCAAAAACCTGTTCAAATGGTACAGGACGGGCTGAGACGCGGTGGAACACAGGAGAGTCGACCAAAGGACATAGCAACCTGATGGACATAAAAACCCTTCATCTGCTCCTCTGAGCTTCACGGCATTTCTCAGTTTCTGGTCTGATCTGTTGTGCCACATAGCCCGAGAATGATGCTACTGGCCAATTTATTCCGATAAAGGCTAAAGAACAACTTAGGAATACTGCGATCAAGAATCTTTGTGTAGTCGGTATCCGTGAAGAGATGAAGGCAGAACTTGGGAGTTCTCTCCCACCAGGGGACAAGCATGTAAGTCCAACCCCGAACATCTAGAAACTTCAATAGCTTACACCGCTCAAGGCAGTCAGTGTGTATATACCAACATGGAAAGACACAGTTGCATGGGCAAGAAGAGAGCCCGACCTGATCTCTCAGTTGAAGACCGGCTACCCTCGATTCTTCGTTCCGCTTGTCGTAGGTCAGCTTGCTGAACAACTACTTCAGCGAACCTTTTTGGAATCCACTTCAGACGAGCTTCTGCCTGAGTTGAGAGGTTTGTTGGCTGAGCCTGGCAGATCAGCCATGTTATTACCAGCAAGTCATCATGCAAGGATGTGCGAGGAGTATTTAAACGCACAAGATAAGGGACAGACGTTTGTCTTGCAAGCCGACTTCAATAAGGGGGTTAGATTTGCGAAAGACTTAACCAAGAAGTGCACCCTTGACGAGATATATTTAGTAGTCTATCCACGAGGACTGGCTGTGGAAGCCAAAGCATTCTGGCAACACACCGGATTTGGAGTCTCGAGTCGGCGAGCCACGTACTGGTTGGAAAATGCACCCTCCCTGAACCATGCTAGAAGGTCATATATAGGTCACCTCCCAGACGAAGAAGCCTCGGAATCCAAACTTGAGATACAAAAGCGAATTGTCAACTTGTTCAGCACCGATACTAATAGGCTGGATGTGGATGATGTCTTCCTTTACCCGAGTGGCATGTCCTCGATAAGTCATACTGCGGACACCATTCAACATCTCAATACAGATGGAAAATCGACTGTCGCAATTTTCGGGTATGTAGACCTGGAGTTGGGACTTGGTACTCGACCTAACAGTGACACAGATTCCTTTATGTCGATACTTTCAAAGTTCTAAGCAAGATCTACGGCTTCAACTGCAAGCTCTACGGTGCTACTCCATCCGATCTAGCTGCTCTCGAGGCAGATCTTGCTGATGGACTTCAGCTATCTGCTCTCTTCACTGAGTTTCCAGGCAACCCGCTCCTCGGCTCAGCAGACCTTGAGCGTCTACAAAGGCTCTCCATTAACCACGATTTCTTGTTCGTGGTAGACGACACGGTCGCTACATCAGTAAATGTCGGAATTATATCGTACTGCGATGTTGTCTGCACGAGTTTGACAAAGATGTTCAGCGGTAGTTGCAATGTCATGGGTGGCAGTGTAGCGCTCAACCCACAGTCAAGGCTTTTCCGAACTATGAAGCAGCTTTTGAAGGACGGATTTTCTGATACATATTTTCCTCTGGATGCAATAGTCATGAAGGAGAACAGTGCTGATTTTGAAGAACGAGTTATCACGGCAAGCGAGAACGCGGAACGAACGGTAAAGATACTTCGTAACCATACATCGATCGAACAAGTATATTATCCGAAAGGCAACCCAACTCAAAACATCTACGAAAATTACAAGCGACCAGGAAAGGGCTACGGTTATTTGCTCTCTATTCGCTTCAAGACACCAGAAGCCGCGATAGCGTTCCATGATGCACTGGACGTAGCCAAAGGCCCAAGCTTGGGGACCAACTTCACTCTCTGCTGTGCATACACACTCTTCGCACACTTTTCCGAGCTAGACTGGGCGGGAAAGTATGGTGTAGTTGAACACCTGGTTCGGGTCAGCGTCGGGATTGAGAGTCAAGAGGCTTTGGATAAACTTGTGAAGGCAGCATTAGATGCAGCTTTACATGCCATTGGAACGAGAGAAGGGTGTAGCAATACGACTGGTAAGTTGTGATATATGTATGGACAATGATCAGATAATGAATTAGTTTCGACTGCGTCAAATATTATGTATGACATTGGTACCATAAATCTTAAGAGGACCGTTCGCCCTGCTGGAAGGGTTGATCTTGGCATCGTATCTGTTTCAAGATTTAATTTCCAGACACCCGGTAATAGGGTTAGTGATATCGCCAAGGATAATCTCGTTAGTAGGGATTCTCATGGAGATCCGTGATTGTACGTAGGGCTGACATGGGCTATTCCTTGACTTGTATCCGCACATTCAAGGCCATCCTTCTGCAGGAGCACCATATCTTCCTGGCCTCTTACTTTGTGAATGGCTGGCTTCTGGTTTGTATGCGAAGAAACACTGGTTAGATAATGCAAACAATACGTCTGCGCAAGATGACTCGGCAAATTGGGCAAACGAGATGTGCTTGCTCATACTACCCAACGACATCGCGTAGTTCAGTTGCATCGAGCAGACCCAAGCTACATCACCGGCCGTGCCGTCGACTAGACTCCCGACAATGACCAGTCGTCTAGATCTTCTCAGCTGGTATAAATCACCATAGTAATACTGCTGATAACCCTCTCAGTTGGAAGACCCGATATGCTTCTACCACGGTTATACTGTTCAACAAGATCTCAGTCGAAAGGCTGAATGAGAAAGGCCTCTTCAGAAGTTGTCTGTTTCTGGGGGCAAGCAACTACAATAAACCCGATAGGCGGCCTGGCGTCTCAGCCGGTGTGTGGCTGCAGTGGAACGGCGACATAACAAACGAGTTTCGTACAAGACGGTCGAGTGATCATGTTCCCTTTGTGGCCAACGCCTTCATATTACCGTGGAATATCTTGGCATCACTGTTCATAGGTAGAACGAGCTGGTCTGAATCTGGAACTAATTTTTGAATTTACCTTTTGACTATCTTGATTCGAGGGCTGCAGCCATCTTCAGTCACCCTCTCAAATCTCTTCTCTCTTGTCTGATGGTGCCATCGTTTCTTTTCGTATCTGTCGTGCTCTCGTCGCTTCCTGTCGGCGCTCCTTTGCCATCATGATAAACACCTCGTCAAATAACCCCCCAACCAGCTATCCTATGCCAATCATACCCACGGCACTCTTTCGAAAGGTCCGCCACTAAATGGGTTCGTCCATCATTGTTTGCACGTTCTAAAATCTGTTTCTTTTGATATGGGCTCAACACGTCTCTTCGTCTCCGGGGAATCTTTACTCCTGCCCTGACATGAAAGGAGAAGGGGATATAACAAAGGGGGTAGAAATAACTTCAATAACTTATTTTCTCTCAACCATCAAGTCCGCCACATTAGCTGGCACCTCCGTTCTGTGCGCCTAGGCTGGCAGCCATGGCGGCAGCCTGCTGCTGGGCGAGAAGCTGTGCTTGCTGCGCCTGTTGGGCCTGCTGCGCAGCAATCTCTTCGGCCTTGACCATCACGTTCTGAATAACATTCTGGTCATCAGCTGTAAGATGCCCGGCCAAACCGCCATAGAATTGGGGTTGCTCTGCTTGCATTTCTAAACAAAATTAGCGATGTGCTGTTGTAAGTGCGCATTCGACCTACTCATTAACGTGTTACGGAAGAGCTGGTAGGGTTCAATCTTGTCGAGCGGTGACTCGAGTAGAACAGAATCCTCGCCGAGATCATCTTCTTCAGCGTCATCGATAGCTCGGCTGAACTTTTGGGCCTGGTTTTGTATTAGCAATGATCACGAATACCACAATTATTGCGTGTTCAACTTACCTCCTCGTTGAGGAAATTAAGGTAAGCAGTGCTCTCGTCCTTGGACTCAGCCGTCTCGCCGGTCTCTTCTTCCTCTTCGGCGTTCCAGTTGGCCTCATCATCATCCCACTCATCCTCCTCACCATAATCGTAAGTAGACTCGAGATGGAAGTCATCGCGCAGAGCCTCGTCGCGGTCTGTAGTTTGTTAGTTTTAAATCATATCCAAACCTCCATCAAACTTACTCTTTTGGGCAGCAGGGAGAGAGCGGAACAGCTCAGTAATGCCCTGAAGCAATCTGGGCCAACCAACAGACACACTTTGCGGGACGTGCTCAGGGTTGAGGCTAAGAAGAGCTGAGATAGCAACGATGCACAACTTCTTATCGTGGACACGAGTGAAAGCTGTCATGCTGCCAAACCAGAGGCTGAAGAAACGGTTTGTCCAGCCCTTGTTCTCAAGAACCTGGAGTGTGAGAAGAGGATTGTAGTGAATTGAGTTAATCACCATCTCCATCAGGTGAATGCGGTAACTCTTGACCTTGATATCCTCGTTGGCTAGAATAGTCATGGCAATGTTGATAAAACCTTCAACGCAGCTATCAATCTGGCCCTTCAAGCTAAGCATCATGGCCTCTGCCAACTTGCAAGCACATATTCTCTCGACCCCACCCTGGATACTATCGGTGAACATGTCGGCAACCATGGAGTAAAGGGCTTGAGTATACTCGGGCTTCTGAGCCAACTGCGGAGCACCAAACTGAACAAAGTTGTCCAGGGCTGGCAGCATATCCTCGAGGTAGTACTCAGCACCAGCCTTAAAGGTAGTGTGAATCAGCTCAAAGGCCTGCCACATAGTGGGAGAGATGGACTTGGCGGCGAATGTGCAGCTATCGATGATCTCAAAGACTTCGTTATAAAGATCATAAAGCTTATTCTCCAGGGTCACCTTGATGACAGGCATGAGAACAGCCTCGATATGGAGCAGGACATCGGGAGTGCTCTCAAGAGTGAGGATCAAGGTACCAATAGTTTGCAAGACACCAAGGGCGGTGATGCTCTTGTCATCGTATTCGTTGTAAAGCTCGCCATCGTCGCCAACCTTGCTCTCTTTCTCGAGAAGCTCACGAACGATCCTCATGTAGGTATCTCGGAGCTGTTCGCTGAGAGCCACTGCGAAGGGGGTGAGCTCAGTAGCAAAAACCTCGACGAAATCCTCCATGACGTTTGCGAGCGCATCGATATCGGCTTCGTTGGCGAGCTTGAGAAGCTGCTGCATGATGGTGGGGATATTCTGCTGCATGCTCGTTCGGATGATGTCGTGTCGGATAAGAGGCTGAAGAGCGAGCGCGGCGGTGACACGGACGGGGAGGGCAGGATCGGCCATGCAGTCCAGGATGTGTCGGTAGATAGTGAGGAGATTGTTTTGATCCTGGAAGTTAAGCTGCTCAAATTTCTCGATGGTGTCGCAAGCGCGAGCACGGAGATAACCCTGCGAGCTAGTAAAGTCAGGGAAAACATAACGAACAAGGAAGTATTCAACCTGGTCCGCAATGGGGCTCTTTTTGCCCAGGATAACAGGGGCCAAAGTAGCGATCATGCGCAGGGCACCCTCCTTGGCAATGTGATTCTTCTTGTCATCTTCGGCCTGCTCATACTCATTGACAACGGCGTTAACAAACTTGAGGATCTCGAAAGTCTCCTTGCGGCGGTTCTTGGTGAGGTTGACGAGGAAGTTTGTGGCTGCGACATCAGGAGCGGACGCCTCCTCAAAGTAGTTGAGCTTTCGGTGAAGGTACTCATCGGGCTCATCCTCAAATTGCTCGACATCCTCCTCGGTCAGACAGAGGACGGGGAAGACGAAGTGAGTGACCAGGTTGGTAAGGTGAGGCTTCAGGTGTGCCCACATCTCCTTTGGACGAACTGACTCGTCGAGGAAAACTAGAGTGTATGAAAGACAAGGCCTGCTGAGCCAAGAGGTTTTGGCGACCCATTTCTCGATCTCTTGGAGGTAGTGCTTGAGAATTTCGGGAGCAATGTTCGCAGTGAAGTCCTTGGCGAAAGCAAGCGCTTCTTCGCCTTTGCCTGGGCTGGCAGGGTTGCCGTGTCTGAAACCACCATGTTAGTGCTAATTCACCAATGCCGAGAAACCCAGGGTAGTCGTACCGAATGAAGAGACGGTTCAGGTTGAAGAAAGCCCATTTCTTGGCCTTCCACCAGTGATGCTTCTCGCGCTCGTGCTGGTCGCCCTGCATGGCACTGGCAGGGCAGGTCTTGGAGACGGTGTGAAGGAAAACAGTACACCAAGCGATGTTGACGTCGCGCTGTCGCAATGTGGGGGAAAGTTCCAACTGCGAAGAACATCAGTATATCTTTTGTTGAAGAACATTAGCAATGTTTCATTAGAAGCGTACCCATGTCGCATGCTTATAGGCCTTCAAGGCAAGGTGAAGCATTTCGCCAGCCTCATCACTCTCCTGGTTCACCAACTCGTTACAGATAGCCAAAAGACGAGGGAAGCTTGCCTCCACGATCTTATCAAAGTGTTGTCGGTCGTCGGAATCGGTCGACTTATAACGGAAGGCACGGCAGATGGCAAGTAGACACTGCAGACCAGCAAGAACGGAGCCTGTGTTATTCGTATTCAGGAGTTCGAGTGTGAAATCCATAAATCTTGGCCAACGAGCGGGGAAGTCATATTGAAGGATTCGCTGAAGGACGGGGATGAGCTGCTGGCGAACGAGGCCTTCGGAGGCAGCAAGAATCGGCAGAAGGCGGTCTCGCACACGAGCCTTCTCATCTTCGGGGATTGGGGTGGACGGGGGCTCGGTGGAGTAACCCTCATTGTTGTACCATGAGCGGTTGACACGGTTTTTGACGTAAATTACGGCTGGAGGATGTGTTAGAGTTGGACCAACAGGCGGGTAAAGTTTGGGAGAGGGGCATGAATCTTGGATCAACATACTCGACAGGCGAACGCTAGCCTCCTGTTCGGCTTGTAGAATATCGAGCAGACATTCGAGGAAACCGGGCTGTTCTTCGATCTAGACATTGCACCAATGTAAATCAGCATGTTTGTTCCTTTCGTGATTTGAGGTTGGCGCAAGGGAAGGGGAGGTGAGCAGTAGCAAGTGGGCGCAGAGGAGATAGAAAGCGGCAAGGCCATGCAAGCCAAGCGATGATGCCGGTATAGCAGAGCAGGTGGCTATTCACAATCCCCAGCAGACCCCAAGCAAGCACAACAAAGGCGTTCCCTTGACACACCACACAAGAGGTGAAGACAAGACGCACCGATTTTAACTGAATCTCAGCACGCCTTCGGCTGTCTGCATCAGGGTCCAAGCTAGCGGCGAGCAAGGACCTCACAGCGGCAGTATCCATGGTGAAGGGTGGATATATATAGAGAAGTCGACGTCGAGGCCGAAGAGAAATGGGAGTGTGAGGTAGAAAGAAAGGCGGACGAAAGAGGCGGAATCAGGATCTGTCAGGTCTGGATAAGAATGGCGAGCGGCGGATGGCGGGGCATGGATCTAGAGACAAGCCAAAAAGCACAAAGTCCACCTCAGCTAGTTCACAGTCGGAAATAGAGGGCCACGAGCAAATGCAGATGCAGATGCAGATGCGATCTCGAGTCGAGTTGGGGAATCCAAGGTATTCGCCTCAAAAAGGAAAAAAAGGTCAAAAAGACTCTTTCTCTGTTTTCAACAAGACAGAATTTCTTTTTTGCTTCCCTGTTTTCCTTTTGCAAGAGCCGGAACTGGAAATACTAGGTCAGGTCCCGATGGACGATGCCAGAAGCCCAAAAAAGTTGTAGTCGGGAGAAAGTAGCACCAGGGCCGTCCAGTCCAGGTCCAGTCCAGGGGCTCAAAAATTGGGAAAGATGGGTTTATTGGGGGTTCTGATTGGGGACTTGACTAAGGTAGGGCTCCAGTTCCAGGTTCAGTCCAGTCCAGTGTCTGTCTACAGTACAGGATAGTCTATAGGGTGCGAAAGAAAAGAAAAAAAAAAGAAAGAAAAAAGAAGAAAAAAGGAACAAAAGTCAGTCAACCGAAGACCATACAAATTAAAGTAATTATTTCGTCTTCTAGACTCAAAGTTTTTCGATTCCCCGAGAGATTGTGGGACGTACAGTAAGTAATTCGGTCACTCGGCAGCGGAAGCTGGAGACGGCGTCGGGGACGGAGTCGAAAAAAACAGGCGCACACTTCTTTTTGACTTTTCAGTGGGTCTAGGTCCGGGTGGTGTTTTTTTTCTTTTCTTTTTTTAATTGTTCACTTCTTTTCGGTAGATGATGAAATCTTGGTAGGGATATCCATATCGATGGATCACATTCACAGTACAGAGTAGTTATTGCCAAATGCAATCATTACAAGAGCTCTCTCAGGTTCAACAGACCAAACCTCGAGTCAAAAGCAGGTCAACCTATTGAACCAATGAATGAGATACCTCACGATGCACCAAATCTTGGCGTCTTGACCAAGTACTGACTGAGAAAGAGAGAGAGACTCAACATACCACGAACAAAGCACGCCGTTACTGACGATCACTCCATGTCGCTTATAATGCCCTGACAACCACTGAAATAATCCCTAAGTCATTATACATTAGATGTTCTATACCGAATTATGCCTTATCCATTACTTGGTGATTCACAAAAGTCGGTCACATGGAACAACAAAAGACCTACCTATACTATATCCATCGTATGAAACAACAGCATAAAATGGCCAAAACAAAGATTTTTTGTTATTATTTTGTTTTAAACAAAAAAAGACCAGTCAGATCAAAGGGTCCAGCACCCATCAACTTTAGTGCCCCGCCAAATTCCCCCTCACCGCTTTTGGTTTATCTAGAATCTTTAGTCTCTAGGCCTACCTAGTCTAATAAATTGCTGCAGATTGGTCCCTCATATTGTCTTGTCTTCTCCTTCAATTCTTTCAGTTGTACGCAAGAATGTGTACTAATATACAGTCCGAACTCTGGACTAGCTCTGCCTTAGAAAGATGGGGTTCACTCATTGCTACCAAGAAAAGCCATACATGACCTCTGGTCCGTCTTTCGACCTACAAGAGAGGAGACATGGACGAGTCGCAAAGGACCCTCCCTTCTAAACTATACCTGGCATGTAGCAGTAGTCTATATGCTGAATCAGCAACAGACGAGATAGCAAGTCGTCAGTTTAAGTATATCATGATAGATGGCATATGCTAAGGCATGCTGCATCTTTGTATCAGTCTCGGGGTGTTTTACCGCCACATATACAAAGTCATCATTTCGCCCTGTACGAAGAGTATCAAAAGCATCCGTTAGAGTAGGGCGGTAAACATGTCGATAGACTAATATTGAGCGAACAATTTATCTTCCCTCAGGTTTTGACCCAAGAGGTATCCTGGTCAGATGTTGGGGTGACAAGGCATAGATCAAAGCCCAGTAGACAGAAGTGAGACATGTCTAAGTCCAATCAATGGTCACATGAATCTAATTGATGTACCCATGCGCCATGTTTCTCGTTGCGAGAGGTTGGCTGAAGTTAATAAGGACGTTAGTGACAATAGTGTCAGCTATCAGCTGTCTCAGTGGCTGCCACTTTCACGAGCTGGATATCAATGGATGTTACCGTACAGCACCCATAGAAGAGCATACGGGTAATGCATGTAAGACGAATTGGCTCATATCTCCATCCATTCCCCCGCCTTTCCTTTCTCATCTGGCGGTTTACTTCATCGACCCGAATCTGCCCTGTTTGCGAAAGTCTTTACTATCGCTTATACAATACAAGATGGCATCACCAACTCAGCCACTCAGAAAAGGCGCGTATGCTCCTTCAGGCCCTGATGATATACGAGGCCCATGTCCTCTTATCAATAGTCTTGCAAACCACGGTTATCTCCCCCGGGATGGGAGAAATGTGCGTGTCGAAGAAGTGTTGGCAGGGATGGATGCCATCGGACTCTCCAAGCCCCTTGGTGCCGCCTTCGCCAATCCCATCTTCCAAGAGCGTGCGCCCTCAAAGTTTCACAATGATCCGGTTATTGAGAGATCTTTCCTTCAAAAGGTGTGGCAGACTGTCACTGATCCGTGGTCGGTAATGGGAAGATTCGGCATGCGGAAGCCAGGCCAGGTTGACTCTGATGGTCATAGAGTTTTGAACTTGGATCAGCTCGGGTTGCCCAATGCGGTTGAGCACGATATATCTTTGACCCGTCGTGATCACCAACAAGGCGACAATATTACCCTCCAAAAGGATCTCGTCCAAGACCTGCTTGCCAGCTCAAAGGATGGCAAGGTCATCACCGTCGATGATCTTGTTGAATTCCGCAAGAAACGTATTGCAAGGCAGAGAGCGGATAACCCTAATGTCCATTATGGTCCATTTGAGAATGATCTTGCGTGTGCCGAGATTGCACTGATACTGAACGTTATTGGCACTGGAGATAGTGTTGAATGTAGCTATGCCAAGGCTTTCCTACAAGAAGAAAGGTTACCGATCGAGGAGGGTTGGAACAAGAGATCCTTTGGTATAGTTGCTTTGATCACAGAAAGGAACAAAGTCAGAAAGATGGCAGGGGTAGAGTTTAAGCCTGAATGAAAGAGTTGGTGGTAGGGGACTTGCGAAACAATGGTCTCTTTATTTAATTATGTTGAATTATTCCATTCTTTGTTTCGTTGGTAAGCTATTTACTTCCTGTAAATAAATATACCAAGGTATTGTCCGTGGCAGATACCAAGTTACAACTCTTCTATAGTTCTTATAAGACTATATATCAAACGTTTCTCGTACTCTCAGGCAAATTACATCTTCTACCGAGGTAAGCAGTCATCTGTATATGGTGATACTTGACAGTCTCACTCAAAAACTCGCACCTTCTTGTTCTCTAAACTCAAGACAGTATGAATGGTTACGAATAGATCGTGACGGGAGGCTGCAGTCACACCGACCGATCCAGGTTTGGGCGAGCTCCTTGATTGTCTGACTGAACCCGAGTCCACTTCTCATCTCATGCACGTCTCCGGATTGTCCATTGCCAGCCATGGTTTTCATGAATCAAGGAAAAGTAAGCTCCCATATCAGCGGCCTGTTACTACTGGACAAGCCACAAGCCTGTGTTTGAGCTCACGCACGCACCCGTCTTGCCCTTCCACTCAGCGTTGTATGTTTTCGTAGGATCATTAAAGGAAATTATAACAGCACAAACCTTTAATCTTGCAACCGGACGAGTTTCCTCCCAGAGCCAGCAACGTCGAACAAGAAGGTTGCTGTGCGGTTACACCTGTACCTCCGCACAAGGTCTGTCATCGACTACAGCATCTGACGAATCCTCAGTCAGACATAGTGGCTTGATTTGCGCTGCAATATCCTGCCTTGCATTGTTTGCTTTGTCCATGTAACTCAATCGAGTAACAGAGCCGCAGTCGCAAAATGACTTGTCCTTGCATTTGAGAATTCGAGGAAACTCGAAAGAAGAAGCGCCGATAACAACAGAGGTAGGTGTCCCTTGAATCAGAATAGGCTATTGCATGTCAAGATCGAATTGTACACCACTCCCGCCGTTGTCAACACCACAAACAGGCCAAGTCCGAAGCAGTGCTGCTGCTCTCCCTTGCTTTCGGACACCCGCAGGCCTCGGGGTTGAAACTGCCCTAACAATAGTTTTCATGCCATGATATGAGCGGGTTCTCACAGGACACCAGATGACCCTCTGCATGAGTTCAGTGAGTTGTCTTTGGTACGTCCATTCTTGATGAGTCTAGTCTGCTATTATAAATGACTAGGTATCTCCAAACTAGATGCAGACTTCACAGCTACCTAGCATTGGGATTTGAAGAGCTATCCCATCTTTACATCGACCGTCCTTGTCACCATGATCTTGCCAGTAAACTCCGAGACTGCTCAGACGATCCTGGGTGATTTCGTGCCTGCGGTATCCGTCTTCAACCCCGAGCCATCTCGCTATCAAGTCTTTCACATTCAGCATGCCCCTGGCTCCCATAAGATCATCATCTCAACCAGCTCCTCCGGACCAGCTGGTTACCTTTACTATGTCCCGGATGTCTCTCTTCCAGACCATCCACAGACTGCACTGCCTCTCATGATCGATATCCTCAATTCTCCTGATCAAATTGGCAACATTCACGAAAGTCAATACGTCGGCTCTATCGCATCTCAGGACCTCGAGCGTGTGAAAACCGTGATAAGTGACCGCTCGAGGCTACTCGGCCCCCAGGGCTTTGCTCTTCCTCCCAATGAACCGATCCTTTGCGAAGGTTGGGTCAATGTGGTTATCACAATGCTTCTTGATGATGGTATTCTTGCAGCACCTCCTCCGGAACCTGCCACAGTACGTGAGCACAGGCTTCCCAGACACCATCACACGGCCCATTGTATTCACCAACGACTTTACTCCCATCATCCCTACAAGCGTCGAAGCCGTCAGTCCGTGGATCGGAGTTGACATAGGCAAACTGAGACGTTTCTTCGGAATGGCAACGTTGGTTTGTCAGGCTGGTTAGAGCCTTGGCGTTTCATCTGTGAACTGGCTGAAGGCATTTCGTTTATCTCATTCGAAGGCAAATAGGCATGTTTGATGATGACGGCCGACCAACTCTTGTATTTCTCAACATACTTTTTGCAATAATGGTAGTCCATAGCCCGCATCTCTCCCACATTGGTCCAACTGAAAATAAAAAATAAAATAAAAATGAAACGACCTCTTTTGACTCCTTGTATCTCCAATAAACAAAAAAGCTGACAGGAAAGCACAAGTGACAATGAAACAGAATAACAGGTCGAAGGCCAAAGAGTATATATCCGTGGATCCAAGGCGAAAAAAAAAAAGAAAAGAGAAGAGAAAAAAGACATTCAGACAAAACTTTCGCCAATAAACCCCATCGATCTTCCTTCGGGATGCTGTCCGGTATTGCCAGACCAAGGTGTGGAGATCCAATCTCGATTTTAATGGCGTCCACCTCTCCAGTTTCGAGAAAATCCAGTGGGTGACATGACCGAAAGAAGAATATAATGTGTTGATCGCAAATGATGTGGTGTCGTTCATAGTTGGTGTGATATTGAAAAGGTCATCTGCAAGGAAAGGGTTCTGCAGTCCCTGAAAGCCGACGTATCACGAGTACCAAAGGGCCAGTGAGGTGTAGCAAGAAATCCAGGTATGAAAAAGTTGATCAAGTCCAGAGAGGATTCAAACAAGCCTGAGTCTAATGCGAACAGGAATGGATTCGGCAGAAACCAGAGCAACAAGCAACCCGTAGCGCATGCAATAGTGTAGCAAATTGCAGTCCGAGGTGGCCGAGTGAGAATGATTCCAAAGGAGTGGTCATTGAATCACCTTGTTTGCATGTTACCTTGACTCCTGTGCAATGGCATGTTTTGACTTTTGTTTGATCTTGATTCCAAGCGACTCAATGCGGGCGCAAATGAGTGCCAGTATCGTCAATGACTAACTTGAACCGACCTCGGCTGAGGTTGGTAAACATCCAGACAATAGTACAATCCCGGTGAATTTGGTCCTTTCCTTGGTAAAGTATAGTAGAGGCTATCGCCAGTTGGTTGTCCCAGGGTAAGTCACGTATATCCAGGAAGATCCAGAAGTGTGTCCAAGAATAAATATACGCGCACCTAGCTGCTTCAGTCAAGTCTGGCGAGTCAGTGTTTTTGCGATTCATCAAGACAAGATCCATGGAAAGTCCATCAGTGGAAGGAAACGTGAGAGTGAGGGAACAGGGGATGCAAAAGATCCTTTTGAAAAGGTTGGCTAATATATACAAGCTCGTTCGAACTCACCTTGCTGTCCAGATGCCGGCCTCTGCCAATAATTATTTCAATAAACGCCGCGTCTCGACGATGGTTTACATCGAAGAATCCGAGGGCCAAAGACATTGGAGGAAAAGAGCATGAACCAGCCAGATCCAGGTAGGACGGAAAACAGAATACTTCCCCTGAGGGCGAATCCGGACAGCAAGGCCATGACATGAGACACCACCCCAAATCCACCTGGTGAGGGATGGCTCCCTTTCCTTTTCCATCCCAGCGCCGTATCCCAGTGTAAAACGTATGCAGCATGGTCTCATCCGTATGGCAATAATGTGCGTAGTCGATGAGGTCGTAAATCCAGGTAAGGCTCATCCACAATGCATGGTCGTCATCAAAAGTAAAGAAAAAAAGGCACCAAGGGTATGCGTCTCAGAGAGGTCCGGTTCGTGTATCCAGGGCATCATCGATAGCAAGAATAGTTGGTACGTCCAGGGTATTATCGACTCCAGGGAATCCAGGTTCGTAGATGACAGAATCAATCTCCAGAAGGATGGAATGAGATACCTTTCCAGTGGGAAACTCCTGTTGAGATGCAAACTTGCAACTCGGTGATGGCACCAGCCAAAGAAAAGAAATCTGAAGCCTCTGAAGGGGTCATATCCGGAAGAAACAGAAAGAGGAAAGAGTCGTTCCAGTGGAAAAAAAAAATTAAGCCGTACTCCATGTAATCCGGTCATTATGCAGAAATCATCACACTCGCGAAAACGTCGGGGCGTCTCGTCAAGCTCAGGCAAAAAGGCAGGGCACAAAGATCCGGCCTTGGTACTCCGGAAACACACCTTTTACCGGCGGCTAGAGCGATGGTGACGGTCGGAGCTATGCCTGTCGCTCTCTCGTTCACTACGTCGGCCGCTGGAGGTGCCACTGGGATTTGTTTGAGTATTTGTTGGTGTCGCGGAAGCGCGAGCACGGGGGGTTTCTTCATACTGTGAGGCCTGGGTATATCCTTGGGCTGGTTGACCTGCTAGAGCTCGATAATTAGTACCTCATCCTTATGGGAACTTGCCCAACGGGTCCTCCACTATACGCACCACGACCATAGAAGGGATCCTGGGGCTGCATTGCGTAGCCCGCAGGAGGAGCCTGACCTGAATATTGGTAAGCAGCAGTGGCCGGGTAACCGGGTTGCGAAGGTGCGGAAGTGGCATAAGCCTGCTGCTGCGCGGCGGCGGCGGCAGCTGCCTGGTTAGCAAAGGCATCGTATCCTCTGGGCCTCTGGTTGGTTCCGACATCCACATAAGGGCTCTGGCCAGCCTGATACGGTGCGTTCATGACGGCAGCTGCAGGAGTAGAGCCAAACCTAGAATCCGCTGGGGGAGGTGATTGCTGAGCTTGTGTATAACCGGCAAAGCCACTACTTGAGCCGCCATAAGACTGGCTGTATGAACCAGCGGCACCAGTGTAACCGGGAGCACCTGTTCCTGGGTACCTGGGTCCATCAAAGCCAGAGTCACGAGCGTAAGGATCGGTCGAGTAGGGGCCCTCGGTAGGACCGTGGTGCTGACGCGACTGATGCGTCTCCGAGTAGCGGTATTGCACTACAGGTGAGTTAGATGAGTGTCTCGGCGGTACGCCAACGTTTCTCGAGGCAATAGTACCTCCGGAGGTATTGCGTGAAGTCTGCGCACGCCTTTCACTGTCCCATCTTGCAGAATCCGCTTTTAGGTCCTCAATCATAGCCTAGAGGGGCACGGTTAGTTAATATTCGAGTGCAGATGCCATGATACAAGACTCACGGTTGTTAGATTTCTGTAGGCAGTGATATAGTAGCCTTGCACGGCCTGGCCTGTCTGAGGGTTCTATTGTGATGAGAATGTGAGCCATTTGTTCCATCGTCATGGCGGGGTTCACTATGACTGAAGGCGTACCTCGTAGTGACCGGGACGCACGAGAGCGTCGTTGCCCAAATAACGGCAGATATCGGCGGAGATGACTTCACGGTCGATGCCATCGCGAGGGACGAAGTATTCGTTTTGTCGTCCAGTACCAGCACTGGCTGGGGGAGGGTTTCGGGATGCTCTCGACATGTTGATGTGTGGGGAGGATACGGCGGATGAACAAGTTTGGTAAGATGAAGAAGAGGAGATGGGAGAGAAGGTCGACAGAAGAGCGGGAGAAGAGGAGATAGACCCGGGGATGGGGGAGGAGGGAGACGACGTGGAGAGAGCTGAGAGGGTAGAACAGGCAGAAAGTGAAGAAGCGGGAGGGTGAGGATGAGGAGGAAGAAAAGGCGAATGGCGGCGGTGGGCGGTGGGCGTATCCTGTGGGTCTACACAATCTATTGGCTGCAGTGGTGGTGGTGCTAGGCGCTGACGAGGGGTTTTCCCACTGGTAGACTGACTTGCAGGAGACCGAGAGGCCAGCAGACGTCTGCTGGCACTAGCACTGTTGCTTGAGCTTGAGCTTAGGTTGGAACTGGACCGGCAGTGGGATAGATTCTGCTGACGGCGAGACGTCGTTGGTTGGAAGCGTCGTCTCGAGGTTGGTTTTGGTGGAGTTGCAGGAAGAGGCAGCGGAGGAGGAGGGGCCAGTCCAAAGGCAGATGTTGCTGGTGCTGATGCCGGAGGTGAGGGAAAGGGGAAAGAAAAGGGTAGTGGTGGCGAAGAGCATGCGGGAGGTTGGTGATGCTGGTGCTGATGCTGGCCAAAGCTGAGAGGTTGAGGTTGCTGGTGAGTTGATATTGATGGGTCGTCACCCGGAAAACCCTGATAATGTTGGGCGCGGTGATGTTCTTGGTGGAGCTGGTTCTGATTTTGCAGCAAGCCAAGATAGTACAAGCTGGGATCACCCGGCTGTTCTAGGCCAGGCGGGGATTGTGCTAATATTCCGTCTATTGATGATGGTTTCTCTCCCACGGGTTGCTGGGCTGTGAATGAGTCGGCTGGTTCTTGTCTGGGACTGTCCGTGACGGAAGCTTGTATCTCACTTTGACCGAACCCAACACCAAAATGCGGGATCTGCAGCTGCCGCTGCTGGTCTGGTGCTTGGGTGCCCTGATTCTGGTCCTGATCCTCACTAGCCTGGTCCTTGTCAGTTCCGCGCTGCCAACAACCCTGCATCAAGTGGCGACCTATTTTGGTGGACCGTTTGACTGCCCTGTTACCGAAGCCAGATACGGTTGGCACGCCTGAGGCTTCCGGAAGTTGTTGCGCGTGCCCTACAGTGCCTTTCCTGCCTTGCCGGGCTGGGTTCTGGTCTCGACGTTGGGCTTGGGTTTTAGCGGTGACTGATGACACTTGGGCACCGCGGGAGGCTGGGCGAAACACTTTGTTCGAAAGAGAGAGTGAGGCCTTGTGCTTCGGTGCCAGTTCTTGACTTTCTTGTGACTCTTGAATCAGACGGTTTCTGGCTGGCGAGTCACAGCGCAGCCCACCGTATGCCAGCGGATGATCAATGGTTGCGGTGGCGGCCACGCCGAACGTTGCTCGCTTGTTGTTGATTGTTTATGGTACTGGTAGCTGGATTGTCTGCACAAGCTTTTGAGAGTATTGTTTTTGTGGCTGGTCCAAAATCCCCTTCTTCAACCTGCCAGTCGAAGGGTTTGAGCAGTGATACCGTTTGTGTAGTGTGACAGATGCACTGCAAGCCTCTTTTCCCGTCTTGTCCCATTCAGGAAATAAAGATATTCTGGCTTCCAGGTCACAACGTGGTTTGTCCCTGGTTTGTGTCAAAGATCGTGAAATTGCGTCAGTTATGGGGCAGTTTGGCTCAAATATCAAATCCTGAGAATCTGAGCATGAAGGATCGATTTAACCCCTTCGTTTATTAGAGATCGAACCTGTTGCGGTCCAGATTAAAGCTCGGATAGGACCAAGATCTTGTCTGTCCGAGTAACGTCGAGCGGTTGGAAACAACTACCCACGGCCAAACAGGTTGCAGATATCAAAAGCAGACGCGGCAATGATACCTTCAAAGTCGTCTTTGTATTGCTGTGAACAAGGCTATCCCTTGTTTCAACGATGCCCAACACCCACTCAAGCCTTCTTCTCCGACTGCGGTAGTAAGATAGTAACGGCGACACGCTGTGCTCTAAGTTACGATCGCCCGCAAGCGAAACAGACACCTCGTACAGAAAACTCTGTATCTTCCCAAAGATCAGTGCCTAATGTTCGAACTAGTGCTTTGATATCAGAGAGATTGAAGTTGGAATGGAGCAACAGCGTTAGCAATACTATGACGTCTTGTCGTTCAGGATGTGAGAATAGTTTCTTTTTTAAGTGCCGTGATCTGTACAGCATGGGAGTACCTTGCCGAAGTGACAGAAAGTGGACGGTAAAAACGAGTGTCCAAGGTACCATTGTCACATCTCATCATACACTTCACACTGCTGTTTTATATCCCAAGTGAAGTATTCGCAACTCCCAATATGTGCTGTTTCAATATCGTGTCTTGACTTTAAGCGACACGTCGACAAATGGAGCTCATTGTCAATCTACTTTGTTGTTCGTCTCCTAGCGAGAGTAAAGCTGTGCCTCTGTGCCCTTCGGTTGCAATATCTGTTCTTGCCCAAATGTCTCGGAAGATTGGGCATCTCTCCTCCTGTGGTTCCTTACTTCTCGATGCCTGTCACAGTGCTGTTGCAGAGCGTGGATTTCGACTATTACGCCCACAGACGATAGGCAACGTGTTTCCGCAGCAGCAGCATGCTTGTCAGGTGTTGCGAAATGTCAGCATTGCCTCAGTTACATTCGAGATTTTTGAGGCCAATTCCCAGGTTTGATGGCTGACGGTTGGTTGGCTTTTCGGATGTACTTTGGAGGGTGGGTTGGGTAGCAATGCGTGCACCAATTGAAGCCCAACATCTGCGCCCAGGACCATGTGTTTTGTGCCCAAGCTCTGCTATCCAATCATTACCCATCCTATCAAGGACACCAAGGCGTGTCAATGTCTTGGCACTCCACCAGTTGAATACTTTGTCATCATCTTGGGCAGTCTCGATACATCAGCAGATTGATGTTATCAATATGCTTCCGCATCCCCGTGAGATTCATTCCAAGACGTACCTACAAGCGAGCAGTGTAAATAGCACAGCACAAGCGTCTAATCAACTCGCTGATCCCCCTGATGTACGCTTCGGGTGTTCGCTTTGCCTTATCGACCTGCCATGCCGTGTCGGCTGTTTTGGCATGAATTGTGTGACCAGACAACTGCATCCTCCCCGGCTTCTGCATCGACTTGTTTTTTCAGGGGGTTGTAGATGTCAGTCGGGCCAATAAGGGCAAATTGGTGTATCGCCACAGCTGCAATGGTTTGTCGGAGTTTTGCCTGGAACTCTGTACTGAGCATGATGACGATAGTTGCCTGCGCAATACACCTACGCTCTTTCGGCACTCTAGTGAAACAAAGTACCCTAGCATTGCCGACTCCTTCACTTGTCAGAAGAGCCACATCATTATGCTGTGATTTTGAATTTAGAAAGTAAGTACCAAGGTAGATCGTGGGGCTGGCAGTTCCCACGGAAAGGCAAGGACATGGCAAGATCGGTACCCGTTCCTGTCGCGTCCGACCAAGTCAGCCAAATTTGAGTCGGCTTTGGCCTTGCTCAAGTTTACCTCCTCGGCCGCGCCTCGATACACTTCCCTGCGCCTTTGGTGCAGAGCTGCGTGCAGTAGATCGCCGTTCAGCGAATGTAGGCTTGACACGTTCCTCATCCTGGAGATCTTTGGCCATGTGCCAATCCCCGTGGCTCTGTAGCGCTTCCGGGTCATTGAAGCTGGCCTCGCAGCGAGAGCATGTAAGAGAATCGATCGAAACTTGCCTATTCTGGTCTGTTTCATCACTGTGAGCGCTCGCATGCGGCCATGGTGCGTCTGGCTGATGCGAATTGAGGTCAGATTTCTGGCGGGCCTCATGTCCAGACTTATTAGCAAAACTGAGGCTCTTTTTGGCATCCTGCGATAGCGTACGTGCAGCGCCAGTACTTCCATTGAGAGTAGGTGAATCGTTTGAGAGACTCCCGTCGCGTTCATTGGATGACCTTTTAGGGAAGAACCTTTGGATGCCACCATCCTCTACGCGGCGCTTTTTCACGGAGGGCTTGGGTCCAGTGGAAGATGGATGGCTCTCAAGACTGGACAGACGAAGCGATTCTGCCTTTTCTCCTTTGACAAGAAACGCCCCAATGCCCATGTTACCTCTGATGCCATCTTCGAAACCTCCTACACTCAGGCTGAGATTAGCACAGGGCCATATGCCTTTTCCTTCCGCAATGATTTGTGTAAGAAGGTCTTTAGCCAGATCGAAGAGACTCTCCTCATCTAGAGTCCGCCCTTGGTGAATGGGGACCTGCCGCGATCGCACTTGTCCTTCGTGACGATGGTGCAGATTCATGGTTTTGGGCCGCCTCCTGTTCTCCAAGACGCCCTCTTCAACGAGTCGCGAAAATATATCAGCTGCAAAGATTCGCAGCCATCGTGTTGCTTGCTCGGTGGAGTTGATAGTAGGACGAAAGGATTTAGCTGAGAGCATCGATTTGATTTGAGTTCTTGAATTGACCTCACTCGTATCAATGCCTCGGATAGTATTGAAGATCCAAAAGCCTGTATCGTGGCCCAGTTTCGCCTTCATGGTTGATAACGGTACCTCCAACAGCTCAGTAACACCCTCCATGTTAAATGTCGACACAATCTGCTCTCCAAGCTTTCCTCCCAAATTTCGAAGCTTCGTAACTTTGAATCCGGCCATGAAAGCAGACACTGCCCGGTTGCGCACAACGGTCTGCTTGTTGGGTTTCTTATAAGCCGAGCCTAACTTGCTGAGGAGCTTGTTACTGGCTACGCCCGCTGAACATGTATAGCCCAATTTTTGTCGCACCTCGGACCTCACTTTGCGAACAATCTCAGATCCGATGAGAATGGCCACGTCATCCCAATCTGGATCTATCGTTTCTTGTTCCTCGTCTAAGTCGATCAAGGCATCTGATTGCCAGTCGAGCGCAGCGACGGAAGGCAACGGGAGCTTCTCGGTGGGATCATCGTAGGGAGGCGGGTTTGAGAGTTCTGGAAAGCGCTCCAGAAGGATTGAATAGACCTGATTTGAAAGGTCAAGGAAGACTTCGTCTATACTTGCCTTTTCCACTTTCTGAACGTCGACTGGCAAAGCATCCTTGATACAAGCCAAGATCTTTCTGGATTGGAGTCGGTAAGGGTCGAGAGAAACTTTGTCCGTCACGATATTGGCAGCGGCATCCTCACGATATGCCCACTTGTCATCGCCTTCCCTCCATGTGGCAACATGCTGTGCAATAAGCTCAGGGCATAGCTTCTTTGCTTCTTCAATATTACAATGACGTCCAATGCCACACTCCCGAGCAGGATAGTTGATCGCGATAAGCCCTTGCCTGCCAAAACAATATGTTAGCCCAGTGCCGATGCTAATATCAAGGTTGAGTTGACGGTTGTTCGGGAGGGTCAGTCTTTGACTCTATATAGTGGGCAGTGTGACAAGCAAGGGTCTGTTCCCGTCCCTTAAGAAACCGAAATGAAGTCGACAGTCGACGTATAATCACACTAAAGAATGCGGCGGCAGAGCCCTATCCATGGTTCAGACAAGGTTTAGATGTTACACAGGTTAAGCCAGGAAGCCATGATCTTGGAGGAAAGAGAGTATCTGAACCTTGGAGATTGATGCCAAGGCCAATGGTATCATTCTTGGTGGTCGTTACGACCAGCTAGTCGCATGTGCTTCCATAAACGATGCCATGATAGGTATCTGTTGAGAAGAAACTCCCCTACTCCTGAGTCGTATATGACTGACTGGGTAGGTATATCAAGATGTTCTTGAATGACGATTGCCCCATCGGTGGGTGGTAGCACGATGCAAGCCCGGGCGGAAACTGGTCTCAATTGCCCAATCATGGCCGGATCAAGATGATGCAAACTCGATTCTCAGGATAAGAGAAAGACATGGCGATCGTGATAGGGAGTTTATTGAAGAGAAAACAAGGATGAAATGAACCATGTTGGTCTTGGGAAGATCTGGGAGTCTAATTGAAAGCGTCAAGAACTCACCATTGCTGAACAGCCAACGGCTTGTCCTCAGGGATCCCAAGCCGAACCATTTCGCACTGCGCATAGAAAGCATCAAGATCAATATGGGCGATGACGCGCAGCGGATTCGAAGTGTTGGACGAGGCAAGCTGCGAGAATTGGCGATACGTGAACTGTGAACGCTGCCAGCCACCTTCGTTCAGTGGCGATGAAGCCCCGGACGGGCGATGCAACGGAGAAGAAGGCATTTGGCCGTTTGTTTCAGCGTATTTCGTATGTTTTTAGGCCGATTTATCTTTTTGCATCATGTAGCTGCGACAAAGCATTGCCCAGCAGGCGCTTTAGCTTGTCTTTTTCACGAGCGAGATGCCAATCGCGGATATGGCTGTTGAACGAGTTTTTGTGTGGCTTCCAGCTGATTCTGGCTTCAAACACCGGGCGATATGAAATAAAGCGTGATGGGGAAGCGCAGCGTCCAAGATGAAGTGCCCGTTGATGAGAGTTAACTTAGATGGATGTTGTGAATGGAAGGAGGAATGTGAGATATATGATAGGACCATCCACTGCGCTGTACCTAATTACCAAGATCCACTCTCGGACGTCTTGCCTTCCCTCCTCCAACAATTAATACCTACCTACCTACCTAGGTAGGCTGGCTCTAATCGGGCTATGTGTACCTACTAGCAAACAATTTGATTTTATCATACCTCAGCAGGTACCTAGCTGGTACGCAGGTAGTAGGTATAAATCAGTAGATACTTGAAAACTCCACGTTATACGTTATAGGGTGGATATTTGACTCGTGTGTCGGCTCATATGCTTGAGTGCACACCTGATGCTGTAACGTCATGGATCTCTCCAACGACGCAACAATTATATGTGTTATTTATATTATTACCCCATACACTCACATGTGCTATTAAGGGTGTAAAACAAACAAATCTATCCGTACGTACGTTCTACATCTCGGAATATCACATAAACTAATTACCGGGGGTGTACCAACAGGCGCCTTAGATGACTGTACTACCCTGTACTTATCATCAGCGCATTGGTTCCCACTATTGAACTCAAAACATCAACATATCCTCATCCAGAATGAAGAGGACTACTCTGATAGAAGAATTGAATATCGTTCTCTCTCATATAGACATTCGTACTATCAGCCATTTCTCTACAGTGCAAGAACATGAGCGTGTTTATTGCTTCAACAAACACATACGACCAAAGCTCGTAGAAAATACGGGATCCCGTCTGCTCTCCCAAAGTCAAGCTACGAAGCGCTGGATTAGTAGTTGGGTCGGTGACGACCAGCGAATCCCCGGTGTTGTATGTTTTGTTTTGTTTTGTTTTTTGTCGTTGCTTTTGCCTTGTCTTCTTGTTGCTCTATCCTAGATAGGCAGTCAATGTGATGCTCTTCTTCGAAGAAGTCAATTGTCGGCTTAATTAGAGGGCGCGGTCTCGAAGGTGCCGGACATGGCATTCCCATGATCATTGTAGAACCACTGCTTAAAGGAAAGAGAGGATTGACCCTATACCTAGGTATTTATCTATTAATCACAAGATCGGCCCTCGATAGAACCACAGTGGAAAAAGACAAATAATTATGCGCTTAGAGTATAATGTATAAGTCGAATACCTTGGGCATGTCATCCAAATCCACCTCTTTAAACATTACGTATACTGTTTGGCCCCTCCCATCTCTTACTTGTATTCTACATTTCGAGTGTTGTAATCCTTCGGGTATCTAACTTGATGTCGTCTCGTTCGCAACCTTCTCGGCATCCCCCTCAACCAATCCGTAACGTCTCTTCAGTTCCTCCACAAGAGGGCCGAACTGGTAATCACTCACCATGCTATCATGGCGAGTGCATGGGGAATGTCGTATAGGCAGTAGCCACTCAAGAACGGACTCCCCCATGACACTCTTGAAGTTCTCTCGGTATCCAATGTGCCAAGGGTTCTCACCGGACTGTGTCTGTAGGATAGCGAATGTCCGTTTAGCTCGCTGGTCCCTAGGTGCTATTCGATTTGTTGCGATAGAGCCAGCGCCATCAGACTGGTCGATGCCATTAGAATGGGCTGTTCCTGGGGCTCTGGAGTCCTCTCCAGGAAAAGAGAGGGGATAGGTAATCGTGGAGAATTTGTCTGTTGATCGTGTGCCAGTGGGGACTCGCACTGCTAACCGGAAGGTCTGGTTCTTCCTGAAAAGGTCGACATTTGTGATATTCTGGAAAGCGAACCTCAAGGCCGTAATAGTCATGGTGACAGAAAAGAAGCCAAATAAAGAACTGAGAGCCAACCCAACGATGATTCGAGCATCCACCCTCGAGGCGGCTCCTAAGCGAAGACTTACGGCGTAAGCGTTGGAAGCTACGATGATGATGCATAAGCATGCGCAGTAGAATGTGAACTGGATAAAGAAGTTGAATGCTATTTACGCGTTAGCCATGTCATAATGCGTTATGTGGGTGAAATTTACAAGTTTCCGAGATGATACCACCCATCCAAGGGCATACGTGGTCCATTTTGTAGACACAACGGCCGTACTCGCTCGAGTGATGAGCTCGGTCAGGCTTCCAGCTCCTACATTCGGAACACCACTTGGGCATCCCGTCACTCTCGCATATGAATATATCTTTGCTGTAGAAGGATTCGAGTCCAGGGCTGTCGGGATTCGTATCGGGAGGGGCCCATTGTAGTGATTCGACATCGCCGCCGTTTGTCGATCGCCCGTTTCGTTCCTCCTCGGCCGCTTCTCTCTCGGCAGTCCATGGCACGAAGCCAGTGTTGAATTGAATGGTTACGTAACATCGTATATAGGCCGCAACCATGAGTACGAGGAAGACGATATAGAGAACAATAAGAACAACCGCGGTTGCTGTCATGCCCTTCTGCTGAAGAAAGTACTGAACTGTTGATTTGTTGATTAGCACGCTTTGATAAGGCATTGCGGGAAAGAATAGTACATACCACAGCAATAGACGACAACATCATAGGTTGCATAGCCTGCGAGTGCCAGCATTATAGGAGGGAGCAGACGCGCAATCCATCGCGTACCACAGCGCTTGCTGGTGGCCGGACCTGGCATCTCATTGCTCCAGGCGATGGTCCAAACAGATGCGCTGTCAGAGTCGACGGGAGTATCTGACGGTTCAAGCGAAATAGGCAGGGAAGAGAAGCGTGCTAGTTCAGATAGCGCGTGAGCGTGAGCAATATCAATCGCCTCTGTAGAAGTAGTAGGTAAAGACTGGGAGCGCGTCAGTACTGGTGGACGAGTAATGCTCTCATCTTTTGCTGTCGTCGTCGCATTGATGATGGTATTACTCGCCAAGCCTGAGTGGGCCACTAATGTGTCGGCGCTCATTTAGGTAAGTATTTGAGTGCTGTACGTAATTCGCACGGTACGGTACGTCCAAGAATGGAAGTTGGTATTGATGGATGGATCGTAGGTACCAAGTCTGAGGAAGACACGATGGTGAATAGTGGCGGGTTTCTTTATGAAGATGAAATAAATTGACTAGAATGAAGCCATTTATATAAACCAAGAGTGAATGACTTGAAGTCTCGTCTACAGTTGTGTTGATTGAGCGCATACCTGAAAGTTGTTGACGGTCTGGTTACATACAACCTTAACTTAAATGCAAGGTCCAAAATCCATACTTGCCTAGGAACATACCTAGGTAGGTACCTAGTTAAACACAAACTTCTTTACAAGTCCGGGTATGATCAATGCTTCCACTATCAGTAATGCAAAGACAAGCAGGAGGTTCTCAGTCGGAAAAGCATGCATTTCATCCACGATATATATCAGTGCTATCTACCACCATCAGGCTATAAAAATAAACTTTGGTGGTTCGAGTGCTTTTCAAAAAGTAATCTTTCGTGTAACAGGGCCATAGACTCTATGAGTCTTGATATATGTCAGCTCCTTTAGCTGTGCCACACTTCTCAATTCTAATATGGCTTGACGTGCACGTCTCTCTACTGAGCCGAACTGCTCGACCAACAGCGCAACCAAGTAGATGGAAAAAACTTCACTTGACTTTTTTTAAGCATCAAAGTTTAGTAACAGAAGCTCGTCAATGTCATTCTATGCTTTAAATATTGCTTTTTACTGTTATAATATTCGTGTACGAGTTTGAGGCCTTCGCCATCGCCTCAATTCAAACAATTGGCTAGGGTTCACTGCGAATCTGCCTCGCTTGTAAGACCAGCTCAGTGCTTTTGGGGTCTCCGGATTGCTCATATGTTCTATTCATATAGAATGTCGTCTTTCGTAAGATGGAACCCTCTCGGGATATTTTTTCTAGATTGGTAGAGCCTCTACCCCTAATGCAATCTCCTCACTTTCAAAAGAAGTGCCCAACCCCTTGTATATTCGGCACCGTTATTAGTGATGCTCTGACGTCGCCAAAGATAAGAAATATTGCAATAAGTAATTCGTGTTGACTCACGGCTGCTTTATTGATGACAGGAGCTTGATCCTCAATGCCTCTATTCCCGCTAAGTTTTTGCAAGGGTGAGGCAGGGCACCAGGGGCTCGGCAATTATTAACTACTAATACAGCAGGGATTGGATCTTCAACATCAAGACATTGTACTTGAGCTGTGTGAGCCCGCGACATCCAATTGAGTATTGTAACTGATAGGAGAAGGCCACGTCTATGCCTGTCCTAGAGGAGCTTACAACCTACCTACCTACTGTTCAGGTACCGCCTGCCTACTTAGGTCTCAACCAGGTAGGTACCTACCTACCGAGATACCGAAGGATGGAAGCTAATGTACTAAGAAAACTGCCCAAGCAGGCGCTAGTTCGAGTCTGAGTTGCAAAAGCGGCAGTGGATAGGTCGTTGTACCATAATCCAGAATCAGCCTCTAGAATAGCTCGAGTCACATCCCATCTTTGCTCAGGTTCCAAGTATCAACCCTGATACACGCCTTATGCGATGCACGCTAGACTAGGCATTTGTATCTTCGAATAATCTTTCCATGTTATCTAGGTGGGTACTCAGGCATCATCTACTCAGGTAGGTAGTACCCAAATAAACAACGACTAAACGCAGTCATCTTTCCTTCCCGAACTTTCTCTTCTTTGCATATATCGACATACTACCTGTCTTCGAATCCTACTGACCTAGGTATCTACCTACCTAGGTATGTAATTTATACTGGTTTCACCCCCATCCCCGAGATACCTTGCTGAACGAAACATGCAACCACAGATACCTCATCAGCATCCACAGCCTGGAGAAACAGTATCGTTGCCCTTCAAGGACACCATGTGCTTCTTATCAATACTTGCACAATTCATTGCACCTCTGTCAACTTCTACGTTCTTGTGCAAATAGACCAGGCTTCCTGGTTGTCTCACATTGCGGCTGAAGAGCCTGATGGATGTAGCAAGGCAATCTTGGAACAGATATATAAGTTCAGCCGACTTTCTCCTCTCTTTCTCAATCCTGCCGAATATCCTCTGGATACTACTGCGGTTGTTCTCTTTGCTTTCTTCCGTTTTCCGTCTACAAGTTCTGGGTGGCATGAGCAGAGAGACATCTGTTTCGATCATTCGTTACCTCACAGCGCCGTCGTCTCTCTCATAAAGTGCTTTATCCTTCTCAAAGGTACTCTCCGGTTTCCGCTGAGCGATGGAGAGCAAGAAGAAGCCATCATGGCTTTGTATTCGAGCGTTTTACTGCGTAACCTTATTAAGGGGCACTGGCTCTTCAAAACACTGTATGAGCTCTTCGGTCTTGCAAACACTTTCTAACCAGACTACTGGGTAGCAGAAACAGGTTCCATACTTCAAAGGGCGACGGAAACCAACGGCCCAAATGCTGGTTTGAACTGGCCTAAAGCGACCAAAGTATCTTGGTCTTTACGTTTCGTCTCGATTGTCAAGTTCTAATATCATGACGCCAGAGCAACGATATTTCCCCCACTTCGACAGACCCACGGAAACATGATGGACTAAGAAGAGGAAGCATATCTCTTTACTTTGTGGAAATATTTGACATAGGGACCTTACCATGGTCAAGTACACTTGCGGATTGTGCCTTGTTCTGGCGACCCATGCACCAGTCCTACCAGGTACCATTATGCCGACAACCCCTACTGAAGCCCCATGGGTTTATCGCACTACACTCTCCAGTTGAGTAATATCCTTTTACATGATATGCATAATCTTTATGCTGACATGCAGTGGCACAGCGTTGCACTTCTGCCGATATCGGGCCATGACGGCAGAGCCTCATCTCACGACTCAGCATTTAGTTCTTTGCTGCATTGTTTCCGCCCAAGGTCTTTCGCCCTGTTACGTTGTCTTTGTCAAAGCGCGGAATGTACCTACCTATCTTGGTATAACATACACATCCATGCTGATAAGTCCTGGGCGACTGAGTTGGTGACTGCTCAGCCATGACTAGCTCTTAGGAATGCCCCGCTCTGTCCAAGCACACCCAAAAAGCACACTTACAACGACTCAAGAGAACAACAAATACCTATGCAACATTTCCAAGGAACAAAACTTATCACGGACCCAAGGCTTAGCAACATAGGGTTGAAAAGACTGACGCTTTTCCCGTACCTCTTCAGTGTAGGTATTGTACATTGACGATGTTCGCAGAAACACAAGCCGCGAAATTCCAGAGTCATAGTCATATGGGTTGAAAGTAGGTATGTTTAACTTTGTTGTAGCATCCTCAACACGTGGACAAGCAATAACTGTAGAGCCAGACAACTTCTAAGCATAACCCAATCTCACTATGTGATCAACCGAACATGTTAACATCCATGGATTACTATTGACTTTGGACCGAAAGAGTCCCACTTCTAGTGACGACCATCTTTCGTCCCTCGAGCGATTCCGACTGGATAGGTAGAGCTTCGATCACTACCCATGTACCTTTTCGACAATATCCGGGCGCACAGTGTTGTTAGTACATCCGTCGAATCAGCATGTTGATTTGAGGTAGAGTTTCCAGCTTGAAATGGCTATTCTCACCCTATCAATCATCGGCCTGCCTTTCGGAACTTCGAAATGATCGGCTTCGCCGTGGCGTGTAGACACAGTCTATACACAATCACAATCGCTTCAATATGTCTGGCACCTTGAGATTGTTCTTCTGCGCAAAAGTTTGGGTTGAAGATTGTGCACCATGTGGTTATGTGGTTTCCAAAGCAAGGCTTGGTTGCCCTTGGTGCAACCTGCCGTGTATGTGAATCACGATTGTCTCTACGAGGCCTCATGTATTCTTCAGATGAGAAGCTGGCTATAAGAAGAAGTCATCGTTCTTCGAAATTATGATTCTGGACAGTTGAGCCAGCATCTTCACTACAGTATCGACTGCGATCGCATCCTTCCAAAATACAACCATTTCATCAATTTTCATCAACCATCAGTAATCATGTCCGCTGTCTTTTGGAGATGTGATAACTGCCACGGCGAAAACACATTCAACTGCGGGAAAATTTGCCAAAACTTCCCATGCCAGGCTCGTTACACCCAGGCATGCCATGTCTATGCTGTCTCTGTCAAATGATAATCATCCTGCTGCATGCGCACATCACACCGACGTCAAGGCTATCAAGAAATATAGAAACGATGAGAAGCATTTGATGGAAGCAAGTTTTGAGGAAACCTCATATTGTCCTTATGTGGAGAGAACCAGCACAGCAATCTTCCCTCTTATACAAGACAAATTCAATGTCTGTCGATTCGCAACATACAGCAGAACTGGGTATCATGGAAAATAGAGAAAACGATGAATAACGGCACATCGACCTGGGACATATGACTCATCTCAAAGGCAATACGCTCGTTCGCCATTATTGGACATGTTGTACTTGGTCTTCCTTTCGTCCCTCAATCCTTCTTTGCCTCGGGAAATTTCTCTTCGCGTCTCGGCCTTGGTGTTGTTGGATATGTTTTTTCTTTGCTTCATACATGCTTGTCTTATGTATTGGTTCATATTGTGTTATTTGTTCTGCCTTCTTTTTGTGTTTTACCACCATATGTTTTAACCCTCTTTCTTGTTCTTGAGTTTCTTCTCGTTTTGCCTTTTGGTCTAGATAGTTTGGCTCTCGCCTGGCTCCTGTTTTCTATTCCCACTTACATATAGACTTACAATACCATCATCAGTACTATGAACCATGTTTAAGTCTCCTATAATTTCGCTCTTCTTATGAATTGACGCCTTCTTCTATTGTCTTGCCATTTCAATTACATAGTAGCTCCAGTAATGGATAGAGGAAATAAACCTTGATGAGAAGAGCGTGTGATTCACAGGGCCTGACTTTGGGCAAGTATGAGACAGCGAGTAGCTGGAGGGACGTAGTAGATGAAAACAAAGCGCCAGTCCTAGAATGGAGAAACAGGACAAGGAAACATGTCTTCAGACAAGACGGGAGCCTTACTTGGGGATAAGAAAAAAGCTTCTGCATGCCCGTTATTGGTTAAGGCGAACCGGACACCCTTACACAGTCATCGTCACCTTCAAGTTTATCTTCAATCAAGCGGAGTCCTATATTGTGTGCGACAAGTCTCCAGAGAGAGTTTACCCTCTAGAACATAAGCACATAGTTCTAGTGGCTATCGTAGGTGAAATGGAAGATAGTTGGTGGTTGCGCTGTCTCACCTCATCGCGTCCTGAGACAGCCGCCTTCCTATATGGGCAGCTGGGGACTTTCACTTCCCAGCCTTTTCCTCTTCTCATGTTTCTCCTGCCGTTTCTGGGCATAATCTTCTCAGACCTGTCATCGAAGTCCCTATTCACTGCCGTTGACTGCTGCTCAGCCCCCAGGCGCATACTGGTCTGTACCTAACTAAGGGGGCAACACACGACACAACACAACACGACATAAGGCGGAAACTTGTACTCGGCAGTCAATCTTTTGTCTACCTCAAATAGCATATCCACTTATTTTCTCCAAAATATAACAAAGTATACCCATGATCAAAGCCAGAGCCACAATAAGGTCAATGCAATATCAACGGATCTTGATATGAGCAAGTCTCAACATCCTTCCTACTATGTATGCACATAGGTAGGCATTGCACAGTTGGGTCTAATCTTGTCTCATCTCATCTCTACAGTTTTAATCAATGCTTGCGCAAGGACGGCCAAGATTTAGCTAATTCTTCTGCCTTATTTTCGCCCTGTTCCGCCTGTCAAGAGATACGAGGGTGGCCATGCAAAAACATGAAACTTGATGCTGAGGTTATATGTAAACGGCGCCTCGACCAGTCATAGGTCATTTCTCCCACTACACCATGGCCACGATGAATAACACACAGAAGCATCATTACAGTACTTGATTGACAAGAAGGCATAAAACTAGATAAGCAAGGTTGCACATGTTCAAAACAGCCAGCCAACCAACCAATTCCTTACACTGTACAATGCCAGACCTCCCTTGTACGCCTTGGCGCCCGCAGATATAAAAGTAGTAATGCCAACTGCGCGGGAAAATCGCAGCAAATCCGAAATCCATATTCTCCTCCGACACTCCCTATTCCTGGCTCATGGCCTGACCCAAAGCAGCAACCCAGGTCCATCAGAATGCCTCGTTTATTTGCAAACGTAAATCTCCGTCACAACGTCGTCATCTCTTATCAATCCTTTAATCATCAGCTGCCACCAAAATCTCAGCTTCTCGGGAGATATCCAACGCCTTTCGGGGCGTCGAGTTTCGAGAAGAGACCTTTCTGATACTGGCAGATGTCTTAGTAGTAGACTTGGCCATCTTTGTCACTGAAGCACCCTTTGCTCTGCTTGCTGCGACAAGACCAACACCCGATGCTCGCCCCGATACTCGCTTCTGAGGTGTGCGCGAGTAAGTCTGGATAACCCGCTTCGTCGTCGTCTTCTTAAGAATCGCCCCGGTTGAGACACGTCGCTTTGCGGGTGATTTGGAGCCCAGGGCTGCCTTCTTCGCGGTGGACGTAACTGTAGAAACACCCTTCTTGATAGCAGTCGCTGCACCCTTGGCAACCTTGGAGCCAGCATCCGATATGGCGCGCTTCACCCCCTTTGCAGGCTGAAGCTTGCGCTTCTTAGCATTGTTGCTGCTATCGCCCTCGTCCCCAATCAACTCCTTGAGCTTGCGTTTGCCTGCTTTCACGGCACCCTTGACCGCATTCTTGAGGTCCGTCTTAGGTTGCTTGACCTCCCGAGGCTTTGGGCCAAGGACACCGCGACAGTTAGGTTCACCGCAAAGACATTTCTGAACATTCTTCGCCGAAAAAGGATCGAAGTTGTAATCGTATGTCAGCTCATCGCCTGTCATGATGGGTTTGTCGCCAGCAAACAGGGCCATTCGCGGCTGTCCGGAAACGATCCATTTAATCATTCTGCAATTTGGGTTGCAACTGTGATTCACGAAACGCGCGATGCTTCCTGTGGTGGCGTCTATGATCATATTTTGATCGAAGCTCATGAGATAGTAGCACTTTGCGTTGTCAGTATAAAGGTCCAATGATAATTGAGGAACAACATAGAAACTCACCTCGTTGTCTTTATAGACCTCCGTCATACGACGCTCACACTCCTCTTCAGTGATAATTTCTCCAGCGTACTCCATGATGATCTGGTTTGGTCTGAAGCATCGGTTGCTTCGTACACCGTATCCACGGTCAGAGGTCTTGATTACCTCAACACCGACTCGATACTTCCCACCGCGGTTGCGACGTGCCGTCAGCGTGGCAAATGCACGATTGGTACAATACGGCTTGCCAGCGTTGCAGTTCTGCTCATCACATTCATACAACATAATTCTGTTTTGACAGCTCTCGCCGCAGCCATCTTCTGGCTTACAGACACACTTGGAAGAGTAATCATGGAAGTGGGGCGACTTTCGCCAGTAGTCCTTAGATTCACCAATGAACCGATCTGGAATATATTAGCATCGACTTTCGTGGTCTTGTTATTAAACTCACTCTTTGTCATCTTCTTCCATTCGTCGGGCTTGGGTTGACCCGGGGGAAGAGGGTTGCAGACTTGATAAGGAAGTTTGAAGTCGCGACCTTCAATAAGCAGGCGCAGACCATTGAACATAGGCGTGGGCAACGTTCTGTTGACACGACCGCTAGGGATCAGCTCGGGTAGCTGAGCAAGACTTTTCTTCTCCGTCACGGTCAATCCCTTAGATATGTCAATGGGGGCATCCTGGCCCGCGTAAAGACCTTTGTCAAGAAACTTCTTTACTCTACGCTTCCTCGGCCTGCTAATAAGTTCTGGCTCGGCTTCCTTGGGCTCCTCAGTGGCTGGTTCAGGCTCTGGCTTCTTTTTTGATTGTGGTGCAGGAGCTTTGGGGTCGACAAACTTTCCATTGGACCAAACACTCTGAATCACGGGCCTCTCGTCAATATGGGAAAACTCTTTCGTATCCTGCAAGCGTCTGAGCTCGCGTGACATTGGCGTTTCAGCCTTGTCCACAGACTTGCGGCTGCGCTTAGTGACTTTGGACCTTTTGCTGACGGGCGTAACTACAGCAGGTACAATGGCACTGGAGCGACGCGTTGAAGGACGTCTGCTTGGTAAATCTTCCTCCAAGATTCTTTGACGACGAGTGCGCGGAGAATCGAGTTTGCTGGCTGACTGTGTAACTCCGAGCGCGTCAATACCACTTCGGATGGTTTCGGGCGTAGCACCCTGGGCAGAGCTGGAAGTTGCTGAACTATCATTGGGGAAAACTGGACCAGAAACAGTTCGTCGTCGTCGTCGTCGGTCCGCTACAATGTCGCCATTGGCGCGTCGCTTTCCGTGGCCGGCTGTACCACTCAATTGAACTAAGTTATATACAGGAGCGCTCACGCGGCTGCGGCGAGAGCGCACTGAGGCTGGCGGCGGCAGATCAACAGGGCTGGCGGACGGCGTAGGTTTGATCGGGTCGAATGGAATGGTCGCGACTTCAGGAGACTCGGGCTCGAGTGCAACGTGAACGACATCGCGCTTAGGTGATTCGGAGTGCAGGCTGGCTTCATCGGCAATGGTAGTAGGTGGCGTAGAGGTGGTTGACGCGACATTGGAGGAGGAATCGTCTGTGACGCTGACCTCGAAGGCGCCCTCAGAGGTCAAGACGAGTGCCATAGTGGCAGAACGAGAGGTCGTCTCAAGCGTAATAGACTGGCTTTGACGCGAAATGTTCAGCAACAAAATATCATCCGGGGTCAACTGAATAAATAAATAAAGGTGTAAGAAACGGAGATCCTGAATTATTAAAAACGTAAAACAGAGAGAGAAGAGGTAAAATGGTGATCGATAGTTTGGTGGAAGAAAAGTAAAAAGGCAAGAGATGGAGTGTGTAGAGAGGTAAATTAAGTGAGAAGTAAACGCGGCGCGCTCAGAGATGAGAGTGGGATTGGGATTGGGAAGGAGAGAGTGGGCGACTAAGTTAAGTGCGAGTGGATGGTGCTTCCCCCCGCGCGCGCCGGTCCAACCCAGACTGGTCCAGGGCAGGCAAGAACCAGGTCGAGGTCGAGGACTAGGAGGCTTGGTACGTACTCCAATAGTGAGGAAGGCAGGAAGGATCAGGTTCGGCGACCGAAACGAGAAAATGGAGAGTGTCAAGCATATGTGTAGGAAGGAAGACTCGGGCTGGTATAAGGAAGGCGGCATTGATATATGATAGGGAGACACACAGCGGAAGAGAAGAAGAGATTATACTGTACCTTTTCCAGTAGACGTGACCAAGAGTGAACCACTACTGAGGCAGGAAGACGCGTATCAGAGATACAAGTAAGGACAGATGAGAGTTGAGTTGATGAGAAGTTGGGATGAGTTGAACAGACGCCGTTGTTGGCCAGGTCGCGTCGTTTGGTTGATGTAGGTAGGGGAAAAGTGGGATAAGTGGCCAGGCCAGGTCAGGGCGTAAGACAATAGGTAAAGTAGGTAGCAAGAAAGTACGATAGAATGAGGGGCGTTGCAAGGTGAGAGGGTTAAAAAAAGAGTTGAAAGTGATATAAAGGGTTTAATGGTGGAGAACAAAGCCTCGTGCGTGAGTGTAATACACGGAAGATGCCCTGAGGTGTAGTTGTTAGGAGGAAGAGAGAATTTGGAGGTTGGGAGGGACAAGGGAGTTCGCGCCTCTTACTATGGTGAGTAAGGTAGGTTAGGCTGGGTTGAGTTGAGGCAAGGAGGGTAAAAAAATCAACAATTGGATGCGAGAATGAGCATGACAGCCATGGCTGGCTGGCTGATTTTCCAAGGTGAGGCAAGGTAAACGCGAGTTTCCTAGACCGAAACCAAAGATGGAGCGACTGAGACGAGATGCACGACACTTGGTACTTTGGCCACTGTAAATGCAATCCGTTTGCAAAACTGTCGGTAGTATAAGAAAAAATCGCATCGAGTCTCATGATGGTATGCAAAAAGTCACTACACTCATCCAAACTCGACATTGTTCGAGTTACAGATGCTGTCTCCAATATGCTTTGGTCCTGTGCTGCTTTGCCACTTTGCGCCTTGACGATATCTGACTCAGATATCACTGCACTTCGCAGAAATCAACGCAGAAACGTTTAGTTCCTAGAACCAGAGGAACAATAGCAATACAAGGCCCCAATGGATAAGTTCATAGTCTCCTTTGTCCGCCCATCCTGATATAGCCTCGTTGACCCAACGGCTCGGCTACCAACAGGTTATATGTGGCACATGCCAGCACAGACGTGATTGACGAACAAAGAAGTATTATTCATAGCTTATTCAGATTATAGTATTTACTTCTAGAATGAAAGAATTTTTGTTCTGAAAGTTTCTTGAGAGTGACGTTGCATTGCTCAGGGGCCAGAGCGCGAGTTACCTCCAAAAAGGGCGGGTACTGAGGTTCTCACGAACTTCTAAGCAACCAATACTAGCCGCCACAGGGAAGAGTTCGCAAGCTCACGGTGCATTTACATGAGCTTCTTGATAACTAAATCTTCTAAAAATCATAGGGGGGTCAGAAACGCGTCGATACCATCACATTTACTTGGCATCTTGTCTTATGTTGCACCAGTGGTCCTCTCATCCGCCAGATGACACTCACACCCCCTTGCAGCAGCACAAACAGTGCTGCTAATGAATGTCTATAATTCTTCCTATCTCTTGCAACTCTTGCTTCTTTCCAACCACCTAGGTTTATCTAACATCGGTATATCCAGGTCTGGGATATTAGTAACCCAATATTCCCCATGTTACAAGCTCTATATCTAGGTCTCAGTCCCTTGGAACTTCAGGCACAACCCAATACAATCACCCGTGCATGTTATAACCATACTACATATCGCCTGGACCACCTATCACTTGCCTTACGCTTTACCCTCTGGAATTTGCTCTGTATTTAAATGATTACGACGTTTCCTGAAAAAAGATAAAGTCAGATATATCACCACTGAACCAAGACTGGCCTTTATCTGCGCCGTCGCAATCTCCACGCTGAAATCCATTCAAACATTTCCTCCGTTCACTTTTCACTCAGGACTTACCGGAACCTCTGTGCAATGTGTATGTTACTTTTGACTTTGCAATGCTCACGATATCAAGCGCGGTGTTCACCGAACAGGCATGTCTTCGAGGGTAAAGCTCACCGTATCCCGAGGGCCGCCCATTAGGATGCCAGAAGAATTGGTCGCCGAGAGCATAAGAAACGAAATAATATGGTTACCTTATGCGAGCTTGGGAAAGCACTCGGGCCACCTTATTTTTGGCGCCCGAACCCTTAGAGGACAATTCTTCTGTTGCCCACCTGCCGCCATGGCGTCGACAAGACTACTGTGAGACCAAAGTTCCTTCAATACTCGTAAATCCACTGGATGATATGGCCTCGTCTGGCACCGCAGGAAAAAGGCATCTTTGCTTGTCGTGAATAGAATTTATGTCTCGACTCCCAATCTAATCTAGAATGAAACATCTTTGAGGCAACACTTCGCACATTAGAGTAGCGTCTAGCAGCTGAGGATTATTTCTAATAGTATCGTATCGCATAGCTTCTTGTTGTATTCCACTCCATTCTCTCGTTCTCCTCGTCGTACACGGTCACTCAAGCAATACTCTTCTTCTTGTCCTCGGCCTGGGCGGCGGTGGTATAAGCCTCCTTTTTCTCAGTCTCGTCACCTGGGTTGACTGCAAGCTTCTCGAGAGCTTCCTCAATAGGCTTCTCGCCAGCCTGCTCAACAGCCTTCTCTGCAGTCTCCTCCTTGGCAGCCTCAACAGGGGCGGGAACTGGTGCAGGAATGGCCTCCACAGTAGTAGGAGCTGATGAAGAGGCAGTCGGCTCACAAGGTACCACTGGCTCGGCAACGATAATATTTTCTGTAGCAGGAGTAGCTTCAGTGGTGGTGGGAGCCTCATCGGTTGCACTGGTAGAGTGAGTGGCAATGGGAGCAGGCTCAGCCACAGCAGACTTGGTGGACGACTCGCCAGCCTCATGGGTATCAGCGAGAAGAACGGTTTGGCCCTCCTTGACACTGGGCCCAAGGCCGCCGTACTCTTTAGGCAAAGAAGGAACAATGGTCTTCAGTTCTGTAGCTAGAGTGGTGCCAGAGGTCATTGGGTGGAATTTGCGAAGGGTGGCAGGGGCAAGGAAGAGCTTCATGGCGCCGAACATCCATCCCATGATGGCAGGAACGTTGACAAAGTACTTATGGGCAAGCAGCTCGGGGTACGCCATGGAGAAGACGGAGATTGTCTCCTTGCTAGCAGCCTTCACGGCGGGATCCATGCGGAAAAAGCTGACATTAAGGTAGTCATGAACTTGAATCATTCGATAAGGATCCTCGCCTCCCTCAGGGATGGGCTCCATGACCTCGTCCAGTTTAAGCTTCTGGACACTGAGTTCCATGATAGCAGCGCGCCACTTGATAAATCTGGCGCATGGTTAGCCAAACTCTCACGTAGGGTTGGATAGACACCTACTCCTCGACGTTTCCAAAAGTAACCTTGTTGTTTTTAACAGCACCGTAAATGTTCCACGTAATGACGATCTCCTCGTCGTTCTCGCCATTGTGCACTGTAACAAAACCTAGATCGTTGAACTTGTCCTTGTCAAAGGTCTGAGTGACCAATGCAGTAGGGTTCATCTTTTTGCGCCACTCGAGAGCCTGAGTAAGCTGCTTCTCAGCGGCCACAGGGTCATCGTTGTTGGCCCTCAGGAATTTCTGGAGGATGACCATGGTAGGGACATGGTCGATGTTGGACAGTTGAACTCCCCACATCTCCCCATGTTGCGCCTTGCTGCAGATGTCATCAAGGCGACCATTTAGCTTGGTCAGAGACGTCTCAGGAGCAGCCTTTGCAGTGGCCTCAGTGGTGGGCTGAGTGGCAGCGGGAGCTGCAGGGGTTTCTGCAGGAACGGCGGCGGCACCCTTCTTGTCCTGCTCAACAGCCATGATTATGTGCGATGTGGTGATGAGTTAAGTAGGTCACGATGATATGGCTGGTCCGACTAGTTCCAGTGAATATCGAGGCTGGGTGGCTATAAAGTGTGAGGAATTCAGGTGTTTGTTTATGAACCTGATTTGACGAGTTTTGTCTGACGCGGGCCCTGAAAAAGATTTATTTTGGTAGAGAAAGAGAACTCAAGCAAGCGAGCCGGCAACGGGAAGGGTTGTTGGGTACAATAAACAAGGAGAGGGGAGAGAGGAGGGGAGTAACAAACACGGGAAAATGAAACTCCTGTCGGTGGACTACTTTGTTCAGAAAAGAACCGAGTTCAAGCAAGGTACACAATGTACGAAGGGAAGAGTAAATGGGCAGGTACAATACTGAGGTAGGTAGGTAGTAAGAATGGCGTATTCTTAAGGGAGAAAAGACCGTTGGAGAAGCAAGTCCTTTTTAATACGTACCTAGGTAGGTAGGTAGGTAAATTCGTATGTAGACACATATCCAGCCTCACTTTTATACACCTTTTTACTATTAGCTAGCACACACAGCACAGCGCAATCAGTCCATTCCTTTCCATCCAGCTTGCTTGCCTTACCTATGGAACCTGAAGCCAAGGGCGGGCGGGACCCGCGTCAGTGTGTCGTTTCGGCAAGTGGGGATGACTACCGTTACGGCATTGAATGCACCTTCTGATTGGATGACAATTAAACTCGCCCACATGGAGCAAGGTGAGCTCTAAGTCAGGGGTCGCTACCAGCACTAAGACCGCATCTGCCAGTAGGGAGCGAGAGTCCTGGACCCTAGCATCCATCCCGCCTGTTCAAGATTAATTAATCGTTATGCACATACCCACATTTATTTATCTGATAAGACGACAGGTAGTAGCTACAGGCATTGAACGGTGATATCCATGGCAAGAGCACACATCACTCAATTTCTTTCAGTGCAGTTTTTCTGTTTTTTTTTTTTTTTTCTGTATTCTTTCCTATAGCTCGCCGAACTACCAGAAAATACAAACAACAAGCACAAACCGACTTCCAAATCATGGCGGTGCTCCTTTTTTTTATAGACCTGGCAGCCATTCAGCCTCGCCCGAGATTAAGTCAATCGTGTTTAGTGCGCCGCAAGCTCTTCTTCCTCCCGTCTTCCTCGGGTCTCTAGCCTTGGTCCCGAGAAGTGAGTGGGAAAAGTGCTGAGTGAGTCCCAAGCAATAGCGAACGAGATAATGATCCGAGACACCTCAACGCCTTTATCCGTGAGGTCTTGGGTATGGAAAAGAGCCAGCGTTTTCTGTCGCCGGCTTCACAGATGCAATGAAATGCTGAGATACAAAAAGGAGGCCCCAAATGAAGATAGGGAAAAAAGCGAGATGAAGTCGGCAAGCAAAACCGCGCCATCAGATATTCATCACTTAGTTGTAACCGAGAGCACGGCCCAAAATTCGCTCGATGGCAGAAAGCTCGAGGTAGGCGCAATGGCCTAAAGACGTTTCGTCGAATTGAGGCCCCTGTACATAGCTTACCTCATGATAGAAGTAGCCCCAATAGTCATCAGTATCCTTGAGCGTCTCTTGGATCGAGGTGCGCTCGTGGATGGGACGGACAAGGATGTCGCGAGTGGTCTGCTCACGAATTAGGCGGATGTACCAGTCAACAAGATCGAGAGGTGTATCTGGTTTGCGTGCGATGGCATACTGATGAACCCAGGAGTTGGCATTTGCGGGCTGTTCGTGGCGACGCTGCTGCTCCGTGGGGTCCATCTGGACCATGAATGCAATGTTGTCCTTCTGGAGGATCGTAAAGCCCTTGCAATCCATTGCAGTTCGCACGACACGTTGGAAAAGCTGAGTATTAAGGTTGACGGGGTCATCCTGTTGTGAAACAGATCGGCTGAGCAATCGAATAAGCTTGGTGGTCGCCTTATACATGGCACCACGCTGAGCAATCGTGACGTGGTTCGAGGAATACCAAGGAAACTTGCGCAGAGTGCTGATGAGACACTCATAGGGGCGTTGGGGACACTCCTTAGAAAAAGGCGATCGATGGGGAACTTCTACATGCTTGACAAGCATCACCATCTCCTCAGGAGAGATGAAGCCCTTGAAGTTGACCCAAGGCTCGTTGTTGTTGGTGGGAAGGACCTGAGGGTTGGCGCCGTCCCAGAAAACGCCACGAGCAAGAGGGAAGAGCTCCTGCATAAGAGCAGCTTGGCTCGATAACTCGACCTCGACAGGTCGTTCACCCAAACGGCTGATACGGCCAACCTGAGTATACTGGTGGTGCTTCTCCGCACAACGCATGGCATCCTCCATTGTCACAAACTCCACAAAAGCATCCATAGTCTTGGACGTGGCCCGGTCCATGATGATGTGGATGGGCTCGTCACCATCGTTCAGCATCCGGCTATTGCGGCCAATAAAGGCAACAACTTCGGAACGTTTGGTAGAGAACGGTATCTAGAAAGATTAAAACAGAACAAACACTAGAATGGTAAAGAGAACTCACATTCTTGAGGCGAACGACACCAGCAGTAGATGGCTTGGTAGATCCTGGGCCGCTTATGAATGGAAAAAAGGCAGAGCTCATAGCGATTTCTAGAGTGGGCAGACCTGAATAGGTGCCTGTCAACTCACATAGCTTGTGAGATTTGTTGCTGGTCAATGGCGCTGAAATCGCGGCAGAGAGCATGGCTTGCTGGACAGCAGGAGGGGGCAGGCTTGGGAATGGAATCAAGGCACTGGGCTCAACACGCTCAGGGCTTCCAAACGGGTCTCGAGGCGAGGCATGGTGAGCGCTGGGGATGGTCTGGAGATCCAAGTTGAATCGTGGAGGAGGCAAACTGTCAACCGGCTGCCCAGATGTTCGGGGCGCATAGTTACGCGGTTCAGTGAGATGGTGATTGGGGCCCGAGGTGGGGGTAGAGATCGAACCGTTCATGCGTTCGACGTCTAGATGATGAGGAGTGTGGACGGGACTCATCAGGGAGAGGCCAGAGTGAAATGAGATACTCTGAGGCAGGCCAGAAACATTTGGGTTTTGGGAGGGCGCAACAGGAGTGTAGAACTGGTGAACGCCAGTGACACCTTCGGAACAAGCAGAATGCTGGCTTCCGGGTTGAGCTATCGAACTATGACCATGAGGAGGAGACATCAGGCCAGTCGGTTCGACAGAGCGAGAACTGCTGTTCTGGACGGGTCGGCTAGGCTACGGTTTCCCAAAGTTAGCGATAAGTACATTAAAACGTTTCTCACAAAATTTTGACGACTGTAGACTTACATAAAGCTGAGCTCCATGAGGGAGTCGGTTAGCAATGCCCGAGCTCTCAAGGCCTTGAGGATCGCCGTTCGAAACGATAGCGATTTCTTGGGGTAATCCACTTGGCATCGGCTGTGAAGAGCCGTTGGCGACAAAATACTGAGCGGTGCTGTTGAGAGACGGAGCAGGTCCGTTGACAGCTTCATTGCCATTGGCTATATGGTTACCGGCACCTTGAGCTTGGTCTCCCAGCTAAGGGACCACAGCACATGAGTCGAGCGGCATAACCGGGATAGCGAGATGGGAAATACCTTGCACAGGGCTATTTGGGGGTGGAACGGGTGGCTCGAGGATACTAGATACAGTTCCATCATCACGGGGGAGCTTGGCTATTGTTTCCGTATCAGCTTGCACATCGCCAAACCCACTGGCCTGGAGGGTATTGTTGAGGAACTGGTGAGCCGAGGGCATCCACGAGTTGGAGTTGAAGTTCGTCTGCATAGAAGACTCGGAATTGTTCCAGCCAGAAATGTTTGGAGACTGACCGGGCCTGTGTTGGAAAGAAGGGGTCCCGAAAGGCGGATTGGAAGAAAGGGGACCCGGATGATGGGCGACGAAACTTCCCTGGGCCATCTGGGGATGGTGGGTGTTGGACTGGCCCAAGGACTGATCGGGGTGATACGACATGTCCAAGTCTCAGGGCTAGAAATTGACATGTTGTCAGCAAATTGTCCACGTTGACTAGGATATTGATACAATGTACCCTCAAATATCTGATATTATCTGAGACACAAGACGATGTGTAAACTGGAACTGTGCTTTGATTTGGTGCTTGGGATAAACTGTTTGCCTTGAGTGTGAGGTCGAGGCTGAACGGAGTGCTTGAAGCCCAACGGCTAGAAGTGCTTGTAGAGTGGGAAAAGAGAGCGAATCAGGGAAACAGTTGATAACTTTTCAACGACCAGAGAATTCGCGGAGGTGAACTCAGCAATAAAACGATCACTGCGTAGGATGAAGACGACTCAAAAGAGCTAGCAAAATGGCGAGTAGGGAAATTTTAGTACAGTGGCTCGGCTGTGCCTAAGATGTGCGTTTCTAATGATCCCAATGCCTTAAGGCTCAAGATCAGAAACAGAGCCGATACACTATAAAGGAGAAGTATATGGCAAGGAAAGCTTAAGACTTCAAGAACGGAAAGAAGCGCTTTACTTATGAACCTGAAGTGCTTCTCGAAGTTAGCGTTACAGTGCGGTACGCTGAACTATTAAAAATCCCAATCTGCAACGTGAAAGAAGAAACAGTAAATGCGTGAGAGGACGGGGATACCTAGGATGGTTAGGGCAACCAGGTGAAACCCGCTGTAAGCTCAACAGTGGAGGTCACGCAATAGTCACTCTGGTGCCCGTTTGGTATTCTGGATTGCGAGAGTTGTAGGTTGCAGCTTTGAGGATATGTGCGGTCGAAGAGGGTAGGGATGTTGAAGGATAGAACGGTGGTGGATGTAAAGAATCTAGCAGCTGGGAGAAAAACAAGGTTGAATCAGTCGAGCGACTGCTTTCGAGAAGTCAAAAGCTGCTCTGGATTCTGAAACGAGGGGTTTAAGAGATGGGAGATGAGAGCTGTGAGGGAGTTGGGAAGAGAAGAAGCAAGAGTGCGGAACAAGCGAACGATTGTTCCCTCAAGGCAACAAAGCAGTTCCCCCTCCGGGATTTCCTAACCGTGATTGGCAGTTATCGGCAGTGTTAGAAAACAAGATGAGGGATAGCAGTTCATTGACACTGGTTAGTTCGCCGTCAGGACCGATAAGTTCAGCAGTGACCAATAACATGGAGAGAAGCAGCAGAAATAGATTTGCAAATGAAACTACGAGTTGATGAGCTTTAATAGTCAAGGGACTGATACTCGGTCTACAATAGTGGTTGATCCCTTTCTGACAATACAGCCTTTTACCCACAATAACAGAATTGTATTAATACTCGGCCTCAATAGAGGCATTGCTTACCTGCCTGTGCACCTTGCCCAATTATACGGGCGTTTCTTTTCAACAAGAGTAATGGTTGCTTCCAGAAAGATTCGCATTTCAATTCAGTATGGTCGGTAAAGTTTATGTCTAGGTAATATCGTTATCTTAAACCTTCCTGCTTACCACAGCATCGAGTTCGCTTCAGGATCTCTCCAGTTCAATGCCACCCTGGCCAGTAGCTTTCGCCTGCCTAAAAGAGCGTTGCGATAGCCGCTACACCAAAGCGAACTCCATAGCGAACTCCATAGCGAACTCCATAGCGAACTCCAAGCCTCAAGCCAGCTGAGGGGTTTAGATTTAGTCAAACTATTGATAGTCAGTATCGTCTAAAGAAGCCGGTACGGTTTTGATTAGCGGTGTACTCACAGGTGTAAGGAAAGACTCGGCTACGAATCGTGCTCGAGCGTTCAGCTGGAGTCAGGTCAGTATCAGTGGACATGACACTACAGTCTGATACTCACGAATAGCTTCATCTCAGAAATCTCCTTATCAACCTCCTCCATAAACTGAATGATAAAGTCGACAAGCTTGTGCTTCAGCATTTCCTCAGTGTGGAAGTTTGTTATCAGGAAAGAAATGTCATAGCCCTATAACAGCATCAGTCAGGGGTGGGTTGATAGCATGACATGGTAGGGCCTGTGACTGACCTTGATAGGTTTCCTCCGCAGGATGAAGAATGACTCGGCACGTTGCGTCAAGAATCTTGTAAACTTGTGTACCAGTATGTGCTCAATCTCGTCGGCTTGCTTAATCTTGATGCTGATGCGAACAGAGTTGATGCTGGGCTCGATTAAGACACGCTCGTTCTCGTTTCGCGCAATTGTCAATGGCTGCAGGAGGACCTCTGGAGATGTCTGTGCCTCAATTTCAGGAACATTGTGTCTCTCGGCAGTTTGAGAAGCAAAGTTGGATAGGGTGAGCGCGGCGGTCAAGCTGCTGCGCACGCATTGCAGGTAAGGTCGGAGGGACTGAGACTAAGCGGGGGATAGCTGTCAGCTTGCGGTCAGGTCCGTAAGAGGACAATGAAGTTGTACCATGGCGATAAACACGTCCTAGGACGGTCTAAATTGTCTGATAGAAGCACGTATCGAGATGTTGACGGAGAATACGGAGCTCGGCGGGGTCGGTCGGCGTTGATGTTGACGTTGGAGGTTGGAGCTTCAACGACGTGAGGCGCAGTTGTTAATGAGGCGTCGCTACCTACCTAATGCCTGACGTCTCCCTCTCCGGCGGGGCCGTCTGTGATGGGGTAACCTTGGAGAGAGCTTGACCCTCAAGAGCTCTCTGTGGCTTGTCTCATCTCTAGCCACAGCTTGAAGCACACCGCTTTCCCCACTAACGATTCGCCTTCCTCCAGGTACCACTCGGTGACGCACCTCTAGCATCTTCTACGCCTCGTCCCTTACAAACGACAGATTCGAGCACGTGAATGACATCTTAATCCTTCGTCTTCCTTCTGACATTTCAATCTCTTTTTTGTAACCTTGGTGTTTGTGAAAAGAGGGCGAATAGAAGGCATCCTCTTCCCTCAACGACACAATCTCACTGTACCCCACCTCGAACTCAAGCTCCAGTCAACCAGAACCATGTCGACCATTTCAGGTCAGTTATTACTTTGCGCCGCACCTCGACAATTCCGTTGCAGGAACAACTGCTAACCTCCGCCAGTCGTGGTAAAACACCAGGGCAAAAAGCACGATGTCGAGGTCGACCCCAGCTCCACCGGCGAGGACTTCAAGCTTCAAATGTTCAGCTTGACCAATGTCGAACCTGAACGCCAAAAGATCTTGATCAAGGGTGGCCAGCTCAAGGATGATGCCGACATGAGCAAGCTCAGCCTGAAACCTGGCCAAGTCATCATGATGATGGGCACTCCAGGTGCAGGAGGTGGCGACCTTGTCCGACCAAAGGAGGCCATCAAGTTTGTCGAGGACATGACGGAGGCCGAGCAAGCCCAACAAGTTGGCGCGACCCCCGCTGGTCTCATCAACCTTGGAAACACATGCTATCTCAATTCAACCCTCCAGACTCTCCGCTTGATTCCCGAACTTCAAGATGCTCTAGTCAAGTACAGCCCCGACAGTGGCAGCAGCAGCAACTTCGTCATGGCAGGCTCCAACATGGACCTTGCGTCTCAACTTTCCAACCTGTACAAGAGGATGGGAGAAACACAAGATTCTTTCCCTCCTATGAACTTCCTGAGCGCTCTACGAGCCGTATTCCCTCAATTCGCGGAAAAGTCCAAGACAGGACAAGGGTATGCCCAGCAGGATGCAGAGGAGGCTTGGTCACAGATTGTGCAGCAACTTAACCAGAAGCTCCGAATCACAGGTGGCGAGAGCACGTCCGAGTCATCCTTTGTGGAAAAGTACATGTCCGGTGAATTTTCTTCGGTAATGGAGTGCGATGAGGAAGAAGCTCGTAACGGGGGCGAACAGCCCATCATTAACAAAGAGGGCTTCGCCAAGCTCAACTGCCACATCGACAGCTCTACGAACCATCTGCGAGACGGTATTCTTGCCGCACTGAAGGAAAAGATTGAGAAAAGGTCGGACATTCTAGGCCGCGATGCCACCTACACCAAGACTTCCAAGATTTCTCGTGCTCCTAAATACTTGACCGTGCACTTTGTGCGCTTCTTCTGGAAGCGCGAGACGCAGAAAAAGGCCAAGATTATGCGAAAGGTCACTTTCCCAAAGGAGCTCGATATTGTGGAGTTCTGTTCCGATGAGCTGAAGAACGCTCTCATTCCTGTGCGCGACAAGGTTCGCGAGATTCGCAAGGATGAGGAGGATATTGAGCGTGCTCGCAAACGACGTAAGAAGACCCACGACCAAGACGTTGGCGATATTCCTGGCGGTGCTGGCCTCCCTACCGAGAAGGAGAAGAAGGAAGCTGAGAAGAAGGAGGGCGCCAAGAAATCAGCGGATGGAGACATCGTCATGGGTGAGGAGGGCGAGACGTACAAAACGGATGCCGATATTGAGGCTGAGAGAAACGCTTCTATTGTTGAGGCCAAGAAGGAGCTAAATGCACTTATCAACCCCGACCTACGCAACGACGATGGCGCAAACCAGTCTGGTCTTTACGAACTAAGAGGTGTTGTAACACATCAAGGTGCCAGCGCAGACAGCGGGCACTACACTTCTTACGTCAAGAAGTCTGCCCCTGTTGACCCCAAGACTGGCAAGAAGGGTGAGGAGGATGGCAAATGGTGGTGGTTCAACGATGACAAGGTGACAGAAGTGGAAGCCGAGAAGATTGACACTCTCGCTGGTGGCGGCGAGTCTCACTCGGCTCTAATTCTCCTTTACCGTGCCATCCCTTTGCCCTCTGCCGAAGGTGTTGTGGAGTAGGTACGATAATTGAATAGACAATCACGGCGTACATAGAAGGGTCTCGTTATCTGTGCACAGGCAGGTGGGCAATTGTCGAGTCAACAGGACAGGAAGATGGCATGATCAGCCCGGCGTAAGGGAGGGCATAGCAAATGAACACCAGATTAACAAGATATAACTTCTAACGTTGCTGATGAACCAAGAGAATATTTGGCACGCCCATATTTGCTCATGTTTCATGTCTCGTCACATGAACCTCTACTCCAGTGATACCAACTCCTCGTTTCTACCCACTAACGCCAACCAACACCTGTACCCAGGCTCTAATACAATATTCGTAAGAGTTACAAGATCATAGTACAATGGCATCACTTCAAAGGTCGTCGCTATGATGAGTCGCTGTCTCTTCTTGCCTTTTCAGCTTCGCGTTCTTTAACACGAAGGTCGAAAGCATCCATTTTCCTTTGTAGAACTGCCTTTTGCGAAATTAAAGACTTTCTTTGAGAAAGCAAGGCAGCGATTTGCTCGTTGGGTGAGGTCGCGCGAAATTCATGAATGGCCTGTCCCGATCATTAGTAGGTAATTCCTAGAAGAGTGGTAGGTAATTCCCTACCTCCTTCTTCTCGTTATCTGTCTTAAGCTGTGCACCAGTGATCGTTCCGGCAAAAATGCACGCTGCAAAGGCAACAGCCCAGACACCGCGTTTGAACTTTTCCTGCCGTGTCCACTGATGAATAGCCATTGTATATTGAATAATAGGCTGTCTCGTGTGATGCGGTCACAGATGTCGCCAATACTGCCGCCAGACCTGTTTCGAAAGCTCTTTACACTGTCGAGGAAGGAGACCGAAGTTGTTATCGAAGTTATGGACACTGTCGAGCCCGACCTACGTCGTGATGGCGGAGGGATAGGTGGTGGTTCCAGTATGGAAAAGATAATCCCGAGTTCGATTGAAGGAGTCGGTAACAGCGGATCTTGGTGAAATTCGGCGACGGACCGGTACCGGACTACGGAGGAAGAATTGTCGGCATCGCGGAGATTGATGGGGCGACCGCCGGGTGGATCTTTAGCAATGGTGTAGAGGAAGGTATAGGATTAGTGACAATCCTGACTAAGCAAGATGCAGCTGGAGCTACAGCGGGGAGGGAACATCGCGGGGGAGTGAAGTTTCGCTGATGTCACAGGAGAAGCGATGGGAAGAATTGATGGCATTTTTTTTAATACGCATAGGAGGTAAGCCGGTTGTATATTCAACCCATCTGACATCAAAACACGTATTTGTAAGCAGCAGGCATCTGATCTACTATTCCCAATCGGCATTCTATAATCGGTTAACTCGCTTGTTCCAGCTCTGAATGACTCTCCAAGAAAAGAAATCGCATTATCCGAAATACCTTCAGGTATTGCCCACTGTCAACCATTACAACTGCCATCTACGTAGTCTTGGTAAACAACCTACCTAGAGGTAGGTAATTATTCAGAGGCACATGGACGGGATGCGTCGGACGGTGACTGCACCCCCCCACCGCCCCGGGAGCCGCCCCCCCTACACATCT